>VWYH01002297.1:455408-611789 GCA_013399365.1 Pampusana beccarii | reverse complement strand
ATAAAAAAAAAAAAAAAAAAAAAAAACAAAAAAAAAAAAAAAAAAAAAAAAAAAAAAAAAAGAAAAAAAAAGGGGGGGGGGGGGAAGGGAAAAAAAAGCCTGTATCTTTTGGGAGCTATTCACTGAAAGTGCTTAGGGTAAGATAAAGGGAAGTATCATTTTCACCAGCTTTGAAAAGTGCAATACGCTCCACATAAAACTCCATCACCCTCAGCGGAGTGTGATTATTTTTATTTTTAAGAAGTCAAACAAACACTTCCCCCTTCCTCCCCGTCCCCCTGCAAAACAAACCTTAAATCAAATCTTTCTCCCAGAACCTCAGATATTCCTTGCAAAAACTTTAAACTCACACAGCTGCATATTCTTTAGCACAAAGACTCATAGCAGCCTCTTTTGATACTCCCCTATCATTGTGAACCGGTAGGCACCAGCACAAGGCTCTGGGCAGGTTGGTAACACCTGCTTAGGAGGGTCAGGAAAATTCTGGCATCATCTTCCACTTTCAGGAAAATGCAGGCATGGGTCTGAAGTGTTTTTCATACCCTGAAACGTTATTTTATTGGTTTCTAAATATAAACTTTTATTATTATTTGTATTTTCAAGCAAGCAGCATTCTGCATTGGCGTGTTATAGAGCCAAAGGAAGGCCTACTGATGATATGGCATTATATCTTTTCTCCATTTGAATGACCAGAACTACCTTTGGACAATAAGACATAAGACTGTATTTCCTAAATTTGCATAAAATGAGAATCACACAGATGGACAACACATGCTTCCCATAAGTCCAGTGTGAAAATTACTCTATCACTTGTCGTTGTACCCAATCTTTCCACATTTCTGGCAATTCACATCTTAAACAAACAAGAATTGTGACAAGCAAAACAGATGGTCTCTCCTCCTCCTTCCTAAAAGTTCCAAAGGCACATTTCCCGAAATTCTTGCTTTATAATGGTTCTGTTCTACTTGTCACAGCAGTTTTGAAAGAACTTTCAGTAATACACAAATAGCAGACCTAAGCCTCTTTTACACTGAGGTCCTGGAAAACCTGCCTGTGAGTGCAAAGGATTCACATGGTGAACGAGCTCAAGCCCCCAGATCTTCTAGGTGAGTTTAAAGAGGTGTCAGTCAAGCTGTTTAAAGCAAGCTTGCTATTCAAAGGCAGATCCCATTTCCTTCTCCATTTATAAACTAGATTATTAATTGATGTCGGCTGTCAGCTACGGAAAACATGCCGTGCAACAAAGGGCCCTCCTGATCAGTGGCACATGAGCCTCTTTGTTGGGAGTGTTCACAATGGATATAGAACTAAGAATGCCTTTGTGTCCCATTGTGACCTTACAGCATATCAACCTTCTCATTTCTCTTCCAACTCCATGCCATGTAGTCTTCTGCTCAAATGTGCCAACTATGGCCACAGGTATCCTCCTACACAGCAGGAACTGTGCAGTATCTAGGGAGCTGGGACAGGCGGATGCACCTTTGCACAGAGTGTGGACCACCACTTGCCAGTAACTTAGGAATGAGCTGATGATGGGCAAAAATATCAAGTATGGAGAAATCTTTGATGAACCCGTGAACAAAGCCCTCAGAAGAGAATGAAAGGTGAACAACAGCAGGACAAAAGAGGCTGCAAAAAGGTGCCTGAGAGCATAACCTAGTTGACTTTAAGCAACACAGCCTGAAAAAGCAACCCCTTACTTCACAAGAAACAAGTATTAATAAACAATACAGCCATCATGCTGGCAATCTTGTCAGCCTTTGCAACACCGTTTCAGAAACTTCCCTCAGCCCATGCAATGATGTGTATGCATTTTGTAGGCATAGAACTGAATAGACTTGCAGGAGAAGCTGAATCCATATATTTTCATTACTCCACATAAGCAAGCAGAAGTCAGAAGTCCTTGGTTAAGGTATTGCTGAAGGAATAGTAAGTGTGCATCCCATCAGAAAATGAAACACAAGCCTGGCTCTTTTCTTGCTGCATGTGTTCTCCCATTGTTAGTTTACCATAGAAAACATGGGGCATCATTGCCACTGTCCTAAAACAAAGCAACTGTTGTCAGCTGCATTTTGAGAGAAGTCTGATACTGTCAGACCATATCAGGTGGCATCTGAAAACACCTACTTAAGGAGCCCCTCAGCCAGCTTAAAGGAGGAAAATGTATTTACTAAACACCACAAGGTGACAGAGAGGTGTGTGGCAGCTCCAGTACCCTCTAGGTAGCAGGTTAGCAAATGTTTTTTTCCAGACTCAATTTCAGGCTCATGCGCCTCAGGGACTGTCTTAGGTGTCCCACTCTGGCTCTAAGCCCTGTTTACAGGCAATATATTTAATCACCTACCAAGGAGACAAAGGGAAGGCCTTATATTCTCTATATACCCTGCACACTTCCTAAGCAAGACTTGCACACGTTCTTTTCACAGTAAAAGTTTTACGTATACATTCAGATGCTTCTGAGTATCAACAGCAAACAGTAGAAATTAATACTCAACAGGACAGAGTGCTAGTGAAAGTTCTCTTGTATCTGTAGGCCACCTAAATCATTGAAGTTAACTCCGTAATTAACTGACTGGATAGGACCAACAGTTGATTTGCTGCTTGAAAAGAAAGAGAGAATACAGAGCCTCTTACTAATGATCAGGATCTGCCACTCTCATTTACGCTGAATATCATTTCACTGCCCAAACTATCTCTTCCATTTTAGTTGACCAAGTCAAGACATCATTAAATTAGGTTGAGCAGTAATTTATGCCAAAAATACTCCCACTGGTACTACTGAACTATTTCTGGAATAAATTACTATTCATGTTTATCCCTGCTATTGTTCCCTTCACCTAAACAACGCAAAGCATGGCAGGAATAAGGGTTATTTTGTATTAAAATGCATAACAAAGACAATAAGTCTGTTCTGAAGCATTTATAAACTTTTATCCAGAGACAGAAGTTTTCTATTTGACTGTATGTTCAGTACATCTAATCACAAGTATCCACCTTCTACCCTGGTAATGTATTTTGATCCCAGTTTGAAGCAGTCACTTCTGAAGCAAAATCTCATTCAGTTTGTATACTCATGAGCTCATGGGAGTCTCTGCTTTACACATAGAAACTACATCTGCACTTCTGAGTCGGGACAAACTCTGCTTCAGTTGCATTTAAAAGTAGATGAGGCATCTCTGTAGCACTTACATCTGGAGAACAGATATCTTCTAAAAAAGGCAGTTAAACTAAATATGAACAATGATTTTTTTCTTATGAGAAACCTCTTTCTAGTTTCAAAACCAAAACACAGAAATCATTTTGCGTGTCACAAATGGACCTGGACTGCAACGTAAGGGAATAATAAAAGACCTGTTAGTAGACAGTACATATAATTTATCAGCTGAGCATTTCCTTCAGGGACATGTGTCTCTCTATTACAGTCAGCACAAATAGAAGTAGAATTACTCCACACAATCTCTGCCTCTCAACGAACAAGTACTTTTGAAGTGGAAGCTTGAAAGCAAAAACCAAGGAAGTTCCTGGGAACACCTGTACCATTTGCCATGTTACATTCTGGTGACTGAAACTGCTGATGCGAGAGCACCCTCCCGAATTTCAAAAGCTCTGTGTTCCTCCTGATATACGTGCAGGAATCTGCCTGGCTTGAGGGACCGAGGGCATTGCACAGAGAAGAAACAACATAGGCAAGGTTCTTTAAAACTAATCACAGCAGTCTGGCAATTTTTTGGCGTGCAGCCACCCCCAGAAGCCATTCAAAAATGCCAGGTGGTTCCATCTTGCCAGCAAGATGATTTGGCAGAGACTTTGAAATGAAGCAATTCAAAGTGAAAATCATCTGCCCTTTCCAAACAGAACTGTCTCAAGCACCATAGCTAGAGACCCTCTTAATTACCGCATACCCCAAAATTTCTGATTAAAAATACAGGAGGTCAAATAAAACACATAAGAGAACATGCCCAGGGTAAATCAGCCCTTCTTCCAGCAGATGGTCTCCTGGACAGTAAGAGGCCAGTTGCTCCCCTCCTACAGCCAGCTGGCATCAGCTGTAAGGTACTATTAAACATTGTTTACTAGTGCTGGCTGGGTGTTACAAGGCATACAGCTTACCCTACCACCCAGTAGCCCTCCCAGTGCCCAAGCTAATGGGATTTGCTGGAGGCTGCCAGCCCATCAACAAGCAAGGTCAGCCAGTTGCCCTCTGTCTTGGTGGCTGGGCATCACTGAGTGTGCTCCACTGCCCACGGAATATGCCAGAAGAGCTTAGTGTGCACACACAGTATTCAGAAAGAAGGGCAGCAAAAATGGCAGGGAGGAGACATAAAATCCCCTCTGGGGATCACCCAAGATGTCCAACCACCCTTGGCACTCCAGCCACCAGGCTTGTTTCAAAGATACCACAGTTACCCTTGCTATCTCCTCCTACCTTCGCAGCCCACCCTGCAGTAGGTCCTCGCAAGCGCCCCAGTCCAAGGTAGTTAATTTCTAATCTTGGCCACCTTTTCTCTCCCTTAAGAAGAAGCATCCTGTACATCTGTCAAACTCAGGCTCCTGCCTCTACCAGAGAGGCCCTGGGAGAAGAAATTGAAGGACTGTGATTGCAGGGCTCATTCTTCTGCCTTTTATGCTGGGTCGCTCCTCCCTCTTTGGGACTCAGTCATTCAGACCATTACCACCTATGTTCTTGCATCACAGTTCAGTGATGTCGCTATGCATGCCTACATGAGGCAGTCACCCAAGTAGGTCTGACACAGCACAAGTGAAATCATTTTCTTCCAGCTTTTTTACATGCAGACATTTCAGAGCTGTAAGACAAGGCAGAGGGGATTGCGAGGCAGATTTCCTGTGTTCTTTTCCTACACCACTAGCTGACCTTCCATGTAACCTCAGAAGAAGCCACTTCAGCTTCTTTACTCAGCTACCTTCCTGTAAACCAGGGATAACCATACCTAGAGGATTCACTGCAGGCTGAGCATCATTAGGCGTAATTCATGCTATTACAAGGAGCTTTTTGCAGTCCATAGTACCTAAGTGTCATAGATTTACATGGCTTTCCCCTTGCTACAAGGCAAAAAGTATAATTGGCTCAACATCATAATCATGGTTTTCCCAATTACTGTAAGACTGAAAAAAACATCTTCATAGGTATTTAAAGGCCAGCAGGGAGCTCTCTAGGCTTGTCCTCCTGCATAACAGTTCGTAATTTTTTTTCCTGGTGATACATCCACCAAACTCACTCATCTGTGGTTTAGATGTAGCAATTTTAATCCTTTTTGGCTTGTGCTTTTCAAGGAGAGGTGTTAACTTCTGTCAAGCCTCCAGGCAATAAAGCTGCCTTTTTAAGCTCTCCTTTGAGATCTCTTAGAAATAGTCCACAGAGACCAACAGTCTCCTGATTAAATTGATTAGAGCTTATTGTGTTCACTGCTTCAGCCATTTGCATATCTGTCTCCAAAGAGCTGTGTTTGCTCACACAGATCCAGACAACCCTGCAGAGAGTAGCAGAACTTCTAACCAGACGTGGTGTTTAAGAGACTTGGGTCTGGGGAAGATTTTCCCCACCACCAGTGTGAGTGTGCCACCCTCTGGAGAGTGCCCTGAAGCACGTTTTCCAGACCACCAAGATCCTGAGATCAGTGATACCAGTGGGGTCCAATAGATTGTGGACCTGAACCAAAATTCAGCTGCATCTGTGTAAAACTGAGTCCTGTTTAGCCCAGCTCACTGCTGAAAACAGACCTCATCCTGTCACAGCAAGCATCGCTGTTCATTTTCAGATATTAAAAGTCTATGTAATCTATTTCTACACTTCCACCACTGCTTTCTTTTTCATTGTACCTGTTGCAACCAGCAGAGTCATGAACTCAGCACCGCACTTGTCAGAATGTGTGCCAGCAGGCAAGGCTTTCTCCGCTTAGGGCCTGTTACTGTCTAATTAAATCTTCTTTTCAGTTAATTATTTTGTCCATTTTAAGCTCTACATTTTGCCTCTCTCTGTCCTGAAGAGAAAGAAACTAGATAGTGCTGTGCAACAGAGGGTCAGTCTCTTTGAGGGGACTGCACAGGGTATTTTGGACTCTACCTTGCACTGAGTAGCAAGTCTTTGACAAAGAGTGCCAAGACAAAATGCAAACTGTCTTATAGAGCAGCAGTACACAAAACCACATGGATGGAGTAAGCACACTGAACCTCCGGATGGGGGCCAAACTGTATGGCAAACTCTTCTCCCTAGGGAGACAGACCTGTAGTCCAGCAGCATTTCTCTCTGTTCCTTCCTACTAACTTGAAGCCCTACAAGCCATAAACCCACTAGACTGATTTTAAGTTTTACTGTTTATTACAGTATTCCCAGGCCAGGTCAGACTACTCCTTCTTGAGTGAAAACTCTAGGTTTTGTTATTAGATCTTCATAATGGCATTTTACTCATACTTCTTGGAAGCAATGTGCCTCAATAGGCAATTTTCTAAGTGATCAGATTACAATGGACTAAAATGTGATGAAAGTGCTGCACAAACCAGGTTACAATTGAAAGCCGTCATTTCTAAAAGCGACTTATATAGCATTTAATAGATGGGGAAAAGAAGAAAGGAAGAGAGATCCCTACTGAAGAGAGCATTGTCAGAAACATTTGTTCTCACTGGACAGTAAATTGACCAACAGCTTGTTCTTACGAAAGCAGAAGCTGCCTTCTCACAATTGGGCTATCAGACTAAAAATTGTGTTAAAAGAAAATTAAAATTAGAAAATCCAAGCACTCAGTACTTTACAATACGAAAAAAAAAAACCTGTCTGTCCAAATTTAATCCATTTTGTCTATAAGGCCTGTCCAAATTTCATCCATTTTGTCTATAAACATTGTGAGATTAAATACTCTATTCCTTGTTACGGAGGACATACTGTGACATGGCCACGGCACCATATCCCAGGCTCATTCAGTGTGCAGAACAGCTGATGTGCAAACTCTTATTCAACCTTTCTGTGTACCTTTTCTCAAGGGATGGCTCAGGCATCATTTGCAGTGCCACAGCCCAATGTTTTGTCAAGTATGAAGTCATTAATTACCTCCTGGAAGTTTCTGTGATTATTTTGTGTCACAACAACTGACCCACAGCCATTATGAATTTGTCTTTCTGGTATACCCCAGAGATGAGAGCAAGGACGCCTTGCAGAAGGGAAGCTGAGGCACAGGGGTATCTGACTCTCATTTAGTTGATTGTCCTTCAGGCAGTTTTCCAAAGAGTTTAACGTTTTGTAACATCATGTGGCAGAGAAACCTGGAACAATTTTCACATGTATAACTCCTGCAGCATGACATCTTAGCTCTGTAGCACCTAGATGTCCAAATGACCTTCCTGAGATGATCTTGCAGATAAGCAATTAAATAGCCGTTACTAAAGATGTCACATCTACTAGTGACTGACTTAAGGTTGCACAGGCGGCGCTGATTTAAGTATTTCCCTACACCAAGCTTCATTGCACATAACTGTATTTTTCCTTCTGCTTGAGCTGAAGCAAAAGTGAGGGTTCACATCCACTGTTGACACAGCTAACAACTGTGTTCCCCACCCCTGCACCCTGCATGCCTGTCCTGTGTCACCTGAGCCTCTCCCTCTGCTCCTAACCACAGTCATTGTCATGTCTCTGCTGCAGGCTAGCTCAGATTTTCAGTCCCTTCCAGCTCTTCTTAACAGTTTTTTTTCAGCCTCTGCCTTTCTACCACTTCTTCTGTAATCCAGCATGATAGATCCCTCTGTTTATTGTGCAAACATGTTAAGGGGAAGCACCAAGAGAGCAAGACCAGGTGTGTAAGTTCATCAGCTATGACCAGCTGAAAGCCAGAGACATATCATGAAAAGCATTAGAGAATCTGAAGTAGACAATGTTCCTCACAGTTCTACCTTTAATGGGTGCAGCAGTGGCTGGCACAACTGTGTCTTTTCATTTTAACACAAAGATGGCAACTATCTCATTGTTACTAAACATTTGCCTCAGTTAAATCTCCTGACAATGGGTTTCCCAAAGCAGCAACAATAGTGCCGTAAGGTCTGGTCTGCACCTCAGTGTGTCATCTGTCCAGTTGCTATAGTTAAAACTGCACAGAAAAAGGAAACAGAATGTGCTATTGAAGAAGTTACTGCTTATTTAAACTATGTCTCCACCAAGAAAGCTCCCAAAGCTCCCTACAGGCCTTCCTAGCACAGCTGCATACCCTCAGAACATTGCACAGACCATCACCAAGCAGTGCAAGGTTTCCTCATCTCACAGTCCTGGAATAATAAACCCCAGAATAATCCTGAGAAGTAGTTTATGGTCATGTCTGTTCTCTGCTTTTGAGGAAGAACAGAGAGGGTGTAATGGCTACACCAAGAACAGGATTTGAATAGCCTGCATAACTTATTATCAATAAAACATAACTCTCTCCTGTGCTATGCCACCAGTAAATCACATCACAAGGAACTCCTCTTTTTGTAGTATGTGGTGTAAAGCTCAAGTTTCTCATCCTTCAGTCTCATCAGTTACGGAGTCTAACCTATTAAATAATCAGAATATTTTCCACATTGCAGCAGGGCCAGGAAGATCTGTCATAACCTTTTTCTTTTTTTTTTTTTTTTTTTTTTTTTTTTTTAGCACTGTTGCAGATGGGAAGAGATGAAACGAAAAGGCTAAACAAACTGTCAAAAGATTATTCAGTGTCTGACACTCAGTGGTCAAAATCTAGTACTGCAGTTACAATCCTGCTACAGAAATCAGTACTGCCTCAAAAGTAACCCCATTCAACACACAAATAGAAATACTAAAGGTCACATTGTCTACCAGTTTAGTATTTTAGTAGCATGTGTTTTTAAGCTAGGGGATCAACACAGAATTAAAACCAGGATTTCGTTTACAGGTGATTGAACCTGAATAGAGGGCACCAAATCCAAATTTAATTATGTCAGAATTAGTGAAATAATTTTTCTGATCATAAACTACCGAGAACAGGGTTTTTTTTCCACATTTTTGTGTCTTAAAAAACATCAGTCACCCTATTGACATATTTTAATAAAACTTTGTGGTGATTTAAGCCTGCTACTTTGGGAAATTCTAGACAAAAAAATATTTAAAATTTGAATTTAATCCCTCAAAAGAATTATATATACACAATCAGTGAAGTAATCTTAATTTATTAAATAAAAATAAATAGATATGACTAAGAATTACCTAGACGCTTCATCTTATTTAAGTTGCTGCAGCTGCAGTGCTGCACTAGCTATAAACAGCGGTGTGACTGAACCACTCCAGCCTAGTGAGTAACCTCGACTGATGTGGTGGACATCAGAAATGCCGGTTTAATCCTGCAGATTCAGAGACTCTTATGAACTCCTCCAAGAAAACAGCAGCACAAAACAACAGATAGTATGCCACCTTCTTCTGTCACATTTCATTTGAGGATATAAATTACCCAAGGAAAAAATAATTAAAATATTTTGTAACTCAATGCAGGAGATTTAGCTAAATTCCTATAAAATCCCTTTGCATAGCAGGGAACAGGGTTTGGCCAGGGATGAATAATGTCCCAGAGAGACATTCCAATAAAGCCAAAGGAGATGTCAAACAGTAACTCAAAGTCAGAGATAAGTTTGGTCTTTCACTCCCTGAGTTTATGGACTAGAATATTCTGGATTACCTTCAGAGCACTGATGGTTTCATTTTGGATCCCACCCAAGCATATCAGAAATAATTCTGTGTATCTTTCCAAAAGGCGTGTTTCTTTGCATAACAGAAACTTTTCTATCTCAAAAATAAAGCTGTTGATGCATGGCATTTTTGGCAAAACCAAATATACTGTCTTGAAACCAAAATGTTTTGCAGACATGTCTTGTTCAAAAAAAAAAAAAAAAGAAAGAGTGTGCAGCCTGGCTGTTAGAGAGCATAGGATGTTCCTTTCCTCAAACAAGAAGAAAAAACTTTACATTCACAGGCCTTGGGTCCTCCTGCAGGACTGTAATCACCCCATTATCTGTTGGGAGGGCAACACAGCCAGGCACAAACAACCAAGAAGGTTTCTGGAAGGCATTGATGGTAACTTCCTAAAACAGGTGATCAAAGACCAAACAGGGTACATGCTCTGCTGCACCTCATACTTACAAAGAAAAAGCTTGTTGGGGTCTGACAGTTGGGAGCAACATTGGATGCAGCGATCATGGATACAGTGAAGTTGAGAATCCCGAGAGGAGGGAGGAAAGCAAATAGCAGGATCTCCAGCCCTGCACCTCAGGAGAGCAGGCTTAGACCTCTTCAGGGAACTGCTTGGAAGCATCCCATGGGATTAAGTTCTGGAGAGAAGAAGAGTGCAGCAGAGCTTGTTGCTTTTCAGGAACCACCATCTGCAATACCAGGAGTGATCCATTCCCATGTTCAGGAAGTCAAGCAAAGGTGGCAGAAGGCCTTCATGGGTGAACAAGCAGTTCCTGATTAAACTCAGACTTCAAAAGGAAGTATACAAGAGGTGGAAGCAGGGTCGGGTCACACAGACGGAGTATAGACACGCTCTCTGAACATGTGGTGGTGTTAGGAAAGCCAAAGATCAACTGGAGTTGAAGCTGGTGAGGGATGTGAAAGTCAGCAGGAAATGTTTCTACAAGTACAGAAACAGAAAAAGGACAACTATGGAAAATGTGGGCCTGCTGCTGAATGGGGCAGGGGACGTAATGCCAAAGGACATGGAAAAGACCAGGATGCTGATGCCTTCTTTGCCTTAGTCTTTACCAGTAAGACTGGTCTTCAGGAATCCCAGAACCCTGAGGTCAGAGTTAAAGCCTGGAGCAAGGAAGACACCATTGGTGGAGAAGGACCAGGTTAGGGACTATTTAGACAAACTAGAACTTACGTAATGGTTGGATGTGACTTGGCAGAATGCATCTGCTAGCGCTGAGGGAGCTGGCTGATGTCACTGCAAGACCACTCTCAACTATCTTTGAAAAGTCCAGGTGGGCAGGGAGTTTCCTGAGAATTGGATGCTGCCCCTATCTTCAAGAAGAGCAAGAAGGAAGATCTAGGGTATTACAGGCCAGTCAGTCTCACCTCAGCCCTAGGAAGGCGATGGCACCACTAATCCTGGAAGCCATTTCCAAACACAAGAAGGACAAGAAAATGATTTGGAGTAGGCAGCATGTATTTACGAAAGAGAAATTGTGCTTAACCAACCTAATAGACTTCTACAATGGGATGACTGGCTTGAGGGATGAGTGGACAGCAGTGGGTGATGTTTATCTTGACTTTAGTGAGGCTTTTGTTACAACGTGACCCATAACATCTGTACCGACAAACTGATGAAGTATGAACTAGGTAAGCGGACAGTGAGGCAGACTCAAAACTGGCTGAACTACCAGGCTCAGTGGGTTGTGATCTGCAGCACAAAGTCCAGCTGGAGGCCAGTCACCGGTGGTGTACCCAAGGGGTCAATAGTTGGTCCAGTCCTGTAAATTCTTCATTAACAACCTGGATAATGCAATACAGTGAAACTTCAGCAAGTTTGCAAATGATACAAAGCTGGGAGGAGTGGCTCTGCATTAGGATTAGGGCTGCCAGCAGGTTGAGGAAGGTGATCCTTTCCCTCTTCTGAGTCCTGGTGAGACACATCTCAAGTGCTGGGACTAGGTTTGGGTTCCCCTGTGCAATAGTCTGGCGAAGGGCCTTAAAGATGATTCAAGGACGAGAGTATCTGATATACGGGGACAGAGCTGGCTCCCTTCATCCTGGAGAAAAGAAGGCTCAGGGAGATCTTATTAATGTGTATAAATACCTAATTGTATTTGTTGTGGTAAGTGCTGCATGTACTCAATCTCTGACTGGTAAAACTGTTGTACTGTTCTACAGTGGGCTGTATGTAGGGAACTGATGTAATGAAAGCATTTACAAGGAAAGCTTTACAAATATTTTAAGGGATATTTAAATGTGTTTGGAGGGCTATTTGTCATATTTTTTTGTATATGAACTCAGGTTCTTACCTTCAGAAATCTCTCCAAGAAGAATAATACACTTTTTTAAAAAGGGCTCAAAGTCTATTCCTTGAAAACAACAAGTGTTGTAAAAAACATAACATAAAATGTCGTTAGGTAGGATTGGTTAAAAATTTTCTGAGCAAATTTATTTGATAAATCGGAAGTGCTCATGAAAAGTGTCTGCTTGCCTCAGAACAAGTCAGGAGCCAATGCCTAGGTGCTTTTGAACAGGCAAAACACAACCAAAATGCAAACAAACAAATTTTGTTTATCAGCACAGATAGGACAGAAAAGTTTTTTAAAACTTTTTTGTTTTCCCAACTTTTATCTCAGATATCTGTGAGGGTGAAAAGCTCATATTAGGCATCCTATGGTAACACTAGGAATATATTTTTGCCTATGATATAGCATCATGTAACCTGTTGGATTTCAGGCCTAGGGACTAACACAGGCTTGTAACTCTTAGTTGTAGGGAGTATAATTTTGAAGAGAAAATTTCATATATTGAGGAAAGAAAGAAAATCTGTAACTATTTGAATAGGCATCTTTATGTACTCTTATCAAGACAATTGGATTATTGGCTAGCAAAAGTAAGGCAATGAAAGAGAAAAATGCTTTGCAGCACGTCCTGTTCCCCCATACTTATATGTTAAAATCAGACATACACACATACCTTTACACATGCCTATACATGGTTTATGTTCCATGTATCTGACAGTACAAAAACAACTCTTCTCTGCATTAGGAGTGAAAATGTGCTCTGCAAATGAGGCCACAGCCTTTCCAGCAACTGTTTGAAAATAATATGACTGAAGCTACATCTAGACCTTTAGTTATCACCTTCCATTTCAAGAAAATCAAGGCTGCTAAAGTCTGCCATGGTATCACAGGAATATGTTTGAAGGACGCTGTTTCACCAGCAGCTTTTCAGCTCGAACTGACATTTCTTACTATTCATACCCATCAATGTCAAAAACTATATCAGGTTTTACAGCAAAGTTTCTACATTTGCCTTAAAGGGTGTCAGTCAGCCTGTGCTCTCCGCAGTTAAACGGGCTGGTCGGGCAGCAGGAATCCCAGCTGTGCTGAAATGCAGCCTGCACAAACCCTCCTGTTAGACACCTCGCCATCCTGACAGCAGCTCCGCTCCGCGGAGGGCATGCTTTTCCACCACACAACTGATGCTTTCCCTCCCCATAGCCGCAGTAGCTTTTCACAGGAGTTAGTGTTACTATGACAGAGTGGTTTTGCCCACGTTTATTGAAAGGTGTGTAATAGTAAGCATAGAACCGAGTGAACGTGTCATCTGCTGGAGTCTGTACACACTGAGTAGAAGAGAGGGAAGCTGAGCGTTCAAGCTGTTTTCAAAGCGTGTTCCCTGATGAATATGGGGCGGGGTGGGGGGGGTTGCCTGGCTGCATCATCTCATCTCAACACCTTATTTTGAATTGCTATACCTTTAGGAAGGTAGATGCTAAAGACAGGAGATGTAATGGTAAAATTAAGATCTCAAACAGTTTTCAGATTGCATCCTACAAATAGAAGAACTTCCTTATTTCACACTGTAAAAGGGATAATCATTTAAAAAAAGCTCATGACAAAGGATTACAGCTCATTTCAGTTTTATGGTCTGATTTTTTTTTGAGTATCAACCTGTTTCATCTCTACTGGGACAATGACAGATGCTTCACCTTTTTATTAGTATCTCTTCTAAACATATAATTGTACACCACAATCTGATAATGAAAACAGTATATAGGTCCCAAAAGAGCAAGGTGTTTTGAAGTTGCACCTTTAAGTGAGAATCATTAAGACGACGACCATTACAAGATTTCAAAGTGAAACTTTAGTACTCATGGCACTAAACCTCAAAACCCTGAAAAATTACCTACAAAGTTGAAGCTGATTTCCAGGTTCCAAAGCAACAGTTAACTCCAACCTGAATTCTTCATAACGAAACTCAGTTCTATCACTCATAAGACTTGCATTTGTCTATTTTTGTGTCTGAGGATGCTTAAGTGAGATCCAAAACCAGAGATGTGCTTCTAACACTGCTCCAGACAGAAACCTAGCTTTCATCTCCATGCATGAAATTTCCAGTGAGTTGAGTCCTGTAGCCTTCTACTCGCCACAAACACCTAAGACAGTTAGATAACCACCAGACCTTTCCCTAATACAGAGAAGAATAAAGTATATAAGAATTCTACCATGGTTAATCAGAGGAAGAGAAATAAATAGTTTTCATCTTATAATTAGAAGTAGACTAACTCCAAATAAATTAGCAAAAGGGAGCAATTAATGTGATAAATGAGCAAGATTAGTTCATTTAGAAGTTATACATCTAGTCATCATGTAACAGGAGACAAATTTTCAACATTTTTTCATGCTAAAAAATGATCTGAGGGGAATAAATATGAAAGAGGAAGATCCTGTGATCAGTCTGGAGAACTTGGGGGCAAAGGTGCCTTTCCTGCTCCTTCACCTCTTCCAGGAATAAAAAGAAGAGGAATGGGCTCAAGATGAAGGAATACGTCCAACTGTGCTCAAACTAAGGCTGCTGAGGGGTAGGTCTAACCAAACTGCCACTGAAACACAGATTTTAACACAGCTTCTTCCACTAGTTGTATCCAAATTGGAGAGTGTTCACAGTATGTTACAGTCATTAAAAATCATGGCACACTCTTCAAGAACTACTTTATTGTGCACGTTCCCCAGTTTCTCTGGTGTTTGCACTGGCCATGTTGAACTCCACCATTCAAAGAACCCAACAGAAAGCCACAGAGTGCCACAAAGTTCAAGGGCTTCAGAGGATGTCCTGCATTTGTAAGAAAGTGTATACAATATGGCTGGAAAAGGAAACGCCTTGGTTTTTTTCCATCTTATTTTTGTGATTCCAACATGAGGGGAGCAAAATTTTCATACAGGAAACTTTAGGGGGTTAAAGTGGTCTCTCCCATCTTTATTTGTACTATTTGTAGCATACTTATTTCTTTCCACTCCTTCCTAATGTTGCAGATTTATAATGCCAACAAAAGTAATGAATGACCTGAATTCAACTTTAAATCCCAGGAACATTGAACAGCCTGTATCCACTGAAATAACACTGTTATTGCAACAGCTTTGGATAATAAACTCCTAAGTGGACTGACAGAGGTCTAGTCTTTGTTGAATACCTCCTCTAATCATCTCAATACAGAACAAGCTGTTTACTTTAATGTTTATTTTCCTGAAACACAACATGACTTCATTGTTGGAATTACTGCATAAATATGGAGTTGAGAAATAGTCACTGGTGGACATTATTCATGGATGTAGACATCTTAAGTGATTCAGACTCTGATTCACTCACATCCTCAATAATTATTGCCACAAAAGGGAACATATTTTAAAGAACAGGATGTGAAATTAGTGTTCTGAAGAATGTGTAAATCAAAACCTCTACAGATTTTTTTTTCCAAGTTCACTATGAATAGTTACCGACTTCTAATAGCTCAATCAGGAGTCTTTCATTTTTAAACAATCATGGTACATGGATTTTTCTTCAAGATAAAACCAAAAGAGAACAGTTAGGTAACTGGAAACTTTTAGAATGACTTCAGGTCAGTTTGGACCCATTAATGCTGTACTTTCGCTTTCATGACAATATATACAGTTTAAGCCACGGGATTTTTTGTAGAAAGATGAGCAACTCTGTCAACATCCCTAAGAGTCTTCACTCAGCACTGAGCCAAAGCCTTCGGGAGATGTACTGTAAAATTATTTGGGATATGTATTTGAAAATTAAGAATAGGTTTTTCCATCTGTTCTCCATTTTAATCAGCCCAATAAGAGAAATTTAAAATATCTTTTAAAACTACATCACACGCAACCTAGAGAGTGTCAAACCTGAGATTTGGGTTAGGTAACTGGCAAACATTTCTGTTCTCAGACACAGAAAAGAGGTTCTACAAAGGTTAATTCCAGTGCTATTTGGAAGTCTTAGATACTTGAATAAACATTGTGTGTTGCTGGCTTGTCTCAGAATCTCTGACTTCGTTAATTGACGGTACCATGTGGCATTGTGGTGTTTTTCTACCCTTGGTTTTAAGTCATATCATCAAGAGTGTTTGCAATACCAGGTGACATAAATCAACCACACAGCAAAAGGTAACTTAAGAGAATTGTTTGTATGAACTATTTGGTGAATATTCCTGAATAACAAATACAGTTGTGCAGATGAAAATCTGATCACAAACTGTTCATGGGTGGAGAAAGGAGCCAACATTTTGAAAAATGCTATCAGGTAATATTCATTCAGTTTTAATGTTGGTATTTATTTGAACCTTTGAATGCTTATAAAATCTGAGGAAGTTTTTTCAATGTGCTTGAGGTGTGTGCAAGTCTAATGGAGTGATGTTGTAATTAAGGTTTGCCTCATAGCTATAAGATATTAATCTAAATAACAAAGTAACCATCTAGCATTTTTTATATTTCCCTAGATCACCAGGAAAACAGCAACAAGTCACTCCATTTATTTCTTGTAAAATGTTTTGAGCATCAGATTGGACTACATGACCTCCAGATGTCATTTTCAACCTGCTTGATACTTTGATTCTATTTCAAGAGAAACCACAGGGCAACAGCCTAAATCTTGTACCTGGATCAATATTTGCATAGAAACCTTATGTGTTCTTCCCTAGGTTTAACAATGTTCTACCTGATTTGCACAGATTATATAACCGTAGAAAATAGGACTGAAAGAAGGTGCACATAGTCTGTCTCCCTTGTCTGGGTCCATCTAGTCCACGATAATTGTCTCATTATGAAGCTGGCATCTATAATAATTCAATAATGTAAGTTCTATTAGTGCCATAGGACTCCAAATGGATGATTAAAGAGAAAGTTTATTCCATGTAGAAAATATATCCATTTAATTTCATACATTTGGCAGGATGCATCTTGATTATGAAAAGCTTGGGATTATACAAGATTCGTTTATTTGCTAAAGATTATTCCCTAGAAACTGCTCAATCAACATTCAAGGGCAGTAACAGTGCAGCTACTTTCATTGAGTGGATAGAGATTTCCAATGACTGAAAAGGTGCTTTTGGGTGGTTTGGGTTCTTTTGCTTTGAGAACAAAGTCAAAACAGAGGACATAAAATATATGTCAAGAGAGCAAAAATACGTGAGTGAAATAGAGAAGAGAACAGTTGCAATGGTTCAGGGGAGAAAAGACTCTGCTAAATCTTTGTCAAGGCATCTACTCATTCCAGCATGCCTAATTGTCAGACAAACACTATAAGTTGTCTTGTACCAATATATGATTTCTATAATTTAAGATATATCAGTAAAATTTTTAAAGCTTTGGTTTCAGTCCCAGGGTTTGAGGTTTGGGATTTTTTTCTTTGTTTTGTTTTTAGATTTTCTAGGACTGGCACATCACTGGGACAATGGATCTTTCCTGAGTGCATCCGCATGTTTTAACATTGTGTTCAGATGCAGGCAGATGTCATCTGTTATCCTGCTATCTATCATGGCAGACAACACACAAGAAGGTGTGATAAATTAAAAAAATTACAGAGTGAATATGGATTGCTTAGCTTTCATTCTTCACCAAAAACATAAGCTACCCCTTTCTCCTGTTTTAGTTCCGTCTTACTGAGGGAACTCGTACTCATACTCTTTGTTTTCTATGAAGCACACAAATGTGTTGAATTTGAAAGCTATTCTAAATAGTTATTCTGCTTCTAAATTTTTTAGTCTCATCACATTTTGAAAATAAAATATATACAGTCTGCAACCACTCTTTCAGGGATTAGAGAAAGGATAAACATTCAGATAACATGGGAGACTTCTCTGAAAATCATATCAACTTGTTCATGGATATTTTTAAATTCAATTCAGATTCATTATTTTGAAAAACCCTAAATTTTTTGTTTGCACATAACTATTGCCTTTATGTACGTTTCTATTTTAAACAAAACTGCAATGGATCAGTAGCCATAAGGTTTAACAGATTCCTAACAAGAAGTTATGCTTTCTGTATTTTTATCCCAAATTCCCAATCTGAGTACATCCAGAAAAGATGCACATTTGCTAAGTTTTCTGAACCAGAATTGCAGACCTGAACATTAACTAAAGTTAGATCATCATGCTATATTCACTACCCGGATCTTGTCATCTTCTCTCTCTTCCTATTCTGAGGCAAACACTAATCACAAATCTAAACTCTTAGTGGAGTAAGTATGGAATTTACATCCAACACAGCAATTCAGTTCTGCTTTGTGGAACATCAGAAATTTGAACCTAGAAAATGTCTACTTTCTTAGAAAAATGTGAAGATTTTGGTTGTGAAGGATCTTCAGCCTAAAATGATGTTCGTTAAGTGAGTTAGATGCCTATCTCTTTACAGATCATGGGAGAACTCTGGAATTGTATTATTTGGTCAGTTAATGTAAATTGGAGTAATTTATTCATTTTGTTTGAAATCAGTCTTACCAAGGCAAAACGTTCCACGAAGTGATACAGAAGGAGGCTAGAGGATAAGAAGAAAGAGAAATTGAACTGAACAACACATTAATCCAAGTTCTCCTGTGAAAAGTATATTTCAACTACACCTATCTATAGTCATAAGACCACTTCTGCTATTACTGAACATTCACAGATTTTGTTTTGTCAGTAAACAGCAGCAGATAAAAGTTTGCCCTGGTTTTCACATCTCTCCCGTACCTAACAAGTCTGAGGGTTGCTCTTCCCACCGCTGCCCAGGACTGCTCTCTGCATGAGGTGGTTGTTCTGCCTCTCTAAGTGGGTACAAAACTTGGGCTGTCAAGTTTTCTTCCACCAGTTTCTTCTGCTGACAGTCTTTCAGCTATGATTCAGCCCCTAGCAGACGAACTCAGATTTGCCTGGAACCTACCTCCCGATTTACACTATCTGCTGTGGGTTTCTTCTAAATAAATTGACAGAATTTGAGGCAAAGTTTTCAGAAGGGAGCTGTACGGTGGGACAGCTGATGCTACCGTCGTTACTCTCCATGTGACAGTTTCTGCCTCACTCAGCCTTAGATCATTTTCTTCCAGAAAGCTGCACCTAACAATTACTTTTGGTGTCTGTTGCAGAGCTGTCAGCCCCGCATCAGCTGTCAGGAGGCTGAATTTCACTACCACTGTGCCTTATCCCCACAGCCATGACTGACAGGCATCCTGCAGTGTGTGCATCTGACTGCCCTGGCTCACCGCCAGCCTGCTTCTCCTCCCGGATCAGGCTCACACCCTGGGGGGATTAAGCTGTGCTCCCTCCCAGGGCTGCCAGGTAATGGGAAAACGGAGGTTGCAGTGAGGGTCAGCAGCGTGGAGAAGGACCAAGCAGCACAAGGCGCTGACAGAGGATCTTCTTTCATCCCCGGACGCCTTGGTACCGGCTCCTCTGTTCCTCCCCATGGGGCTTCTTCACAGGACTGAACCCGCTTGCTACCTCAGCTGTGCTAATTAGCAGCATTTCTGATGGGTAATGCTTGCCTCAAAAGCAACCCTGTCCACAGGGCACACAGCGCAGAGGGATGTGGGTGCTCCTTCAGGTCAGCAGGGATCAGTGAACTGAAATGGTGTTACTGCAAGGAGGGAAGCCCCAGCCATCTGAAGCACAGGAAGGCCAGAACTTCAGAGCAGATAAAGTCATTTCATTCGTTACAAGTTTATTTTCAAGTTAGGCCCTTCCTGCTCTGAATCCCTGTACCTTTTCACAGCTCTCAGTGTTGTCTCACTCTCACCTGCCTTTGCTCCCCTGCCTTGTGCTCTGTTACCTCAGGAAAATGAGGTGCTGCACGATAATGTCTGGGTACTTCAGATCCACAGCTCAAGCTGCAGAAAGGGCTCAATGGAAAGCATGGTCCCCCAATCCCATGGATGATGAATTCCACCCCAGACAGGCACAGCACCGGCCGCATGGTCCGTATCCACACCCCAGCCACTTTTTCAGGAAAGGGGAAAGAAGCCTTTCCTAATGTCATGCTGCTGCTTTCCTGCCTGAGCAGCTCTTGCACCCAAGGGATTGCATCCAGCACATGTGAGAGATGACACACATCCAACCAGAGGTGCACAGCACTCGTCTTTGTCCCTTTTTCACACTGGCAACCCAACACTGCCAGGTCAGAGCACCGGGCCGTGCCTTCTTCTCTGTGATGCCTTGAAGCCGTATACCATAGCGACATGTCAGAATGTAATTTTTAGAAATAATTCCAGCTTTTAAAAAATCCGGTATTGAAAGTGAAATGATACCACAATGAATACTCTAAGTACAGGTTTGTTGTTAACAGTAGAGTTAATATTTCCCAGTAATCATTTCTGATATAGTTGAGTTATTTGAAAAAGACTAACTGCTTTGATCTTTGAGATTACACAATCTTCTTTTACAACTTTACAGAAAATATCTGTGGGGGTCTAAGTAATTCTTTGCACTTAAAATCTTCAGTATTAAGCTCAGCTACATGTATAGAAAAAAAACAAAACGAAACACACATTATTGGCTTTTCATGCACGTGACAGACCAAATTGACCCTATTGAGCTGTGCTACCTGTGTGACTGAAGTGACTCCTCACTATCTCAAGAAATGAGTCTTGCTCTCTGTTTTTCACAAGCAGGTTTCATTTGTCTGTTAACCAGCCACAAAGCCAGATATTAAAAACCAAAAGCCATAAAAAAATAGCATAACAATGCTGCCAGCTCCTCCTTCTTTGTTTATATCTACTATAATCTGAAGCCAAGATGCAAGAACTTACAAACGCACACATACACAGATAAACACACTCCAATTTCTTTAACGATTGTAAAATAACAGATGATTTCTGTAAGTTGATTATTAAGTACTTAAAAAGAAAAAAAATAGTAAGAGAATAAATTTGTCTTCCACAGCACAGCTGAATTAAAAGACATGAGCAGGTCCTTCTGTAATCCCCTAAACCTCTTTGCGTTATTCTAAGTGAACCTCGAAATTACTGTTTCCCAAAAGCAGCTCAGCTGTTACGAGAAAAGCCGTAGTTCTGTATTTTCACATGTAATTGTGGTGCAATGATTTCTGTAGTTGTTTGAAATAACAGGAAAGGGCTAAATTTCAACTTTTAGTTACACTTCCAACAGTAGCTTCCCTGGGGCTGAGTCAGGATGTCTGTACAAAAGTACCTGCCCCCATAGTCTCTGTGCACCAGAATAATAGGAACTGTGGTAAGCTCAGGGAGATAACAAACAAACAAAACAGACAAACAAAACAAACAAACAAAAAAACCCCACCACAAACCACAAAAAAAATCCACAACTTTAGAGAGTTTGGAGAAAAGTAATGGGACTGACCAATAGCTCCTAATGGCTTACATGAATGGAGTTTGTTTTGCTCATTTACAAACAGGCTTGTGAGACCAGAACACTTGTCTGGTTTCTCTAGCTATGTTAACCTGAACCTGTGCATCTGTGCAGCTGTGTCACCACCAGGCTCACTTCTCTGCTTTTACCAGTTCAAAACAGAAGAAAAAAAAAAAACAAAAAACACAAAAGAAACAAAACAACAACAACAACAACACAAAACAAACAAACCCACAACAACAAAAACCAAACCTTTGAAGCTCTGAGGCAGTGGTGCCCAGAGCATGTGTGTCCAATGGATCTGCCGCAGAACTGGGCAGAACAGAAAAAAAAAGACAGAACAAACTGAATAGAGGAAAGGATATCTTTTCCTGAAATAAACCTTTGCACAAACTTCCATGACCTTATTTTTATGCTGTCCAAACATAAAAAAATTTAACTTACGGTTTGCTGGACAACTCCAATCTAAAATTATAGCAGCAATAGCTGCAATCTGCAGCTTTTACATGCTTGGAAGGAAAGCACTACCTTCAATATCCTTCTAGTGTCTCCTGTCTGGATACACAGGAAACTTTGTGTAAAGAAAACCAGAGGGGAAAGGGTTCATGGCACGAAGCTTTGGCCGAAAAATATGACTTCTAATGAAGGACTTCTGAGGGTGGACCTGCAACAGCAGCACTTCCCTGGGGCTCTGCAGGTGGTGGCAGACTCGGTGAGCCTGTCCACCAAGCCTTGTGGGGCCACTAACCCACAGCCCCGGGAAGCTGGGACACCAAATACCCCAAGCCACAGCTGGAGCAGGGCCACCATGTACCACCATGTACCACCACGAACCACCAACAGGTAGGGCAAGTCTGAAGAAAACAAAACAGGAGCATGGAACATGGAACATGTGTCTCAGGAGGAACATACAAGATCTGACGGATCTGTAACTTAATCAGCATAACTGACCATCTGGGTGGGGCCTCAACTTTGGTAGATATTTCATTGCTTATTAAAGGAGGCAGAAAAGGAGGAAAGCATTGCAGCAGGAGAGCCAATTCATTTGAGCTCCAGGAGTGACTTGCATTTGGCAACTACCATTAGGTTTTTGCCTCAATTAATAGCAAGCGAAGTCCCCTGAGCGATCTGGTTGCTCTGAGAAAATAAATCAAGACCAGGAGCGGGTTTGTTTTGTTGTGGGTTTTTTTTAAAGGGCCAACCAGCTTTGTCATGGGTCAGCACAGAAACTGATTGTTGAAAGTGTGGGCTGGCCAGAGAAACTGATCCCCTGATGCCCCTGGTCCTCTGCTTCCTGACCTTGGCCTCTGGAGTCATGCTCTGATCCTCTCCCAGCACAGAAGGAGCAGGACTGCTGCCCAGCAGCATCCAGAGGCAAGGACTTGTCCTTTCCTCCAGCTGAAGAGATGGTCACTGAAAGGCCTTTTTATGTGGAGTGAAGGCAGGTCTGAAGGGAAGCAGGGATGGGAAAAGTGTGGCTCTGCAACCTCTCAGACATCTCCCTGCCAGAGCTGCAGAAGAGGACAGTGACCTTTCCTTTTCTCTCAGAGGACTAGGATAGGAAAAAGCCTCTCAAAAAATCTGATCTGTGCTTTTCAGGTGGTCTGCTTCATTTTGGGTGGCTTAAATTCTTTGCTATAAACAGTAAAGGTAAAGGATTTCAAACAGCATCTCAGGTATCAGAATGGTTTGGGTTGGAAGGGACTTTAAAGGTCATCTAGTTCCAGCCCCCCCGCCATGGGCATGGACACTTTCTACTGGAGTAGGTTGCTCAAAGTCTCATCCAACCTGGCCTTGAACACTTCCAAGGGTGCATCATCCACAGCTTCTCTGGGCAGCCTGTTCCAGTGCTTCACCAGCCTCATAGCAAATAATTTCTTCCTTATATCCAATCCGAATCTACCCTCTTCCAGTTTAAAAAACATTACCCTTTGTCCTATCACTACATGCCCTTCTAAAAAGTTCCTCTTCAGCTTTCTTGTAGGCCCCTCTTAGGTGCTGGCAAGCTGCTCTAAGGTCTCCTCAGAGCCTTCTCTTCTCCAGGCTAGACAGCCCCAAAACTCTCAGCTTGTCTCCATGGAAGAGGTGCTCCAGCCTTCTGATAATCTTCGTGGCTTTCCTCTGGACTCACTCCAACAGGTCCATGTCCTTCTTGTAGCGGAGGCCCCACAGCTGGATGCAGTACTCCAGGTGGGGTCTCATAAGAACAGATTAGAGGGTTAGAATCACCTCTGCGAACCTGCTGGCCATGCTTCTTTTGCATCAAGCTTATATTTCTTCTCTGCCATCAATCTATCGAGGACCTTTGTTAATTTTAAGTTTGGCTGGAGTTTCAAGTAAGATTAAGACTACAGTCAGCTCTTTTCCAGGGTCCTTTCCTTCCCTGTACCACCTTCTCACCAAGCCATAGCCTCTAGAGAGTAAGTGCAGAGGTTTTCCATAGAGAATGGAAAGAATAAGGCTACAACTTTACTTGAGCATCAGGAATAATTTGTAATTCCTGCATAACTTTAAAATGGCAGGAAAAAGAACATGCCAGAAGACAATTTAGAAAATCAGCTAGCTACCCTGCAAACACCTCACAAGGCTGCCCAGCTAACATGCATTAGAAGAGGTAATCTACAGCATATGCTATAATTTCCTGATCTCAGTCTGGCTTCACAATATTAGTCCTATTTATAGACTGCAAAATGAGAGTAGACCAGAGTGATTGTTTAGTCTGATATTCTGTGTAAGAGAGGCTTTAACATTCCCCTACATTAATTCTTGATCCAAGTCCAAGAGTCAATTTAGCTAGTTCATTAGTTTTCAACCTTTTACAATTTGCATACCCTTAAACTTTACAATATACTTGAAGATGCTGTACAGGGATTTCAGGCCCACTGACAATAAACTTGCTCTTCTTTCTTGCCTGTCTTAGATCCCTTCAGCGACCTGCAGACCACCAGGTGTTCACAAACACATAAAAAAAGCACACTACCTTTCAAAAAGCATCCAGTCTTAATTTAAAAATAAATAAATAAATAAATAAATAAATAAATAAATAAATAAATAAATAGAGGAAGAATGGCCCTCCCCACAATGCGAGTAATAAATTACCCTCATGTTTAAAAGCTCACCATTTCTCGCCCGAATTTCTCTGGTTTCAGCTTCCAGACAGTGTATGCTGCATCTGTTTGCCACCTAGGCTGAAAAGCCTCCATTACCACGCTCCTCTCCTGATACGGACTCTCAGAGAACAATTGTATTGCCCTTTCGCCTTTCCTTTGATAAGTTAAATGGATTTAGCTTCCCCCAGCCACACTACAGGGTATATTTCCCCACCCATTAATCATTCCCCATTATAATGTAAACAAAACCAAAAGGTATTAAGCACATTCTTTGTATTTCTCTGCTCATACTTTTGTTACTGCCTGGTTTAAAAGACAATTTTATCTAACTAAGTTATAGATCATTAAGCTGAAAAAAAGTTTGCCCGTTACTGCTGTTTTACCATCTTGCCCCATCTTGTCTCATTAGCAGGAACTGATTGAGCATGAAGGTGTTCCCTGGCTGTCAGTAGATAAAGTAGGTGCTCTTGGCTTTCATCTGTTCTGAATTCTCCTTGTCTCATTATCTTCACAAGGTCAGATTCTTTGACACCAGGACTGCTTGCTTAGCACTCCATTCTGGTAATTACTTGCCTGGCAACCTTAACCATAAGTAGATTGCATGTATATGGCAGCAATGAAAGTATCAGCATACAGGCCAACAGCCATATATCCATATAACACAAATACCATTAGAAATGTGTTCATTCTACTGATGTAATTGTTATGCTTCTATATTATCGCACTGCTGCAAGCGCGATGTACACATTAAAATGCATGGTTTATATTACAGCACTAAAACCGAAGTTGCAATTCAGCTCTCTTTTAGGGCCAATCCCATAGCCTTTTTTCCACAAAACTTGTGAATGACTTATTCGAAAAAGACTAAGCTGCACTTCTCTGAATCTTCTTTTACACCATGTTACAAAGACGTACTCAACTCCTGAAATTATAAAGTTGGTAGAAGAGTTTGGAGAATTCTGGAGGGTGACATCCATTGCAATTACAAAGACTATCCTCAAATCAGTGCATGGTCTCCTGCAAAATAAATGCCTCTCCTATGATCTGTTTATTGTGAGAATGCAAAAAAGTGCAGCCTGTAGTGGATGCCTTGCACAGGTCTCCTTTTTCATCATTTTATGTTCACAAAAGTACTTTCTCTAAGGCAAATCTTATCCACATCATTCATCAAAAATAGTCAAATTGTGTTTCAGTCACTTACTTCTGCAAAGTTGTAACAATAATATTTTTGTTGTTCATGTTGCAAGAAGATCCATGAAAAGCATAAAAATGTGAATGCCTCACATTTTGGCAGAATGCCTAAACAAAAATACCTTTGTAGCACTGCAGTACAAACTCATTTATAGCAGATTTAAACATACTTCTTCTGCTAATGCACTTCATCCTCTGATCACCTCATCCTTCTTCAATGTGTCAGCAATATTCAGATTTACGACAAAGCTTTCAAATCACCTATTCAATGTGATTTCAAAGGTGGTGGAGTATCTAAATAAAAATCTGTCCATGGGGCAGTAGGGGTAGGTATCACATTGTACTTACATTGTCCGATTTATTGGTGGTGGTCATATCATCCACATTTCACAGATGGAAAAACTGATGCCCTGAGAAATTAGATGAGTTTGCATCAATCATATAGCAAGTTAGAAATAAAAATTAGACCTGCTACGTCCTAGTTTCATAATCTAATCAGTCTAGCTTGTTTTATTTTTACCCCTCTGAAAGCCACAGCCCCACACTCAGATACAAACCCACATACCTACCTTTCCAATCAGAAAGCCCTTGGTTCATTTATGATCCTCTCCACAACTCACAGCCCTTTCTCCAGGCTCAGACAATTTCCTAACACCCTCTTCCCTGCTCACCATCTGCCGTCACAGAAAATCCACCCTGGGCTCATTGCTGTCTTCACTAACGGGGATCCTTCCTCAAACAGAAGCCATGTCCTCTTTCCACTCGCTTCAAAAGCCCCTTTAAAGGCAGCTGAGGATACCAGCCCGAATTACCCCACAGTAATCCAAGTTTCCTCCCTCACGGACCTTTAGCTGCAGCAACACTGTCTTAAATGTGGCTCCATTTTCTTTAGCAGTATAGAGGTACCTATAAGAGCTGAGGCTCTTGACTCCAAATATACAGGATGTAGCTTTTTGTCGTACCTCTGCCTTTCTGTCTGGAAATCTCTCACAATTCACTTTAGCACAATGAGGATCAGGATCTGCCTTACCACCTGAAGCCCCAGCCTCATTTTGGCAGAACAGTCTTCTTAACAACTGCAAGGTGGCATTCACTGGAATGTACTCTATTTAGGGGCAGTATGTGTCCTGAAATCCCCACTATCTGGTCCATCATTTAATGCCTTTTACTGGATGCACTGGTGTTGCAGAGTGCATATCTGTGACAGAGAACACTGTCTCCCATCTTTGACTGAAAATATGTGAGTGCTCATTACTAACATATTTAAGGACATTTTTTTCCTTGTGCCTTTTTGTGCAGCTTTTATAATCTAAATCGAGAGGTTTCAATTTCATCAGACAGAGAAGAATTTACTATTATTATCATCACTTAAAAAGATGAAAATTGTTATACAGGAATGTTCAGCCAACAAGTGAATTGTGGTAGGGGAAAACTGTCTGTCTTTCGTTTCACCAGGAAATCAGTGTTCACTGATAGGTTTCACTGAGTGCAGTACCCTCGGTCCACTGTTTGGTTGAAGATGTCCAAAGTGCCAGAGCATTAGCACTGAGTCACAGGTATTTGCTCAGCCTCTTACAGCATATAGTTTACAGAATCACAGAATGGTTTGAGTTGGAAAGGACCTCTGGAGTTCATCTAGTCCAACCCACCTGCTAAAGCAGGTTCACCCAGAGCAGATCGCACAGGAATGTGTCCAGGCAGGTTCTGAATGTCTCCAGAGAAGGAAACTCCACAACCTCAGAAGCTGATAAGCACACAGTGAGAAGAAAGCCATGTGTATCTCTACATTTAACTTAGCCCCAAAGGTGACCTCCATGGTACAGCTGACAGGGTGCAATACGTTCAGAGTCTCCTGGCAGATGATCCAACTTCCACTCTGCTCTTTCCCATGGATCCTGGGGACCTTGCTTCCTTCTGTACTCCACCTTCTTTGGAGACTAACTAGTTTCAAGCCTTCCTCTTCCCCATATCCTTTGACCCCTGAAGGATTTCTTCATCCTTAACTCAATCAGGAAGGAGTTTAAGTCCTGCTTGCAGCAGATGATCACCTACCCTCTCCTGCCTTGGAAAGCCAGTGCCCTGGACACTTTCGTGGTTTTTGTCATTGTTTGTTTTTCTTTTTTGCCACTGGGTAAACAAAGTTAGCTAGTTACTGCTTGGCAGTGCCTTAGGCAGTCTGTTATCACAGGTTTTTCATCAGTCTAGACAGCAGCCAAGTCACAGTGTGAAGTTTTCTTATTCTGAACTTTACCAAAATATAAACCTTGCTGACATATGACAGCCACAAGAGGGACCAACATACATAGTGATTTACTGAGATTAGGTGGGATGGTGACCCTTGAGGAGACCCAAAGTCTGAAAGAAGGAACCAGGATGTAACCAGAACATATTAAAAAACATATGATTACTTATATTAGGAAGAGGAATTTGTCAAGGACAAAAGGAGAGAATTTCAGGGTGAAAGCCAAAGAAGGATGCTTGAATAGCTGCAGTTTGGCTGAAGAGCAGTNCTCCAGGTGGGGTTTCACCAGAGTGGAGTAGATGGACAGAAGCACCACCCTTGACCTGCTGGTCACGCTTCTTTGGATGCAGCCTAGGATACAGTCGGCTTTCTGGGTTGCAAGCACACATTGCCTGCTCACATCTAATTTTTCATCTACCAGTATACCTAAGTCCTTCTCCACAAGGCTGTTCTTAATCCATTCATGACCCAACCTGTATTGATATTGAGGACTGTCCCGCCCCAGGTGCAGGACCTTGCAATTGGTCTTGTTTAGTGAGGTTTACAAGTGCCCACTCCTCCAGCCTGTCAAGGTTCCTCTGGATGGCATCCCATCCCTCAAGCATATCAACTTCACTACTCAGCTTGATGTCATCAGCCAGCTTGCTGAGGGTGCACTCAATCCTGCTGTTTATGTCATTAATAAAGATATTGAACAGTGCTTGTGCCAGTATAGACCCCCAAAGGACACCACTTGTAACTGATCTCTATTTGGACATTGAGCCATTGACTGTAACTCTTTGGATGTGGCCATCCAGCCAATTCTTTATCCATAAAATGGTCCACCCACCAAACCCATTTATCCCAAATTTAATGACAAGTATGTTGTATGGGACCATGTCAAAGGCTCTACATAAGTCGAGATCTTAATATTTATTTTAAAGCTGTGCAAAATTCCCTGCTGGTAGCTAACGAGGTAACAGAATCTGCTACTTTCTCCTTCTCAGTCCCTGTTTTGGACTCTTTGGATGTGGCCAATCTCTGCAGTAGTACTGCTCTCCACTCACTTTGGGAAGTTCATAGTGTCCCTCCAAACCCATAAACTTTACAGATTCAGAAATGACAAACAAATCCAGAGATTAAGTACAGTCTGACAACCGCAGCAACACAGCTTTCCCATCATGTTTTAATCCAGTCTTAGGAAAGACGATAGCCAAGCCCATGCTTTAGTCCAGCTCCTATTTCCAAGGCAGGCCAAAAACAAGAAGCTAGCTAGCTAGTAGATGCTCATCCATCAGTACGTAACGGAATAACAACAACTGAAGTCTTTGACTACAAGAAAAATTTAATGCTTTTCATCTGTATGGTTTTTGAATTAGTTCACACTAAAATTATTGTCACAGACAACAGAGTCACAGGTTTAGAAAGGAAGAAATACGTGATTAGACCTCATGGTGGGGACTTTACACCTTGTGAGCTCACTGATTAGCCCCTGTCTTCCATTCCCCTTTGGGAAGTTTGGATCATTCATATTTGTGTCGCAGTGCTGAGCTTGAATGGCTCATTGGCCATTCAAGGAGAGACAAGTGCTAATGAACCTCAGTGCTGTAGTCCTGAATACCATCACAAGCTTTTCTATGAGAAAAATCTCTATTATCAAACAAAGGATTTTTTTTCCTGATCTAAAATTAAAACTGTAAATGTTGATACTGTGAGGAAAAATATAAAAATAATTCATTTCAGAAAAATACATGTATTTCAGTCAGATATTGTTCCTCAAGAATAGTACTTTTCCATCAGCTGAACTCCTGGCTATTTCTAGGAAAGTCAAACATCCCATTGAGTTCTTCAGTGTCCAAGTCATACCCATCCCCAAACCAGAGAGCATTAAGAACTAACATGCTTGCAGGTCTTCTTCGCCACTGCATCACAGGAAGGCTGGGGCTGAGAAGACCATTATTTTCTCTCAGTCCAGTGACAGAAACACTGTAATCCCTGAAGCCCTGGCTTTAGTGGGAATTGTGTCCCAGAATATTCCTGCAGAGACAAGATGTGAGCCCTAGCTAGAGGTTCAGATCCCAGGACCTCTCAGGGCTATGCTTGCTCCCTTAACAGCTGTAGAAAGGTTAAGTGATTGGGCTGCCCTAATGTTGCAAACCCTGAAAGCCCTGGGCTTGTCAGCTCCATGGTAACGTGAGCAGTAAGGCTGCCACAAAAAATCGGTTCCTAGGAGGCCGAGGCTTCTACACAATCTGGGCAAAAACCACTGACATCACCAAAAGCAAATTGTTTCCATGAAATCCTTCATGGAGGTGGGATTTTCCAGCAAAATCTTGTTCTGATTGGAAATCTGCAGCAAGCTCTGCCCTGGAACTGCTGAAGTCAGTGCGGTTTGTGCAATATGCCCAATATCACGTTGAGTTGAGTGAAGTTCATCTCAATTAAAAAAAAAAAAAAGTGTATAAAAAGATAGAGATTGTATTAACATCACGCATGGTGGTTAAAACTTAGCTCCTGCTAAGAGCACCAGTGTTAGTCTCATGCACCACCAAAGCCCCACCTAGGATGCTTTGTCAGACATAAGTGATGCATGAGTCCTCTGGTGGCACACTGCACAAGGGTCAGTTCATCCCATATAACATTGATGAAGTGTGGCCCTGTATCCCTAAGTTTAACCTAGAACTGCGGATCCAGCTATCTCAGCAGATTCCTTAGATGCTGCCTCTGCAGCGTGTTAAGAGTTTTCCACCAGTACTAAAACCACTGACCCAGCCCAGGTTGTTTTATTTCCTCATTTACCCAGGCAGAAAGACTCTGATATTTTTTTATTTTTGTGAAGGACAATGTATGACAAGTCTTACAGAGTCTTCTTTAGTGTAAACAGGCAATAATTCTTAAGGTCAAACAAGTACAGATTCTCAGGAATGAATAATTAACAGGGATATACAAAATGTCAGAACTCAAGTTTCTAGGATTTGCTAAAACACAGACAAATTGGAATCTGACAAAAACAAATTGTGTTTAATAGCCCTTAAAGACGTGATCCCTGAAGCATCCTGCAGTACCCAAGTCTCCCCTTGTCCAACTTCTTTCATCTTCATTTATACCAGACAAAGACTAGGGAAAATAATGTTTGAACTTTAAGTAATAAAATCAGTTATAAAATCACTTACTTTATCACACATTAAATGCTTCTTCCCACTCCTGTTTTTTTAACCTTCCTGACTATTTTTAGTGACTGCAGTTTCCAGCCGCATAGAACCACTCCTCCCAAAGTAACCCAGTGCCACGGGGGTGCTGCCTTGCACGCACAAAAAGGAGCAGGTCTTTTGCTCTCTGGTCTCTGAGATGATGCCAAACCTTGTGACTGTAGATGACACAACACTGAGCCCAAGTTTCCAAGCCAGAGTAATGAGATAATATATAGGCTCTAGCTAATTCAGCCAGGTGGGTTATAGTTGACTTGGAGCAAGGACAGAGTGGGGTCGCGTATAGATAGACCTTATGGGGAAAATCATAAACCAGTGTATAACTCTTGGTTTACGCCTCTTATGTCCATATTTAAACCTGCCATGTCAGTTTGACGTAGGCATCAGTCCGACTATATCATCAGTCCATAAAAACTGAACTACGTCTGAATTATGCCAATGCCAAATTGGTCTCACTGAAAGAGAAGAATCAGACCATCCACCAATAACAAAACAAAGAGAGAACATTAAATTGTTGCTATTTATTCCACACTGGCCTTTTGGACACTTTTTCGTCAGATTTATAGACCAGCCCTTCAACTCAGAGCTCTAAAACCGGAAGATCCCATGGAACTATGCAGTTGCAGACACCGGGCAGTGAATCTGAATATGTCCAGCGTGAAACCAAAAAATGAGATAGGACTGTTCAGAAGAGGAACCACATGTGAAATCTTCTGTTTTCAGGAGGAGTACAAAAAAACCACACCACAAGGGTGTCACGTGCTGCAAGAAATGTTTTGTTTTCATTTACTCATCAATGTGTGCAATTTACCTTGGCAGTGCATTCAGGCTCCTTCATTGTACACATTGCATTCAAGGAAAAGACATTTTCTCACAAACATCACTTAGCATATGCATGGGAAGTATTTGCAGTACACATCAGTATTAACAAAAAGAATAATTACCTCAACACATAATCATTTGGAATATGGGAATATGCAGAACATTCAGAATTCTAAGGTGTTTCTCAGCACGTTACATTGTTAGTTGATTAGCTGGGCAAGTTCTTCAGAATTTACCCGGTATTTTTGTTGAAGTGGCGTAAGTGACAGAGGGGATTCAAGCAGCACTCTGGATACCAAAATCTCGTCTTGCTGTCAACAGACACGGTCAACCAAATAGCCAGCCAGCCAGTTGATCACATATACAACCTATATACAGACAGAAGAAGCTTTAGACCTTGAACTGCAAAATTGGAGGCTCCCAGGCAGAAAACTCAATGAAATTCTTAGAGACTGATCAAAGCATGCGACAGTAACTGCTGGTACTCACTGTCCAATGTCCCATTTCCACAATGTGGACTATAATTGCCCCCCAAAAGTGTCCCCAGCACAATTTATTTTGGTTCAAAGATAAAGTGAAAACTGAGAAGAAATATACAGAAGACACGAGAGATGAGGCCAGTGGGCAGAGTATTAACACCTGAGGAGAACAGGCTGAAGACACAGAGCGCTTCTTCACCAGGGTCTCTCGGGCAGTGTCTATAGAAACAAATGAAGAAAATCTCAGGGCAAAGGCTCAAGCCCATGGCCACTCACTGTGTCAGCATGCTCCTTGGAGCAGTTTTGGTGAGCACCAAGCAGGAACAGCCCATCCTGCCCGGGTATGGCTCCGAGCACAGCACAAGCCAGAGCACATGCCCAGGCAGGGGGTTGGATATAGACACCCCTGTTTCAAGGGCGACAAGAGTTTAGGCAGGTGGAAGTGAATGTATTGTGTTGCTTGGCCTCACTGCCAGAAGTCTGTCCTGGAACTTTTTTCAGTAGTAGAAAAGGCATGGCTTAGTCAAGCTTTTGCCAAAAGATGTGGGTTTTTTCCACGTCCTTCTGTTTGTATGTCAAATTGGCATGAACTCCCACGCTCTGCAGAGGCTATGTGTGCAGTGACAAGTCAGCTAATCCCCTCAGAAACCTCTCCATACTGGACCTCCAGCTGAATCTTTATCCTCAGGCTGCAACAGATAGTTCTAGCGGTTGTCATCAGCTCCTCTCAGACAGGTGAGACGTTAGACCCATATTTCATCATTAGCAGTTTCATATTTTTGAAGAAAGAAATTCTTCTCCCTTTTGTTGTTCAAGTGTTAGTTTCATACCTTCTACACTTCTGATAGAAAACAAAGAATACTGTGCTTCCTCTTTTTCTCATCATTCAAAATTATATAGAAACTTGTGCTCCAAACTGAAAAATATTCATATTTTATTTAAATCAATAAGATTTTTACTTTGCATCATAGATCACATGATTTTATTTTCTTACCTAACTCAAGTAATTTTCTTCTTTGTTGTACACTTGATTCATTATCTTGACATTCAGATAAAGGAAACAAATGTATTTGAATAACACAACAGTAAACTTTTTCCATGCTGACTCCAGTCAATGTTTTTTGGTGCAGTTGCATTGGCTAGAGATCTTGCAAGGGTGTTAAATTTCAGATAGAGGTGGAACTTTGTTTCCAGATGTGTATGCAATATAAAGAAACAGACTAAATTTAACTTCACCAAGTGACAAAAAGTCTAAAGAAAAAAATTTTAAATTTAGTATTTTTAACTATTGATAAATCTGGATACTGTTACTTCTATAAACATCCAGTCTTAGTTAGTGTCTTAATCTCAACAACATCCCATTACAAGGAGTTCTACCATCTGTTACCTTTTATTACTATTAAGCAGTAGACCCTGATTTCTAAATCCATCTTTACCTTTCTAAACTGTTTGTCACCACATTTATCATGGAAATTTTTGGTATCAAGGTTGGGGACAGTCATATTATTGTCCCAAAGCCAGTTGTGTTTTATGCGGACCCTCTCAAACCATAAGGGCTTAAAGAATGCTTAGAGATGCAGAATACAGGATCAGTCTGGGCTTTGAACCTTGCTCAGCCTGAACCATGGAGCAACAATCTATGTAAGGATTAGCCAATTTCCAGTTTAGTGGTTGGGCTAGTCCTAATCACTGCCAGCCATGCCCAGGGGTCATTAGCATTTCCAAGGCAGAAGCAGCCCTGGTCTCCCGGAAGGAAGTTCAGAGTGAGAGAGAAGATTTGAATCTGAATGGAGCCCCGTGGAAGCCCCAAGAAGGGGGCTGCATCTGAAACCAGGCCTACTTTCCCTTAAAAACAAGTTAAAATCCTCTCTAAGTACAGTTTATTTAGTTTAACTAATTATTATAGCAGAAAACACCTCTGCTTAGTTGTTTAAAGCCCTTTGAGAGCTGGAAATGACTGCTTCTTCATGGAAGAATTGTCTTCTGATCACTAGCAGCAGCTGGAAATCTTCCAGACAGTAGCAAGAGTTAGTGAGGAGGAAACATGTTATAAGAATGGGCCACAGATGTGAGCGCTCACTCCTCCACTTTGTTGTGCTGATCAACTAAAGGTAGTTTGCAGTTTCCTGACTGGTGTTGTCCTGAATCTTCAGACCAAAAATGCAGTTGCTTCCGATCTTCTCCCTCCCTTAGAGCAACCGGGCAGCTGCTGTTGTCTCATACAAAAATGAGTCATCAAAATAGGTGTAGCATCAACCATCTCAGTCTGAACAGAGTTTTTAGGAATCGGTAACCTCTGTGTTGGAAAGATATTGGCCAAAAGCAGCTTTTAAATTGAATGTGTTGACATTTACATCTTGTATTGCAGTCACTTATTCACTGTTGTTATACTAAACCAGGAGGAACATCATCACCTGTAAAGGTGCAAGCAGACAGATGACCCAAGAGTGTTGTGCTTTTGGGAGGTCTACGAGCCACTTTTAAAGTCACCATTAGAACTAAATTATCAGTAAGTAGAAAAGCGTCTGAATCACGCAGACAGTTTTCACAGTTGCTGGAAGGCATTATATTACTGCCGCCTGTCTTTGTAGTAATGTCAGCCCTATGTGTTAAGGGGGTAGTGAGAGATCTGTTCCCTGGCTCAAAGCACATACAGTGCAATACCATATGCTCCCATCAGAAGGAACTGTGGGTGCTCACAACCAATCAAGATCAGTCTCTCAATTAGGCAGATCATAGGGTTCAAACACAAAGGAGAAGTGGTAACTCATAGTGATGCACTTATTCTCTTAGCTGTGTTGTTTCTGTGTTGGATTATTGCTGAAAGGCTTTGGTGGAAAAAAAACGTGTTTCAAGGAGGAGGTGTCACAATATGTCATTTATAAACAGTGAATTATATTGCATCATACACATTTATAATACATCCACGTGAACAGGTGCAGATACATGCAGGCTGCTTGGTCGGTGCTCTCAGATGGCTGGACACAAGCCAGCTCTGCTCTCGAAGCTGTTTAGACACAAACCAGTAATTTACACAGCCTGTCACGAGGCCTTATTGACTTGAGCGCAATGCAATGTTAGCACAGTCATATAGACCAGAAATGGCTCAAGTCCCACCAGCTCAGAGGATGGGGAGACAAAGCTCACGGCTACGTCCACCCTCAGGAGAGTGCACCCGTAGATTTCCCTGAACTCCCCCAATTTGCTAAGGAAGATGACAACATCTGAGATATAGCCAGTGAGAGGAGGCATTTTCAAACTCAGACAGAATTTAAAAGAAAGTCTTTGATGTGGTAATAAATATCTATATAGATCTTATCTCCCTTCAAGCTTTGTCTTGAATTTTTACAATGTTCATAGATATGCTGATAGGAAAAAAAACAACAGTGTTGCAAGTCTTTCAAGCATATGGCTCTCCTTAGAGCCAACAAGGCTTTTGTATGAAAAATGAATATGAAATCAGGACATTTTAGTATACCAAAGTGAATTTCCTCCAACACTGCGTACAACAAATAAAAAGAGAAAAAAAAAAAAGGTGGAAAATCTGCGAGGTGATCAAGCTACCAGTGAGCTTAACTCAGGTCTACAGGCCACCTCAAAGAAAAGATACAAAACAAATGAACAAACAAACAAAAATCCTCCTTAGAGATCACACCAGTCAGCTGGCCAGAAAAAAATGCCAAAGCAACAGTGTACTGGTGCCATCTGGCTACTTCTCCTCCCTCCAATGGCTCCCTGCCATGTTCCTGACCAGGATATTGGAAGAACCAGATACAGGCCACATCCAAAAAAATCCTCACAGGTTTTATACTGAGCCCAGTGGATGCTGGAACAGGTTGCTGGGAGTCAATGTTATATAAATGTCATGCAGTGCGAACATGCCCGAGAAGGCTAATAACTGAATACCAAATCTTGCTATCTTAAAGGAAAATTGGGACTTTACAGAAGTAAAAGCAGCCCTACATTCAAAACAATTCGTGTTGACAGGGTGCAGCATGTAAAAACACTAGATTTTCTCCTTTGTGTCTACTTTTCACTTCAAACTTCCCTTTTGGATCTAAAATAGGACTGCTGCCTTGAAGAAGACAAGATTTGGGGTCACTTTGCCAGAAACTAGTCGTTACCTAAGTTGAAGAAAGCCAGGTTGTGATTATCAGACAGTTGTATTTATTTTGCCTGATATAAATGTAATCTAGGGTTTGAAAGCAAAACACTACATATTCAGAAGATAATTCACAGTTTTAGATATCAACTGAAAATCAAAATATGCACCATTTGCAGTCAGCAACATTCGCGAACCACATGTATGGGGTATGTACAGCTGGTGTAGAATTTAATTTGAATGCTATTTATGTGCTATGCATGCTGCATATAAAGCAGACTGTCAACTGTTCACTTCCAAAAAAGGAAATAAAAGATACAAAAATTAAACCTACAAACCCTAGGCACGTCGAGTTTTCGAAACAAGAACAATGGGCAGAATAAGGTTTATACCTAGTTTTAATTCTCCAAGCTTTTTTCAGTCTGACACAACCTTTCATGTGCTTGGTGTATTTCTCTAAAACATCATGTGGTTTGTAATTGTTCATGTGTGGTCATGAAATTCATTTCTCTCTGAGGCACAGGAGTGACTCCTGCTTAGCAAATATATATTCCTTGGATCTTTTTAGCTTCTACATTTTAATACAAATAATTTATATCTGAAATAATTTTAGTGCTTTTAAAAAGTGTGAGATTGCCAGATATATAAGACAGAAGTGCTATTTTTTTCATACAACATATACAGTACAGGCTTTTGCAGTGCAAGTATTCTGACACTGCCTTAATAAATAAGCAAAAGACAGGATCTCCAGTTGGAAACTTGAAAACTTTACTTCATGTTCATTTGATGTGAATTAACATCACAGAAAACTGCACCCCACTATTTTACAAGCTAGCTCAGAATGACCTAGGAAGAACTCCTGCAATTTATTTGACTTTCAAACAAAAATAAAAATAAAAACCTGAACCTTTTCTTCCTCCAGTCTCCCTTTTACCTTCACTACAAGTATGAACGAAATTTAGCTCTATGCAGTGCCAATACCAGGGTCACCACTACTGAAAGTGGTGATAGGGACAGCAGCAAAAACATGTGGAAATGCCTCTATTTAGTCTAAAATACATCAGATGACCTCCTTTATAAACGTACACAGAGCTTAACAATAATGATAATACAGAGCTATGCAATAATAATTTTTACTAGTGTCAGATGTGCTACATTTGTGCCAACAATTAAAATAAATCATGGTCATTCAGTAACCCTCAGAGTAAATGAAGTAGCATAGTTTGAATCTGTGTGCCCAAACTCTTCTCCATCCAAAATGAGGTGTCTCATCGCCATCCACACTGGCTGTTGAGAGTCCTTGCCACCTACCAAGTGATGCTGGACATCCTCTGCAAGGAATCACGTGTGTCATGTAGTGACCTCAAGGTGAGAAGGGTCTTGGAAGTAATATGATCCCTCCATGGACCCTTGATATCCAGGGAAGTGAGCATCCTTGCCACCACAACTGACAGTGGATATCTAATAAAGTAACAAAAGTATGAGACTATTTTAAGCCAGAATAACAAGGTGCTCAGCTACACTTCAGCTGTCAAACACCCCTGTCCTGCTTTGAAAATAGTTCCAAAATGATCCTTTTTATGTCTAAAACAGCCTAGATGGAAAAATGAGGGTTTTGTCCCTCATTTGCAAAAAGCATTTTATGATCTGGAAAGTAGTAAAGTCTTACGTTGATTTTAAGAAAATTCTACTTTGGCATAAACACAAATAAAACATGCATTTGTAGCCCAGAAACTGAAATTACTTCCATAAGCAACTGTTGAATTTTGGTCTTTCCCCTCAAATATTCTAAGAAGTGTACACTAATTTGGTAAATCTACGTAGAACTCACATTCATCGGGGAAGATTGGGGGTTGGACTAGATGACCTTTGAAGGTCACTTCCAACTCAAAATATTCTATCATTCCATGATTCTATGAGTAGCAGAGTAAAGACTGCTCTTCAGGAGAGCAGACTCCAGTTTATTCAGGCATCTTATAGGTAGGATTCTGTGGGAGGCAGCTCTGAAGGGTAAAGGAGCTCATGAAAGCTGGCACATCTTTAAGGACAACATCCTCCAAAGACAAGAATGGTTCATGACAATACTCAGGTAAAAAAGGTAGATGTACTAGGATACAGGTTTGGCTAAACAAGGAACATATGGCAGCTCCAATGCAAAAAGGCTGTATATGAGAGGTGGAATCAGGGACAGGCTACAAAGGAGAAATGTATAAATGTTGCCTGGCCATGTAGGGATGATGTTAGGAAAGCCAAAGTTCACCTAAAGCTGACCTTCGCAAGAGATCTCAAGGACAACAAGAAGACCTTCTGCCACTGTGTTAGTAGTAGTAAAAGGCTGAACAAGAAAATGTGAGTTCGTTTCTGAATGGAGCAGGTGATCTAGTGACAGTAGACACAGAGAAGACTGAAGTACTCAATGCCTTTTCTGTTTCAAGTTTCCCCAACAAACAAAGTCTTGCAAGCCTCTTTGCTTAGTTTGAGAGGGAGAACTATCAGCAGTGACTGAGGATCCATTCAGGGATTATTTAAAACTACTTGACCCATACCAGCCCACAGGACTGATCAAGCTATATCCAAAGGTATTGAGACACCTGGTAAATGTCCTTGCAAAGCGATTATCATTTATTCTAAAATTGTGGAGACTGGAAGAGATCCATGACTTCTGGAGAAAAGCAAGAGTTGCACTCCTCTTCAGAAAAGGCCAAAATGGCCACCCAAGGAAACTACAGGCTGGCTAGCTGCACCTTGATGCCTGAAAAAATTGTAGATAAAGTCATCTTGGAAGACATTTCTGGGCACATGAAGAAGATGATTTGGAACAGTCAGCATGGATTTACTAAAGTCTTTATGCCCAACAGACTTGATTGTCTTTTATGATGAAATGACTAGTATGGTGATCAACATGATCAGTGGATGTCATTTACCTCTATTTTATAATAGCAAGGCTTTTGAAACTGCCTCCTGCAATATTCTTATATCCAAGTTAATATGTTTTAGTCTGGACAGCAGACAAGTAGATATGCAAAAAGCCAGTCAACGGTTGGGCTGGTTAACGGGTTGAACTCCACCTGGAGGCCAGTTACAAGTTGAATAATGCAGGATCTGTACCAAGCCTGTCCTGTTTAACAACTTTATCAGTCACTTGGAGGAGGCGACATAATGTGCTGTCATCTTGTTTGCAGATGATACTAAACTGGTGCCTGTCTGTACGCCCAGGAGCACGGTCAGTATCCAAAGGGACCTAGACAGGCTGGAAGAACAGGCCAACAAGAACTCCATGAAATTTATTAAAGACAAATGCCAAGTCCTGCACCTGGGAAGAAAGAACCCATTGCAGTGATACAGGCTGAAGATGCACTGGCTGTGGAGCAGCTCGGCTGGAAAGGACACAGGGGTTTTGGTAGACAGCAAGCTGAACATGAGCCTGCTGTGTGCCCTGGCAGACAAAAAGGCCTACAGCATCCAGGGCTGTATCAACAGCAACAAGGCTGATACATTAAGGGGAGTGATCATCCCCCTTCGCTCAGTACTCCCTAGGTGCTATGTACAGTACTGTCCCCAGTTTTACCCCTCCTGGTACAAGGAAGACATTGATCAAATAGAGTAGGCTCAGCAGAAGGCCAGAAACACGATCAGCAGCTGAAGAAATTGTCCTCTGAAGATAAGCCAAGGAACTTGTGCTTGTTCAGCCGGGAGAAGAGAGCATTTCATAACAGCCTTCCAGTACCTGTGAGAAGGTTCTCAAGAAGAGGGATCCAGGCCTTTACATGTGTGTGTGACAGTAGCTTAAGCAGGAGTTTTGACTGCAAATCTGAATTATTCTGTGATTTTGTAATTAATATCGATTTAAGATGTACCCATTATTATTTAATTTCAATCTATTTATGTGCATGGCAAAATTATTCCTGCGGGATGGACAGAAAACTTGGCAATCTTTCAAATTTGTATCTCATAATTTCTTTCTACAGAAGGACTTACCCTCACAGAACACAGCGGGCTTCCTTCTCACTACTTCTTGGCCAGTATTTCCCAGCTTCTCCATCTCTTTTTCACAACAGCCTTCATAGTCTAAGGTTCAGAAGTTTATGCCTCCCCAGATTATACTAAGCAAATGGGGGACTGTCCCAGCAGTCCCCTCAGATTGCTCTAAATCTTTTAAAGCTTTGGAGCTTTAAGGGATTTAGGAACAGAAAGGAATCACTGAACAAACACAAAGCATGTCTTGCTCTCTTTTGTGCATTGTTTTCCACATTCCTCACTTATAAAGTTTAAGTCCTTGGAATAATAAACAAAGAACTACGCTAGGAATAATAAAAATGCGTTATTATTCATACAGTACACAGGATTAGGGAGACCACATGTGGAAGGCTGCACCCAGCACTGAGATCTATACTTGAAAAAGGATGCTGATTAGGATACAGATTGAAAAAGGATCAGAAAAGAGTTACAAATTGTGGTCTGGAAAACCTGCCTTACAATGACAAAATAACACAGCTTGATATGGTTTCTCTAAAAAGAAGATACTGGAGCTCTTAGAGCCTAGGAGACATTTCTGTTAGTAAGAAATCTATTCTTTCCAGTAGACAAAGGCATAAAAAATAGGAGTTAGATGTGTCTGTGCAGTCACAGGGCTATGACCTCTGGGGTCATGAAGACATTGTGAGATGGTTCACATTGCTAGAGTGCTGCACAGGAGTTATAGGCTCTTCAGATGGGACAGGCCAGGAAGACAGTGAGAAGAAGTTGCTTTTTATGTTAAAGAGCATCTGGAGTGCATGGAGCTCAGCCTCAGGACAGGCCAGAGCCAGCTGAGAGCTTATGGTTCAAGATTAGCAGGCAGACCGGCATGGGTGTCGTTATAGTTGGTGTCTGCTACAGGGGATCTAGTGATGGGGGAACACAGAAAAGGCCAAGGGGCTCAATATCATCTTTTGCTCAGTCATTACCTGTAAGACCAGTCTTCAGGAATCCCAGGCCCCTGCTACCAGAGTGAAAGTCCAGAACAAGAATGACTTACTCCTGTTAGAGGAGGACCAGGTTAGGGAGCACCTAAACAAACTGAACATATACAATGAGGCCTGGGGAACTGGCTGATGTCATTATGAGGTCACTCTTTATTTTCCTTGAAAGATATTGGCAGCTGGAGGAAGTTCCCAAAGAACTGAAGCAAGGAAGTATCAGTCCTATCTTGAAGAAGGGCAAGAAGAAAGATCTGGGGAACTAAAGGCCAGACAACCTCACCTCAGCCCCTGGGAAGATGATGATGAAACTCCTCCTGGAAACAATTTCTGAACAAAAAGAAAGTGATTGGTAATAATGAGCATGGATTTATGAAGAGGAAATCATGTTTAACCAGTCGGGTAGCCTTCCATAGTGAGACGACTGGCTTGGTGGATGAAGTGAGAGCAGTTGGTATTGTTTGCCTTGACTTCAATAAGCCTTTTCACACTGTCTCCCGTAACATCAGCATAGATAAAACGACAAAATAGAAGTTACATAAGTAGACAGCGAGATGGATTGAAAACTAGCTGAACAACTGGGCCCAGAGAGTTGTGGTCAGCAGCACAAAGCTAATTCAGAGTCAAATCATTAGTGATGAGGTTCAAAACTGGTGCCAATACTGTTTAACCTCTTCATTAATGACCTGGATGCTTGGACAGAGTGCACTGCAGCAAATTTGCAAATGGTACAAAACTGGGAGGAGAGTCTGATACATCATATGGTTGTGCTACCGTTCAGAGGGACCTGGACAGGCTGGAGAATTAGGCAGAGGGGAACCTCATGAAGTTCAAGAAAGGGAAATATCAAGTCTTGCACCTAGGGAGGAGTAGCCCAGGCACCAGTATATGCTGGGAGCTGACCAGCAGGAAAGTAGCTCCACCAAGAATGATCTTGGGGTCCTGGTGGACAACAAGCTGACCATGAGCTCACAATGCAGCAAAAAAGTGCCAGTGGTATCCTGGGCTGCATTAGTTCCCAGCAGGTTGAGGGAAGTGGTCTCTATCCTCTACTCAGCACTGGTGAGGCACATGTGTGGCAATGCGTCCAGTTCTGGGCTCTACAGAATAAGAGAGACATGGACTTTCTGCAACAAGTCCAGTGCAGGGCCACAAAGACAATTAAGGGACTGGAGCATCTCTTGTGTGAGGAGAGGCTGGAAGACCTGGGACAGTTCAGTATGGAGAAGAGAAGGCTTAGGGGGATCTTATCAACAGCTATATATATCTGACGGAAAGAAATGAAGAAGAAGGAGCCAGACTCTTCTCAGTAGTGACCACAGACAGGACAAGAAGCAATGGACATAAAACCAGGAAAGTCCATGTGAATATCAAAAAATTTTTAAAAATAAATAAATAAATAAATAAATAAATAAATAAATAAATAAATAAATAAATAAACCCCACATTTTTTTACTGTGAGCTTGGTCAACATTAGAACAGTTTGCTCAGGGAATCTATGGAGTCTCCATCTGGGGAGATATTCAGAATGTAACTGGAAATGGTCCTAGGCAACCTGCTAAAACAGATCCTGCTTGAGCAGCAGGTTTGAACCTGATGACCCCCAGAGGTCTTTTCCAGCCTCCACCATTCTATGATTCTCTGAAGTTTCAATAGCTGGCACACTGCATACATTTAATTTAGAACTTATGTAAAATGTTAATGGTGAGGGTAATTAGACTGATAAATTTTTTCAGTCACTCTGATAGCTTCTCATCAGTTGAAGCCTCTGAATCAAGAGAAAATGTCTGGTTGAAAGGGTTGCTCCAGCTCACCCAGGAATTAGAATTTATTTCTAACAGGCACAGAAGAAAAATTCTGCAGTCTGTGTCACACATAAGTTAGATCAAAATGTACAAGTTTGTTTAGCAATGTTGGCCTACTTCTCTTTGGTTCTTCCACTGAACCTGCTCCAGCACCCTCATATACAGAGATTAAATTATTATAAGGGTGTTTCCTGATTTTAAGATCTGTGAGTAGCTGAACACCAGTTCTCTAGACCTCAATGCATATTTAAATGTAAGTTTTAGCATACTTGAAATGCACATGCAAATTCTTGTAGATATAGCAGGTGCATTTAAATAAATGTAAATTCCCTTTCAAAGTGTAGATGAGAGTTACATTGTAAGAAATTTTGTATACAAGAATTTCAGAAGAGTTGACAAAGAAACACAATATTTTCTATACCTATGGAATACCAGAAAAGTTCAAGTTGATTAAAAGTAAGGTAATATGCCCACATCTTAAACAAAATTACTGAGTTGATTGTAAATCTGTCAGCCTGACAAAGAAAGAAGGCTGGCTTTATTAAGGGACAAAATGGCCAATGAGCTGAACACCATTCCAAGTGCAATTCCTTTGGACACATAAACAGGGAATATCAAGTAGGAGAAAAGAACCTGATATTCAGGCTCAGCATCCAAGCGGACAGTCAGCCACTGACCCCCTGAATGAGCACAGCTGGAGCATGGTGTCCAGTTCTGCTGCCTGCTCCTCAGGAAGGTAGCCAGCAACATGGAAAGGGTTCAGAAATGAGCCAGAAAGAGTCACTGAGAGGTGCTTTATCATTATAAACTTAAGGAACTGCCTTTAACATGTGTGAAGTTGATGGCTTAGTTATGTTATTAGAAGTGATCTTCAGTCTAGCTGAGGAAGGTGTAACAATGCAACGCCAAGGAGCTGAAAACTAGCCAGGTTCAAACCAGGAGAAAGTTGCATGTTTTAATCATTGAGAACAGCTATCATCGTAACAATTAATCTAAGATCATGGTGCATTAACATGGGAAACTGAAATATTAAGATTTTCTTTTCTGTAGACATGATCTATTTTAAACAAATGAATTCAGTGCTGTCTTGTGCATTACACAGGAGGTCCCATTAGATGCTCACGGTGGTTCTTTGGTCTTTTAACTGAAATCTGTACTTTATGACTCTTTTGCCCTCCTCTAGACTGTCACACGCATGCAAATGCTGCTCACACAAGTGCACAAGCCCACAACAGTTACCAGAGGATGAATTGCACACTCCCTCCTTGTCACTGTAACCCACATGTTTTGTGCTGCAGTGTTTGACTTTGGCCCAAAGAACGAGGGAACAGCTGTTGTTTAGACTCAGTAAGAGCCAAGGAGCCCGACAGAGGTCTGCTCCACACATCGCCTGTGTGTGAGCGGATCAGTACGGCACTACAGGAGCACAACCCAACAGTCCTTTCCAAAAGGCATGTGCCAGCACCACCTCACAACACACTTCCCCGCACCTTCCCTTAACAGGCACACACCATCACCGTCTTCATTGCTTTCCTATGGTTAACGTAGAAAAGACCTTCAAATGCTTGTAAATGAACTATTAACTTAATTAACAGAACTGATGCTGAATTAGAGTTGCATATTTGTCATTTGGACCTCTGGGTCTGCCCTGACGCAGCCTTTTCCTGACTGTGCCATATTTTGGGACTCAGTCAACTCTACCTGCTGGTTGTCGCCTGAAAATGTCTTGTGCAAAACAATTGACTTAATGCCTCTTGTCTGCTCTCCTCTTGGCAGAGCATGTGTCCATCTGGAGTTACAACCTCCCATGACCACCAGGCTACCTCTCATGACACAACTGATATTCTCACAGATACGCAGACTGTTTCTATCAAGTGGTGGCAGCTCCTAGGGCATTCTGGTCCTGCCCTCCCCCACTCTTTTATTTTTGCAAGTATTCAGTTTCTCTGGGTTTATAACAGATTTTTGTGTTGTTCTCACAAGCAAAATCTAAGCTTCTGTTAACTCTGTTTCATTGGCACTGTTCTGTAATAGAAGTACTAACCGTAGCCAGAAGTTGATTCTGTAGCCCTTTTTTTAAATAAATACTTTATTATTTCAGTGACAGTTTCCAGCTAATGGACTGAAGTAAATGGGAACTAAACGGTGCTCACTTAAGCCTGAACTTCACTGCAAACTGCTAAACCCATGTCCACTTAGCTGAGATTGTGCAATGCAGACAGACCAGCAGGAAATTACCAGAAATACAAAAATCTCCTGTTTACTTGTAGCCAGGCTGTCTCAGGGAAGTGAGAACAGGGAGGAAAGTGAGATTTCTTGAACACTTCAGTGAATAATCTGTGTCAAATTTTATATAAAGGGATACATCCCTTTATAAGGATGCACTAACGTGTCACCTGTGGGGATAGTTAGTCTTTATGTCCTTTTGCTTTAATTGATCTGTATGTGTTGCAAAAATTATAATCCTTAACACTGTTTGAACACTCACAGTTTCTTTGCAGCCATTAAAACATCCCTATCACATTTCTTTTGGATTTTCTGGTTCCCAGATTATTTCTTTGTGGATTTTTTTTTTTAATTTTATTTTTAGTAAACCTTCTTCTGTAACTGCTTAAGAATCACAATACAGACTGAAATAAAATCCTATGAAATTGTGAAATAAACATTGTGAATATTGTGAAATAAAATCTTGACTGTTCTGGTCCCTTCATTCAACCGGCAACAATTTTTGGAAATAAGGTGTTCTGTCTACCCTATGCTAATACCTTTCTTTCTTCCAGAGTTTCATTTCAGCAGCAGTTCTGGCAGCAGTTGTCCACCTTTTGTTTGAAATTGGGTGGATTTCTGTTTTCCTCACAACATAGCATAAACATGATCTAGCACTAGACTTCGTTAGATTGCATTTCTATCAACTACCAAACCTCAGTCAAGTTTGTATGCAATCTACAGCATCACTGGTTTGGAGCTGAAAAAAAAAATTCTATAATCCCAAGATAGAAGCTGCCGGCTCTTGTTAGTGATGGCACTAAGTTATGTATGGTCAGTCTCTGACCATAAACACCTTTACCATTGAGTGGTAAGGTAAAAAAGTTTCAGTCCAAGGGCTGAAACCAATGACATTGAGTTCCTATTTTTACCTAAAATTAATGACCTTCTGAACTGCCTGGTTCAATCAGTTCAGTAGGACAAACATTCCTTCGCCATTTGACATCCAGGAAAATTGTGCATCCTTCACTTGTCAGTGGAAATGGTCCCAGCCAGGAAGGTTCCAGCTTTCAGGCTGTATCTGCACACCTAAGTACAGGAGGTGGGAGCAGTCTCTAGTGCCCAAGGCAAGGTGGCACAGACTGATGGATACCCACATCACTATGTCCAGACTTCTCTTCAGCAGAGGGGCTTCACCCAGAGAATTTGATCTCTGTCTTCTCAAGCCCCTGGTGTCCCCAAGTTGTCATTATTACTTTCTGTTTCTTTTGTCATTTTACAATACCTAAAATAATAAGAAAGATGAAATAATACAGGCAGCCCACACAGCATGTGCACCATTAAACTAAGAAAGAAACAGAACATGTTGACAGATTGGGAGTCTGGAAACACAAAGCCTTCCAGGATGGTCTGAGAAGACTATCTAGCATGGAAGGAGCCAAACCTAGTGCAGTCCATATTGCCCTTTGGGCATGAACTGGCATAGAATCACAGAATACTGTGGTTTGGAAGGACCTTTAAAGGTCATATAGTCCAACCCCCCTGCAATGAGCGGATTGCTCAGAGCCCCATCCAGCCTGGCCTTGAATGTTTCCAGGGATTAAATTTTTTCATTCTCTCAGAATCACAGAACGGTTTGGGTCAGAAAGCACCTTTAAGTATCATCTAGTTCAACCCTCCCTGCCATGGACAGGGACATCTTTCACTACATTAGGTTGCTTAAAGCTTTGTCCAGCCTGACCATGAACACGTCCAGTGATGGGGCATCCACAACTGAGCAACTAGGTCCAAGTGTCTCACCACACTCATTGTAAAAAATGTCTTCCTTATGTCCAATCTAAATCTACCCTCCTTCACTTTAAAACTGCTGTCCCTTATCCTGTCACTACAGGTCTTGGTAAAAAGTCTGTCCCCATCTTTCTAATAAGCCCCCATCAAGTACTAAAAGGATACAAGAAGGTCTCCCCAGAACCTTCTCTTCTCCAGGATGAACAACCATGATTCTTTCAAGCCTTTCCTCACAGGAGAGGTGTTCCACCCTTATGATCATTTTTGTGTCCCTCCTCTGGATCCTCTCCAACAGGTCCATGTCTTTCCTGTACTGAGGTCTCCAGAGCTGGATGCAGGACTCCACTTGGAGTCACACCAGATGCAGTACTCCACATGGGGTCACCTCCCTTGACCTGCTGGTCACGTTCCTTTTGAGGCAGCCCAGGATACGGCTGGCTTTCTGGGTTGCAAGTGTACGTTGCTGGTTGATGTCCAATTTTTCATCCATCAGGATCCCCAAGTCCTCTCAGCAGGGCGGCTCTCAATCCATTCACCTCTGGTCTGTATTGGTACTGGAGATTGCCCTGACCCAGGTGCAGGACCTTGCTCTTGGCCTTGTTGAACTTCATGAGGTTCACAGGGGCTCACTACTCCAGCCTGTCTCTGCCCAGACTCTGCTTGGCTAGTAGCCAGCTGGAATGGTGGGAAGCAGAGGCAGGGTGTGTACTAGCAACTAAACAGTGTGCACAGTCCATGCTCTGGCTCACTCTCTGCCTTTTATTTTCCTTTACCTAGAAGCATTGTCTACATGCTGAAACTATAATGAATATATCTTTCACTTTTGCATCTTACTATATCAACATCTTTCTCTTACAAAAGAAAAAAAAAGTGTACCTTGTTTAAATTTACAGTAAAGTTAGGACTTTTATGTGAAAGCTCTTCAGGTTCTGTGATCTATCATTTTCGAAATATCTTCAAGCACGATGCAGTAGGTGCCCCCCAGGGTGACTGCAGCCACTAGGATATTCCCATCTGTCCTGCCATCTTTTCTGTAGCAGACGGAGACCAGATGTTCAAGGAATTAAATTCACTAGGACAGCTGAACTCCTTCTCATGCCTCCAGAGCCCAGCACAGGGAGAAGTACACCACTACTGTGCCCATCAAATCTGGGGAGAAGACAGGAGGGTTGATAGCACAATTTCTGCCCATGCCTTGGTTTGTTTGTTAGTGTTCAATTTAAAGTCTTAAATGCTCCCCTTGCTTTTGGATTGAGCTTCTCAACACAAAAGCAGGTTATCCTGAGGCAGATCATGAACCACAATAATTGCTTGTGTGCCTATTTGCCCCTGATTACAGCTCCTGATCCCATAAATGCATAGGCAGTCATTTACACAAACCCACATTTAGCATAGGTTGAAGATCTGTAGCCACAGCATGTGAACGCAGAGCTGACAGTATCCAAATGTGTACATGGTCTTTCCCTATGATTTTTCCTTATGTTGCTGCCTTTACAGTCCATTTGTCTCCTGCTAAGCAGTTGCCCATTAGCCCATAGGATTGCTGCATCTGCTGTTGCTGCTGCCATTCTCCTTGTCAAAATATCTTCGAGCATGATGTCCCTCTCTCTTCTCCCTGCTTCTGCTATGGTCTGACTTAACCCCAAAGGAAAGATCCTAGTCAGGCTCTTCTCTCTGCTAACTAAAAACCTCTAAAACATTTAAGTGCCCCAAAAGCAAGCACTGTTACTTGCTGCTGTCTATCTTCCTTTCTCCAGCTACCCACAGACAGAGAGTTTAACCTTCTGCAGCTACCTTGGGAAGAGTTTCAGCTCTGCTGGGAGTTTTAACCAGTCTTCTGCCTGACTTAAGGTCCTGGATTTGCTGTAGCTGCTGTATCCCGTGTTGTAACTCACTGCAAAGCCCTGCTCCTCTTGGGGCTTGGGTACAAGCGCTCCATATACTGCACTGGGCAAGAGAGTCATGGGCTCCCATGGGCTCCTACCAGAGCCTTTGGTACAGGTTTTCTCTGGGAAGAGGCACAGATTTCAGATGGAGTGCTTTGTGTGCAGGCAGCAGGGCAGAGCAAAACATGTAAAAGGGTTCAGAAATATTCATAAACAAAGTATGAGGCAGGTTCTGGGTGTGTCTAATAGCCATTTCTAAACATACCCTAACTGGGGTGAATATCTTGATGAATAAATCCAGGAAATACAGGGCACAGTGTCTCAGACTCCTGCCCCGTGTGCCCAGAGTAAAGTGCAGCCATCCCTCCTTGCTGAAGGCCCTTGGATGAGGAGTTTGAGTGTGGGCACCAGAGGGAAAGACGCTCCCTTGGTCCACCCTAGAACCAATTTGATAATGGACAGATTGCAAATACAATGAAGTATACTTTTTCTGAAGGAAATGCTGCCAAAGCATTAACTGAATGGCATTGAGAGCAGCAAAGCTTGTTAGAAAGGCTCAGGGAACATACTATTTTAAGCATAGAAATTGAAGTGGCTTAGGGACAGGTTCTGATGTGGTTCCCTGATGGTGATTTGTACATCCCACATTCTTACCCTGGGACTGTACCAGTGCCACCAAGATCAGCCAGTGGCACCAGCTGAACAAGAACCATTTGTGCCAGTTTCCCAGTGGAAGTGATTGATTAGAGCTGGTCGAGCTTGCTCTGTCCAGAGCAGGTGTGGAGCAAATTTGCCCTGACTCAGTCAATTAACTTTATCAGAGAATCAGATTCAACAGCGTGAATAAGATAACAATGTGGTGCAGGCTGCATGCTTCTCACTGTTCCTGGTCTCACACTGTTGACGTAGTTCTGAAGTTATCGCTAAAAATGGTGCCCAAATCTTGTGATGTGTGAGGATCCAGATTCATCCCATGCATGGGCAGAAGGTTAGCAAGCACACTGAAACTACACTCCTCCACAAGGCGGGCTTCATCAGATATACAGGAATAATTATCATTGCTGAAAGCATTTGAGTCTTTGTTTTATCTTTTGGTGGAGTTACTCTGCTGTTTGGGTTTTTTTGCTTCAGGTGAGCAATACAGAGAACCTATCCTAAGAAGTGAAGGAATCCTGAAGGAAATCATACACTATAGTACAAAAAGGGAGGCCAAATTTAGAAAAGAAAAACATGGACCGAGCAGCTAGATGCCCAGATACCCAAAGATCAAATCTGATGTGTATCACATAGCACAAAACATATGTCTCCAGGGTGACTTGGGTTTATCAGAGCCAATGTCAGTGTTGGAGCTTTCATCTCCTATCCTTCTGTTACTACACCAGGAAATTCCTGCAGAATTTCCTGTGGCCACAGCTAAGAGAGAGAGGCAGGGAAAATCCCATGCCCTGTTCGGGAAGTCTAAAAAATGTGTCTCAGGGAACCTTCAGCTGTTCAAGCAAGCATCCCTCCAAGTCTGATGGCTGGTGAGACTAGTATAAGGTTGACCTCAGTGAACTCACCTCTCAGAAAAACAGCATGTCATTCTCTAAGAAGGTCTTCATTCAGGATGATTGACGAGAAGTAGGTAACCAAACAATACATTAAACAGGGCTTCTTTCCTGTATTAATCTGGTCTGATGCTTTATGTAGGTGTGTATAGAGCCAGGAATGTGAAAAGGCTGCCTATGCCCTTTCCCTGACAGTGCCTCAGCTCACAAGCCCCCAGACGCAATCTTACATGTTTTGTAGATCAGACACACCTAGCCTTGCCTCAAGCCACACCATTTGTTTTCATGCCCATTTAAACTCAAATAAATCAAACTGTTGTCCAAGCGGATGATCAGCGAGAGAAATTGGACAATAATGAAGTAAATCAGTTTGAAATATGTTCAGAACTTGATGCAAACTTGCCTCTTCAGTGATGACTGTCACCTTGGTGGATTCAGCCTGCAGGTGCATGGAGCCCCTTGCCTCCAGGAGTCCTCTCCTGGAATAATCAAATAACTCTGGAAAGGAAACGTTGATAAGTCTCTGTGACAGCCTAAGATGTCACTAAGGATGCTAAAAGCTTTTGTCAGCCCTCAAGCATTCTCTGGTCACACAGTCTTACCCTCAGAGAGGAAGTTGTCTGTAAACTTTGTGGTACCTGGACTATTCTTGGTAATTGAGGCTGCATTGTAAAATACCCTGAAAGCTGAAGTTCCTCACAAAACTGAACTGTTTTTTTCCTCCATGGGTAGCATTTGGCCTCTGACCTTATCCCACCTTGCTTTCTGGCTGAGCTATGGTAGTAGGTCTACTAATGCTAGGTTTGAGCAAAGGACTAACTGAGCTACCAGCAGAATGTAGAGCAACACCAAGGCTGCTGTAAACACCCTTGTTAGAGCTTAGCAGCTGAACCTCTCAGGAGCACATCAGGGTCCCTGCTGCATGTGCTTGACCCTGCTCACTTTTCCTTCCCTTGCTGCTGTGGCTGCAGTGACATGGAGTCATTCAGTTCACACCAGCAGGCCTCTGCCTATGCACAATCAGCGACCAGACTGGAACCATTGCTAGCAACATCCTCCTCTCTGGATCAAAAAGCAAGTTCAAATCCCACTGCAACGGTTTGGCCAAAAACATCGTGAGCAAGTGTCAGAGCTAGGCACTGTTACAAGGAGCTTTCCTCTGGGTCATGATCTCTGCTGTTATTAGAGGATCCTGTCACATTTAAAATTAAGCAAGTCCATACGGTATACGAAGCAAGGAATCAAGCAATCAAGCAAGTGTAAGTAAGCAAGCAAAAAGAAAAAGCAAGCAAGCAAGCAAGCAAGAACAAGCAAAAGAAAGAAAGAGGTAAAAAAGAAAAAGAATGAAGGAAGGGAGGGAGGGAGGGAGGGAGGGAAGGAAGGAAGGAAGGAAGGAAGGAAGGAAGGAAGGAAGGAAGGAAGGAAGGAAGGCAGGAAGGAAGGATCACATACCAATGAGCTATGTTACTTCTACTTCTTTGTTATATGCCATTTCCCCAGACCTAGCTTGTAGCCAGAATCACTGCGTTGCGCTACAGTGAAGGCAAATAGAAATAATACACACTAGAAAAAAAAATTACCTAAAACAAGGGAAAAGTTCTCCTACCTTGTATTATGTGCAATTCCCGGCAGTTTAACAGTGAAACATGAGCTGATATCTCTGTTTATGTGAGCACGCTATGTTTGAGAGGAAGTTACTCTCGTAGGTTCTAAACTTTGTGACAGCAAACCTAATTCTGAAAAAAGCACCTACCACACCTGATTACCATAACCAGGAGCACACTCCTTTAAATCAAAAGTCAGTTGAGTTGGAAAAGGTTTAAGTTTTTTCAATAAATTACTTTTTATAATGACTATAAAAGTTATATAGTACACAGAGTCTTGCTAGAGGTAGATACTTTACTGTACCTGAATTGCTAGGAATTCTTCCCTAGACATAAAGCTGACAATCAGACAGCTGAGTATGTTTGAAAAACATCATCTACCAAAGATTAAAGTCTGAACTTAGCAAAGTAATCCATGAAGGAAATTCTTTGTTCTTTCTTGTTACTTATCATGGCAACTGAAGGGATGCAATGGGAAATGAGCTTATACTTTAATTCAAAAATAGTTGAAATATAGGAAGAATCTGAGAACAAAATTATTTTTCACTGTTAAATATATGGATTTTGATTCTTACTAAAATGTATTTCAACACAATTTAAATTTTATGTCCATGATAAGTTATTAAACATATAAAATTGCCTTATTTATAGAGTATAACAGCATTGCTAGAGATAGTGCCTCCATTTTTCAATATAGCTACTACTTAGACGAACATAGATTCTAGATGATCTTTTAATTACAAGGAGAAGAAGGGAATTGCTAGGAATAAAAGGAGTTTGTTATTCTACAAAGAAGGGAACAAAAGGAGCAATGATTCTAGATTAGCAAAAGTATTGAATTGCATTTCTTTTTAAGAAAAATAAAGCACAGTTAGGAAAAATAACCTTGTAGTAAGAATTGTGGAGAGAAGGTCATAAGGAAGGTTGAGGAAGAGAAAACTAAGGATGTGAAACTGAGCATATCTCTGTGATGTGCAGCATGGGGAGGAAAGGGAATTAACTAATGAACTTATCCAAACTACTGACAATTATTGTAAAGTGTTCTGGAGAATTAGTGGGCTCTAAGATGTCTGAAAAGAAAGGGGATGATGTTACTGGTCTTTAAAAATGGCAGGGGAAGGAGAAGAGAAAGAGTGAACCTGTCATCTACCATCTGGTAAATCTAACTTCAGTCTGCAGTAATACAGTGGAAAAAACATTAAAAGGTAAAAGTCCCAGGCACTTACGGAAGAATGGATCCACAACCAATAAACAGCATGGATTTATAAAGAAAGGAAGAAAGGCACATGCAAGCATTTTTTCTTCTTATAATTGCAAAGTGGTGACTGAAGGGAATACAGTAGGTGTAATCTATGTGCTTACTAACATATGGATTTGGATGTATGGGCTCCTGTAAATTAAATAGGATCTAGTGGTGTGACCAAAAAAAAAAAAAAAAATCCAATGTAATTTTTGGGTTTCTAACACAGAGACATCGTGTCATGTACTGGGGAAGTGATAGATGTCTCTCTTGGTATACAATACTGATGAGATAGCATCCCGACTACTGCTTTCAGATTTAAGTACTTTCTGTATCAATAAAGGTGAACTGAAAGGAGTTCAAGAAGCATGGAATGAAAAAGAAAGGCCTATTGAAACTGGTGATGAAATATTTACTGAAAATAAACGTCTGTAGCCTGGCCAGACAAGAGTGGGAAGAGTAATCTCAGTGCCACATTCCTTTCAGTGGAAAGTTTCCAGTATAAACAAAATAGAGTCAATTGTGAGAAAGCAAGCTGGGCAGGGAGTAAGTATTAATTGCATATGGGCAGAGCTCTGCCCTCTGCTCCTGCAGACAATCATCCAGACATTTCCTGGGCAGTGTTTGGAAGAAGAGAGAACGAGGACTTAACTCTGAGAGCTGGAAACGAGAGGAGCAGTTAGTTAGATAGAGCTGTGTGAGGCAGAATTCAGGCTGAAGTGGGCAGATAAGCATAACAGGTAGTTCTGTTGATCCAGGGCATATTTTTCTAAGGGGAGCTACGCCAGTAACCTTGGTTTGGCCAAAGCAGAAGTGCACACCCATGGGGAACCATGTGCATGAGGAGGGGAACGGCTTCAAGGGCCTATGTGGNGAAGGAAGGAAGGAAGGAAGGAAGGAAGGAAGGAAGGAAGGAAGGAAGGAAGGGAAAGAAAGGTATTTCAGACTTCCCAAAACCAAAACAGAGCACACTGACTTGTGATAGGATCTTCCAGTCTTTCTCCACAAAATCCAGTGTAATGACTCAGTGGGTTTGTCACTGCCCATACACCCGGTGTTGTCCCTGAAACTGGGAAACCATCAGGCTCTTCCAGCCATAATCTCTTTACATACTGGTGAGTATGTCTGTCTAAACGACCACATAAAATACCTCCTGAGAACCTCTTGACTTCTGTGCAAGCATGGCCCTCAGCCCCTAGATTTCCATTTCAAAAGGGACACCAGAGGAACAATTATTTCGTTCCCCATGCCATAACACACTGCAGAGTTATTTTACATTTCCATGTAAGTTTTCTCTTGTGTTGCATTTTTTTGTTTTACTTTGTTGTTTTTTGGTTTTGTTTTGTTTGTTTTTACATTTCCATGTTATTTTCTGTATCTCCCACGTCGCTCCATCCACAGCCTACATCAACCCCTCCGCCACCGAGCCAGGCCATGCATTTCTCGCGCTGCCCAGGAGATGGTGCTGTGGATTTTGGATCGGGAACGCAGCTAGCGGGGCCGGGGCTGGGGCCGGGTGGCCGGTGTGTCCCCTACGGGTTCTGTGGGAAAGAGCAGAGCGGCCGCCGTTCTTCCCAGCAGAGCCCGGAGGGGACACACCGGCCACCTGGCGGGTCTCACCGGGGACCCTGCGGTGCCGTTCATCCCCCTGCAGCCCAGTGAAAACACTTCTCAGGCTTGGAATTCGTCGGCCTCCTGGGGCTGACTCTGGACAGACACCTTTGAGGAGGTTTGCACTAGAAACCAACGCAATTGGGGGGTGAGGGGTGGGGAGTTTATTTCTTTTTACTGTATTTTCTACACTCTAAACTTAAATGAAGTTTGTATCAGAGTGAAGACAACACATAAGCGGCGAATGAAAGCGCCCACCGACACTTAACTTTGAGCTGGAAAAGCCGAGCGGACTGTGCAACTGGGGCTGCTCCCCGCTGCATGGGGAGCTCGGCCCCCGGCTCGGCTGTGCCGGAGGGACTCGGGACTCGGGGCCGAGTCGCTGGAAGAAGGATCGGGAGGGAACTTGCGGGTGGTCCGAAGCCTCCAGCTTGCTGCGGGGCCGTGCTGCCGCGGCGGGCACCCCATGTCTCTGCTCAGAGCAGGCAGGGAGAGACTATTTTCATCTGTCTAAAATCTGCCTCGCCAGCACTGAGCTCCTGGGAGCCTTTAGAGAAAATCTGGGAAGCATTCTTCCTCCTTCCCAGCCCTGGGGACAGGGAAGAGGTTTTTAACTTTTCTCCCAGGTGGGGAGCAGAACAAAATGACTCCCAAGTCGATCTCGTAAAAAACGCCTTGGAAAGTTAGTAAACGCTGTGCTGTCAACTCTCACCTGTTTCTGGGAAACCCCAGCCTCCCTGCACACCCTTCCCTGCCTCCCTCCCCGCCCGGGGCAGCTCGTCCCCGGCCGCTCCCGGTGGAGTCCGGGTGACGCTTCAGTGCTGCCGGCGCTGTCCCTTCCGCAGCTCGACTCCGGACTTCTCGTTTCCCGGAATAATGACCCAAGTGGAGTGGAGCGGGTGGCAGAGGGCTGCGGCACAATTAAACCAGGTAACGAGACGCTGGGCAGATGTGTTTTCATTGCCCTGTAAGATAAACGCAGTGTTAAATGCCTGACAACTTCCCAGACGCAATCAGCAAAAGTTTACGAGTACATAAACCTCAAAGACCATTCCTCGGTATTTTTACAAGCCCCGCATTTAAAGCTTCTATAAATTTTTCTGCCTGCTTCCAAACTAAAGTTCCCGGAGATTATTAAACAGTCACTTCTTCGGGAGGGAGGGAGAGACAGACCACAACAGGCAGGAGAGGCGAGAACGGTTCTCTTCTTGTCTCCTCCACTTCCCTCTCCCACCCGAAACAAGCTAAAGTTTGGCAGAAAGTTGGCATTATTAGAGCACGGGAAGTCACGGATGAACGCATCTGCAACATGACTGGGTTCTATCAATATTTCAAGAGCGGGGGGCAGACCCAGAAAGAAAGGGAGAGGAAAGGATGAAGAGAAACAAAACAAAAAGCGAAGTGAATGAATGGGCGGGTAAAAGCAGGGAGAGGCACATCAAGAGATCCGCAGACAGATCAGCGTCAGTCAGGCTGGCGGGTGGACAGGGATGAGCAGAGCTTAGACGAAGAGAAATGAATTTTAGACGCAGAACGCAAATCTGAGCGAAGGCAACTGAGGAAAAAAGAAGGCGGTCGGGACCTCCTGGAGGTCTCCGCGATGCCCCTGTCCCTCTGCCCCGACGGCGCGGCCCGGCAGCGCCCGCCGCCCCTCGGGGCAACCAGCCGCGCCACCGTGGAAGCGGGAGCGTACGCTGTCCCCAAAGCTGCTGGCAAAAAAGAGGGAAGGTAGCACTTGTCAACCCAGGCATCAGCGGGAAAGATCGAGCCGGATACCTCTGTCTTCGAAGAAATTAGTTGCAAGGCATGAAATATATTCCCTAGCCATCAAATTATAATAACAGTATCCGTCATCCTTAAGTGAGCACATGAGTTTTGTAAGTTAGATATTAAACAGATTAAATAATAATAATAATAATAAAATAAAACCAAAATCCCTACTGCGATTACAAAGCCCTTCGCTTATGATAGCGGGAAAAATGGAGTTGTTCATTGGAAAAGAATAAACCTAAAATGCTTTTGGATTATTAATGATAGAGGTTAACGGTGGCATCCCTTGGAAAGGGGGAGGGGAGCGAGGCGCTCGGTGACTGTGCGCTTGGACGGCGACCAGAGACAAGCGCAGCAGCCAAACGGGGCTGGTGGGGGGGGCGGGAGGCGAGACCTCCCCCCTCTTCGGAGGGCTCGGCTTGTATGTTCGCCTCTGATCCGGAGACACGAGGTGAGGAAGGTCTGTATTGTAGTCATGTCCTCGCTAGATGAAATCTCAGTCAATTACTTTGAAATCTGCAGCTTGGCTTCTTTTCATTCTTTCCAGGTGAAAATTCAAACGTTTTCTGTTGTCGCCTGGTCCTTTCTTTCCTGAAACAAGGCCCCCAACTGTTCTGATATTACCATTCAAAAACAGGTTCTGTGGCAAACCTCATTTGTGAATCTATTACAGAGATTAATAGATTATTTCTCCTTTTTCAACTAATTCTCAGTGGGGAAATTTAACCATATGGTAAGGAGAGAATTAGAATTTCATCACATTAGAGCAAAATGTAATGAAAAGAGTCCAACACCTGGGGCCAACTCTGAAAGGCACAATTAAAAGGTTTTTAATGAAACCGGAGAAACCAAAAAAAATTTCATAGCCTTCAGTAATTCTGCCACATAAGAATGATTTACTGGAAGTGTTGGGAAATATTGTTTTTACTGATGTCATGAGAATGAAAACCTGCCACTAAATACTCTGAGCGCTTACGGTAAAGCGAGAGCGAGCTGCTCGCTTCGAGCATTAGAGGAGCAGTGGGACAAAATTCAGACCAACCCTCGGTTGCCACTTCACCTTCTGGGAGAGCGCCGAAGAGCATGTGCCCGGCTCTGAGGAGAACCCTTGGGAGGAAAGCAGGGGCTGGCACCCCCAGGGTAACCGGGGTGCTGGGGTCGCCCTCGCCCTGACACCGGCGGTGGCATCCCCGCGTTTGGGAGCGGTTCGGGGTGCTCCCGCCCCACTGGGCTCGCCGGAGGGAGGGAGAGAGCTGCAAAGAGTCGGTCAATCACAATAATAATAATTTAAAAAAAAGTTTGGTGGGTTTTGCCTTTTCTCACCCTGCTCTCCCTTCTCCCCAGATCGGTTCATTTTCAAGATACGGGACGGGGCTTTAAATTTTTTATAGGGGCACGGGGAATAATCACTCGAAAGCGGCAATCTGCTGCCTGAAAACGGCTAAGGGGAGGAGAAGGGGGACCCTGCCCCCGTAGTTTGTTCTCCGTTTGCTGGAGGGGGGGAGAGGGGGCTGGGGACCATTCACCTCCCAGGGAAGAAAAGTGGACTTTGGAGGTGGGCAGGATTGGGCACGGCGGTGCGGGTTGGTCCGTGGTTTTAATTATTATTTCTTTTCTTTCCCAGGGGATGCTTTTCGTGAAGACGGGTGGGGGTGGGAGTGGGCTATAAGTTAATGTAAATGCAGGGGGTGGGTGGGCTGGGGGGAGAGGGTGTCACTTCTGACTCCACGGCTAAGTTAGCAGAAGTCTGCTGGCAGCACTGGGAAGGAGAAGTGTTGAAACGGGCTTTTCTGCAGTGCAGGGCTGTAATTTGCTGAAGGAGGCAAAGAACATCCTTCGATCTAAGTAGGGCTTTTAGTGTGCTCATTGATGAGTGAAAGTCGCCACACATGTCAAGCTAAAGGCAGTTGTTGGGTTACTAACAGGACACAACGTCTTGCAAACATATGCGTTAAGCTGTGTATACAGATGGCAGGGAGAATAATGGAGCAGGCGCCTCTTATAAAGCTCTAGCTGCTGCCTGTCTTCAGACCTGGGAAATGAAACTATTCAGACTCAGGGCCAGATAGCGCCTGGGATTGTTTGTTACCGTTTTAATCCTATTAATTAAAACGTTAACCTGATTGGGTAGAAAGCTCTGTCCCAACAGGCGAGTCTTCTTCATAATAACCTACTCTCAGAGATAATGATGTAAAAGACTCCCCCGTCTGCGGCGGCTGCTGGTTGATGGGTCCGGAAATCTCTTGAAGGTGAATCCAAGCAAGATAAACGGTGGAAGCGGCTCCGCTGGCAGAGCACAATGCCCCAGCGTGGCGCCTGCTGAGGGCGAGCCGGAGCCGGAGCTGCAGCCGGAGCCACAGCCGGAGCCGCCGCCGGAGCCGGAGCCGCAGCCGCCGCCGGAGCCGCAACCCGAGCCGCCGCCGGAGCCGGAGCAAGGGCAGCCGCGGTGCCGGGCACGGCGCAGCCCCGGCCGGAGCGGGAGGCGATTTCTGCCAGCGGGACGCCGGGGAGCCGCCCGCCGCGGCGCGGAGCCTTGGAGGAGCGGGCCAGGAGCTGAGGGGGGCGGAGGAGGCGGAGGCGGAGGCGAGCGGGGCGCCGATGGAGCGGGCGCTGGGGCTGCCCGCAGAAGAGGACCTCTTCCACAAGAGCCTCGCCGCCTCGGCCAAGCGCATGGAGTCCGCCTTCCGCTCGCCCCCGGGGCTCGACCTCTCCCACCCCCGCGACCGCCAGCCCTCGCCGCTCGCCTGCTACGAGGCGGCGGAGCCCGAGGCGCTGCTGCAGCCCGGCGTCGGCGGCGACCCGCTGGCGCTGCCGCCAGGCTCCGTCTGCGTCAAGTACGGGGAGAGCGCCAGCCGCAGCTCGGTGGCCGAGAGCAGCGGCGGCGAGCAGAGCCCCGACGACGACAGCGACGGCCGCTGCGAGCTGGTGCTGCGCGGTGCCGGGGGGGACCCGCGCGTCGCCTCGCCGGCGGCGGGCGGCGGCGGCGGCGGGGGGGGCGGGGGGCTCAAGGCGGCCGAGGGCGGCTGCTCCAACAGCCACGGGCACGGCGGCAGCAAGAAGTCCAAGGAGCAGAAGGCGCTGCGCCTCAACATCAACGCGCGGGAGCGGCGGCGGATGCACGACCTGAACGACGCGCTGGACGAGCTGCGGGCGGTCATCCCCTACGCGCACAGCCCCTCGGTGCGGAAGCTCTCCAAGATCGCCACGCTCCTCCTGGCCAAGAACTACATCCTGATGCAGGCGCAGGCCCTGGAGGAGATGCGGCGCCTGGTGGCTTATCTCAACCAGGGCCAGGCCATCTCGGCAGCCTCCCTCCCCAGCTCCGCCGCGGCGGCGGCGGCGGCGGCAGCGGCGCTGCACCCCGCCCTCGGCGCCTACGAGCAGGCGGCCGGCTACCCCTTCAGCGCTGGGCTGCCCCCCGCCACCTCCTGCCCGGAGAAATGTGCCATTTTCAACAGCGTCTCCTCCAGCCTCTGCAAACAGTGCACGGAGAAGCCTTAAGCGCCGCCGCTGCCGCCCCTCGCCGCCGCCGCGGCCCCGGGGAGCGGCGACAGCCGGCGGTCCGGACCCGGCCCCGGGCCGGGGGGCGCGGGGGCGGTGGAGGGACTGACGGCTGCCCGGCCCCCGCCTCCCTGCACTCGGCCTCGTCTTGTCTCGCTCTTCTCCTCGGGTTTTGCCGAGACGGGACCGCGACGGGAGCCGGCGTGCTTGCGGAGCCGGGGAGGGGGCGCGGAGCCGGGGGTGCCGCGGAGAGGAAGCCTCGGCCCGGGGGTGCTGGGTGGGGGTCGCTCTCGCCGTGCACCCTCTGCGCGCCCGGACAAAAGAGCGGCCGAGAAATGACAGGCCGGGTTGGGAGCCGGGGCTAGCGCCGGGGAGAGGGAAAGAGAGCGGCCACCACCCCGTCCTGGTCCCGGTGCGGGCGAGTGGAAGGGGCAGCGGCTAACTCGGGTGCGGAGGTGTATGGGACAAATCAGAGAGGGCACTTGAACATAGATATTTTTTTTTAATTATTATTAGCAGTATTATTATTATTCTGAGCCAGGAAACAAACAAACTTGAAATGTAAACTTATTATTTAAGCGACTCGCAGAAACAAAGGGACTGGACCATTGCTATGGAAGACTTTGTATTTTTTATCGTCTCTAAACTTTGATCCTGTGAAAATGCACAAAGTTTGGTGAGAGTGATTTAAAAAAAAATCGAGAGAGTTAAAAAAAAAAAGACAAAAAATAACCGATCAAACCCCTTACTCCGTGTGGCTGAAACTATCGCATTTTTAAAAGAAATATTTATGTGCACCTTGTTTCTTTCCACTTTGCAATGATGTATAAACAAGACATGTTATTTATTTGTTATTCTTTAAATGACCCTTCCACGCCAACAATATTTATCATGTGTTAAAGTCACGGGTCTTATGTGCAGTTACTTTGAATGCTTCTAAAATTCTGTTTATGGATTAACTTAAACTGTGTGCCAAGTGTTTAAAACGTTTATTTGCCAACAACGTATAACCAGAAATGTTGATGTATCCAAGCTGCTTAGGTTTATGAAAGGTCATCTGGATTTTAAGTTGCATCATCCTTGTATTTAAATTGAGCTTTAATAAATTGCTTCAGTCCAAAAATTACAGGAAAGGTGTATTCTTAATTGCTCAACCAAGTGATTTTTGAAAGGGTATTCTTTGCATTATAACAGGTAATAGCTATTTACTTTTACAAGGCATCAGAGCAATAGCTGCTACAAGAACACTTGCCAAGCCAATGTTTTCCCAGGTGCTGTGTTTTCAAAGGTATAATTTAAACCGCTTTAATGTGTGTGTAAATTATTCTGACTGTGGATGATTATTTAAGTTGAAATACTTCAAAATACTTTAGGCTGACTTACAGAATGCGTGGAATCCTCGTTTCTTTTTTTCTGGTGGGGGTGGGTGGGAGGGTGGGTTTTTTGAAAGAAAAATGAAAGGTGAAAAGCAAGAAGTAGCTATTTATCCAAAGTGAGCCTTCGGTTTGAGTTTGCATGGCTGGGTGGCTGTCTCTCTGCCATTTGTAAATCAAGATTCTTTTCTTCCTTTCTTCCTCCCCCCCCCCCTTTTTTTTTTCTCTTTTCAAAAACGAGTCCTGCTATTTTCCACTACTTGCAGATAATACAAATTCGGACTGTCAGGTTGGATGGCAAAATAGGAGCCATGATGGATCTGTTGGCAGGTCACGGATGTGTAAAGAGTGATATATATTAAATAGGTCAATCAGACTATGACAGCAATGTACGATCGTTTGTATGTGTATCTATGTCGGAAAGAATCTTTATTAAAATATTTTGAACAAACGCTTGTATTATGCTGTGCTTTGTTAAGCATGTATCTCCAGATTTAAGGAAGGGGCGGGGGGGGACTGGGTAGTTTCCCTTGCTCTGAATGCTCCTCAACATCCCCCCGGCAACCCACTCAGGGTGTCCAGGAGAGGGGGGGTGAGAAGTTCTTCCCCTCGGTGCGTTTCTCCCGCGCCTGTGGCGGGCGGACCCCGGCGGCGCGGAGCAGCCGTGGGGCAGAGCCGGGCCTTGCCTGTCCGTCCCGCGGCCCCACGCACGCCCCTCGCCCCCAACCCGTGGGGCTGACAGCGCACCGGGTTGAGTTGCAGCACCACCCCCCGCCTCCTCCTTCCCCTCAAGATTTGGTGCCGCCTTTCCACTCGTGGCCCTTCCGCCGTGCCCCAAACCCGAGAGCAGAGGGAAAGGGCAGCTCCCAAAAGCTCCCCCCGCTGCGCTGGGCCCGGGCCGAGGGTCCTGGCAGAGCCGTGAGCCGGGGGCCCACCGGGTACTCCCCGCCTCAGGCGGCCGGGGCCGGTGCTGGGTGTCCTCTCTGAACGGCAGCAACACTCGCGGGGGTAGGGGATAAATATTTTCTGCTCCACTTCCCATCAAAAAAGATTAATCAGAACCTGTAACTTTTCAGGAAACATAACTGTAAAGTGCCAGGGAGCTGTGGGAAGGCAGCCCAGAGAGGGTGGGCAGATCAGCCCCCAGGCGCAAGGAGAAGCGTCTCTCAGCATTTACTAGACAAAGGCTGGGTGCGTCTAATTATGATTATTAAAACAATTTCCATGACGATGTCTAATATTATGTTAATTTGAAAACAACTGTGTATGAAAACTGTCGACTATAATACCTAAATTCATTTAATGAAACACATCGTTAAGGCAATTAAACCTCCTGGATGTGATTAAGGAACATAATTACGACACTGTTCTGCGCCATAATTGGGTGTCTTTAATCAAGGGGTAAAGTGATCAGCAACACAGCCATTAGTTTGTATTGTTCTGTCTCTGCTGTCCATCATTCTGATTAGGAATTAACCACCGCCACCAGCTTGGCGCGGTGCGTGCCTGTGTGTGTGTGTGAGTGTGTGTTCGTGCATGTAACATCGCAGAACACGTTTGCTGCAAGATTTACCGCTTCATATCTCTGGCTATCGAGCAGGCTTCCCGGAAAGGGTCCCCCGGAAGGCGCGGGAGCTTCCAGGCTTTGCCCGGGCTCGGGACGGGGAAGGCAAGCGGGGTCCCAGCAAACTCCTGGAGTGGCCGTGACCTGGGCTGGGGGGAAGGCGAGGGACTGTGGGAGGCCCACGCTCCGCCTCCCGGCTCCCGTGGAACGGGAGCGGGCAGCGTGTGCGGGCCCGGCCGGGACTACTCCCCGCCGGCTCGAAAGAGCGAGGGCGGCCGCTGCTGTCTATGGCACATCGGGCGGTTTCTCTGTCCACCTCTCATCTGCCTCTGCTTCGGAGCGATGGGAAAGAGGAATGAAAACGCTTTTCATTCCTGGCTACCGCTGCCGCCCGACTTCGGACTCTCTTGCTCCCTTCTTGCTTGCTTTGGATGGCGAAAGGGGTCTCTGCCGAGTAGAGGTGCTGTCACTCCCGGCCCTTCACTGCTGTCCCTCTGCACCGACCAGCCTCGCTGGGAAGCGACACGAAGCCGCCGGGCCAGTCCCTGGGCAGGTCTTGCCAATGCGAGTGCAGTATGTGTCGGAGGTGGGGGGAGGAGAGAGTCTCCCCCGCCCCTCTTAACGCTTGATAGATCATTTCACCAGAAATGAACATGTCCCCCTTCAAAAGAGCTTCTTCCCCGTTTCCAGCCGCCCCGTCGTAGAGAGATCTCCCCCAGTCTCCTCCGAAGTCTCCCTCTGCGCCCACCGCTCAGCCCCGCTCCCTTCCCCCGGCCCCTGGCCCCTTCCCCCGGCCCTGAGCCTGAAATTGTCCCAGCATGAGTGACATTGGCTTTCCTAATGTAATGACTTATGAAAGATATAATCATGTGTTAAATTGAATCCTCCGCTTAACTGTTAATGGTGTGCTCTGGGCACATTTACGTATTAGATGCTATGGTAACTAATTACCACTAGAAGAAGGGATAATACACTTTCCAGACTTTGACAAATAATTATGAGTGTTCACATCCCTGCTAGCAGCAGTTGCAGCGGATCTGCTGGAATGAGTAAGTGAATAAATGAATGGGTAAGTGAACTTGTGTGCATGGAGGGGACTAGATAATGAATAGTGGTCAAGTGAGTTTTCTTATTAAAACCTTTAATGAAAATGTGATTTAGGGTGGAAGTGGGGGGAAAAAGTGCGACGCTGCCTCTAAATGTAATTAAATCGCGTAATATAAACATCAGAAACATAAATAAGTTTATTTTTAATTAAAAAGCAGCAGTCAAAGTAAATTGTCCACGTGCTCGGAAACTTTCCAGCAATTAACACTCATTTTTTGGATGGTGGTGGCGGCGGAGGGGGCTTGTTGGGGGTTAAAATAAATGAGCCAGGCCTCCGCGACTCTCTCCAGCATCATTTGTAAGTTCGATTGCACCCGCCGCCGACAGGCCGGAGGGATCTGGAGGCTTTAATCAGATGTCGGAACAGCTCCTTGTGGGAGCGGGACAAAACTTTGGGGAAGCGGCGCTGGGCTCCGCGCCGGCCCCCGCCGACCGCTCCGCGGGGTCGCTACCTCTCGGCGGGGCAAGACACCCGCCCGAGGGGCTCTGGCGCTGGCGGAGCCCGTCGGAGGCTTAATACCGGCTCCCGATGAAGCATTGCGCTTAGCTTAGGCAGGCGCAGCAGGGGTTAAGCCGCTCCTGCCCGCTGCCACGGGTGCCATCCCGGCCCGGCCCGGCAGGAGCGAAGGCAGGAGCCGCTGCCGGGAGCGGGAGCCGAAGTGGCTGCCCCGGCCCCCAGCCTGGCTCGGGGACTCCTAGCAGCCGGTCACGCCGCAGAAGGGACATCTGCTAATTGAGCAAAGAGCTGCAGCCAGCCCCGTTTCCCCGTGGTCACTCATCAGCTCGGTGTCACCCAGCCTCCCCCTCCCCTGAAACGCTCCGGGGGGGATTTGCTCTGGTTTGGCTGGTTCTTCAGCCTCGGGAAGAGTTAAATCCTTCCCCAAACCCCTAGTTGCCCTTGTCCGCTCAACCTGATTCAGAGACGTGTAATAAAAGACGAAGCAAATTTATGGTCCGTTTCAAGCACTTTACTGCTGTATTTTTAAATTCATATATGCACATATAAGAACTATGATCTGTGAATAATTTGAAATGCTATAGGAAAACGATGCATTTTAGATCAAACATAACCGTTTTCTTACATAATCGTCTCGGATTAAAATAAAAAGGAAGATACATCGCGAACAGAGACAAAGCTGAAAATCTAATGACAGCCATAAACTGCTAGACAGCCATAAATTAACGTCTTCATCAAACACTGAAAGGATCAGTGCTTATCTAAATCAACAATTATTTCTTCTGAGAAGTTGCAGAACAGATTGCCCCTCTAATACTATTTTAAAATCCTCATAATTGAGGATTAGGGGCAAACAATCGCCTTTCCAGAGTAAACCGCCTCTGCACCAGCCAAAGCCCTCCGAACTCACCTAACACCCAGAAACGTTGCCTAGGAGCCTCCTCGGGGGTCCTGTCCCCTTTCCCCATTCCACCATCCCTGCAAGCACGGGCTGCTTTGAGGAAGGGGAGTCAGGAGTCTCTCCTCATCTCCCCCTTCCCATCCCTTTCCGACTGAATTTTGTAGGGAGTCGGGGGTGTCGGGAGCGCGGCGAGCTCCGGCCGGCGCCGGGAGCCCGGCGGGTGTGGGGAACGCCCGGACCGGGGGCACCCCGAGGCGGCATCCCGGAGCGGGGCCATCCCGGAGCGGCGGCATCCCCCGGTGCTGGGCGAACAACTCCCTCATCAATCCCGAGCTCAATTAATGCCCATCCACTTTTCAGGTTCAAAGCTTATAAGCGACGAGGCGCTTCTCTCAGCTGTAGCTACCTGCGATGCCGATTTTGCAAGAGGCTGCTGTAGAGATTTCATTTTTAGAAGGCAACTGAAAAATACGTTGAGAATAAAGCCGATTCACTGGCACACGAGATGGAAATTAGACAGGGAAAGACTTGCTGCCTGTAGGAGGTTAGCAACTAAACTATTCGGAAGAAAGAGGTAGTTGGAAAGATGAGCTGATAGGAATGAAGTCACTGTCAAAAGTCATCACAGGGTGTTTATTTACTGTCTTTTAATCTCCCCGTAGCCAGAACCTAGACTTTATTCAACTTTGCTGCACTCGTAGCTGCTCTTTGGAGAAAAAAAAATACACACAAGCACATCACTGTCAAAATCAGTTCAACAAAATCTTGCAAGATAGAATCCTGGAAGGCTCCTCGCAGGAAGAGCTGAAGCTTAAGCTTCTTTAGATTATTTATTTAGGTGCAAATAGTTCTAGAAGACAAGCACATTTCTGCTATTACAAATTACGTGTTTGTTCACACAACCTCAGTACCTGAGATCCCAGGAAAGCCTGATGCACAGCATAGAGTACGTATACACAGCATTGGTTTACACGAGGATAAAGATCCCACTCCAGTTTAATTCTTTGCTCTCAAATGAAAATGAATAATTTTCTATTTTTATATGCTTCTTTTATATGCAGCAACCATTTCTTCATACTCGTTAGTATTTATAAACAATAACTTATGGATCACAATACTTTCACAAGTGTAGCTTTAAATGGTGTTTTTGTAACGAGATAATTTTTCTGACATGTTGTGGGCATCGGGACATGACTAGCCAGGGTACATAGGCTGGTTTAGGTAATGGGCAGGAAAATACTTTGCTATCTACAGTTTGACAGTTAAAATAGCTCTATTCATCTGAATTAACCATACGTCATGCATAAATTGATGTCTCGAATAATTCGAAAATACAGTGCAATATAAGTAGCACCAAGAAAGCACTTGGTGGCAGAACAAATATTAAAGTACAGTGTCAGGAGGTCTTATTAACTTCCCCACAAAGCTATCTCTCAGACCATCATGGAAAGCTCACTCAGAAATGTGCCTTTCAAAAAATCTAAAACAAAGCCACTTTTATTTATAAACTTCAGTAACTTCTAATATAATCTGGAGTTAAAATAATTGCACAGTTACAAATACATTTATCTAACCCAGAAAAATGCTGCAGGTCTATCTTCTCTACGATGTATCTTCAACAACCCTCAAAGACATACCTGACAAGTATTTCTGCACGAAGGAGTGAAGAAACACTGATGTCTTTAGGTTGCAATCTTCATATTAAATACCTACTTGTAGAACTCAAGTGATACGCAGAAAAGCCAAGCTGTGCTTGGCTAGTGCAGTGCTGTACATTGTAACATTTTTCATTCATTTCCCCTTTTAAAATGAATGATTTGAGAGGACAGAATATTTTACACTAGGTAGTACATCTCGTACTACACAGGTTTGTAAAAGGAAAAGCCTAGGAGCTGTATTTGGGAGTCACCAATGGATCATAGATCTTTATACTAATATTACTAATATTTAATAATGTCCTAAGAATTTCAGAAGTACCACTTCTTTTTTTTTTTCCCCCCTTATCTGAGAAAAACTGGCTTAAGTTTAATGGGGAGCAGGGTGGGTGGGGGGGAATAAAACAGACTTGATCATTTCCTAAATTCAAAGGAGTTACTCCATGCCAGTGCTGAATTAAAGACTTTTTTCCTTTACAGAAATACCTTTCAAGATCAAGTAAGAAAAAAATGCTGTATGCTGAATAAAATCATTTAAAAATTAAAGCAATAGCTGTGTTTTTGTAAGAAAAGTGTTAATGTAAGCTTGAAAAAAATACCATGGACAGTAATTCAATATTAAAATAGATATATTCATTTTAATTGTGTCCTTAAAATACAAAATTGACTTGAGATGTTAGATTACTAAAATAATGAAGTTTCAATTTTCTCACTCAGAAATTCACAATATACCTTATCCGATCTAAGAGCCTTAATGATGGATATTAACTATTAAAGTAGAACCTAACCATTGTTCATCTATACACAAAATGTCAGTTTGCACAATTAAAAGCAATTCACAATCTTTTGAATGTCAGAAAGTTCAATAATGATGAAATAAAAGATTATTTATAATTTCACAAGAGAAATTCACAGACCAGTAATTATTCATAAAAATAGCAACACCAAAATAGTGACATGCAACTGGCTTAAAAGCATAAACTAAAGAACAACTCTTACACGGTTTTATATTAGCGCATTAGGACATACTGGCAGAGATGTGAAAATCTGATTTGTGAACAGGTATACATAGACTAGCACAGTCTTTTAAGTGATGTAACAGTTTAAAAACTTTACAATAGCTTATAGCAGTACTGAGTGCCAGCATAAAAATGAAGAACACACAATCTGAAAATTAAAATAAGAACAATAACGTAAAAAATCACACTTTAGCATTCACATTAGTTGATTAAATTCAGTTTTCTTCTCAGGTGCTATAAAGGGCCATACTGACTTAGTAAACCTATTTTATATGAGAAAAAAGATTTTTTAAAACATTCTTTTTAATAGCAGAAGATATTATCAATATAGCCATAGGCAACAACAATGTACCGCTGGAGGCTGGTATCGACCAGCCGAGTCACATCTCATGGTGATCAGTGAGAGCACCACATCAGTAGGGGAGCAGCAGAGAAATTCTGGGGGCACCCGCACACCCCTCCTGGCTGACCCTACACCTGCTGGTGCAGCGGATGAGCCAAGCAGGGATGGTTGGGCTTCTCGGGCAGAAGCCCTGCTGCAGCAGAGAGGAGGGACAAGGAAGCACAAGGGCTTGCTGCCTCCCACCGCTCACCCTCGCAGCCCCACTGTCACCCCAACGCTTGTGAGCAGCACTGCTGTTTCTGCTCAGATGATTTTGCTGTCTTAGTGCCCCTGTGACAGACCATCAGAGCTGGTTGCTCCTGGGTTCTGTGGCAGGTCATCAAAAGCTGTAATGAAACACACTCTCCTCGGCGCAGCATGCTGCGGCCAGCTTGGCTCCAGCTGGGACCTCCAGGGATGGTCCATGTGCATCTCCTTGTGTTGCTATGGCTTTTCAACCAGGAACATGGACACCGTTGGCCTTTTCACTCCCTTCTCCACAGAAATGGGGTCACTACTGGTCAATTCAGCTGCTAACTCAATAAGTCACCTCCTCAGCTGCTGAGCACGTGGACTAAAAGGGCTTTACATTTCCTCTGTCCCTCTCTAGCACTTGTGACTTTACAGCGGGGTGAGGCTTGTCTCCTCTGCAGCTGGGGTACGCTCAGGTGGTGATGCACTGCTCACCAGCAAAGCTAACCTACCAGGAGCAGGAGTTACCAGGGACACAGTTCCAGGACAAGCTGGGCAGATGCTGCTTTAAGTTTGATTATTTTGGTCCCTGAGCAAAAAGAGCAACTAACTCTTATCCCAGCAAAACTCTGGCCTCTTGCAGGTGCAAAGTGTGCTGTCCAAACCCAACGCAAGGCCTCCAAGTGCCTTCACAGAGGTTTCCTGCAACTCCTGGGAAAAACTCTTCTTTTTTTTTTTTTTTTCCCAATGGAACATGCCCTGTAGATTTAATTGGCTATTTTGAATACAATCTAGCTCTTCCTTTAATTTCAAAACAGATACTATACAAACTGATCGGCAATTAATCTGGAATTACTAATGATTTGCATGTACTTTTGGCACAGACTTATTATGTCCTACCAAATTATGCAGCAGCCTGTGATACTCTAATTCAAAATCCTAAAAATAGAATACAATTATAAAAAAAGTCTTATGTTTAAAACAAATACCTACTGTTATTTTTGCAGTTGCTTCAGGTTTGTTTCAAAGTTGGATGCCAAAGAAAGATTTATCATAACTATGGCATGAGACATTTTACAGCTTACATTTAAGCAATAATGGAATACAGTCAACAGCGTAATGATATCAACTTTTCCTCTCTCAATAAACCAGGCTCTAACATCCAAACTGGATTGTGAGCTATGGCTGAGTAGAGAATAGCTCCTACAGAGTAACAACAGCAGTAAGTAACTTGAGTACAAGAATCTCTCCATAAAAACAAATTTTATTCTGTGGCACAAAGCAATAATCAGCTTTTGCTGTTGATTAAATGTTGAAGCAAAGTTAAGGCATTTAATCAACTGCAAAGCCCATTTAATGTAAGCATACTCCAGCACTGAAGACATTATTGACGTTATATACGAAGAGAAAATGTTTATCCAATATATCTCACAAAACAACAATTTTCTCCTCAGAGGATTTGGAATGTGACTATGCCAATCTCTGAAAGCCTTGCTACTGATGCTGATGCTTATTTAGGGTATTTGCTTTACATGAATAACTAAACAGGCTTCTACACAAATGATAATAAATATTTCTAATCCTTAGTATGTATGTAGAAGTTTCCATTCATAGGCCATCGAGTGTTTTAGAGATGAGTAAAATTTCTGACTTTAAAAAGCACACAAAATTAAGGAACAGCAAATTTCAGCTTAATATTCTCGAAATGAGCTAGTGGCTCTGATGGTCCACTGGGAAAAGACAAGTCAAGTCAAGCTGAAGTTTTCAGAGCTCTGCGTCTTTTGCACAAAGTAGAGTTCTGTGTGCTTGTTTTGAGCATCCTGACTCTGACAGTGCCAAAGCAGGACACCACAAAACCACAGCAAACAATGAAACATTGTGGGAAGAAAAAGATATTTTTAATGAACTGCAACTCCAGATGAGTCGGCAATTCATTCAGCACCTATAAGGCAAATGTGAATTCGAGTTCCTACAGCGGTAACACCTCCGTGGTTGGTTAGTTATGTAGAGAAATGGAAATCCTGGCACAGAATAGATCAAGGGTTGGCTGCCCAAACTAACCTTTTCTTGCAGTGATTATTCATCTTTCTTCCAGCCTAACTTCAATAAAAGATGACAGGACACTTGGGAGTATGAGGGGAAGCCTTTTCCAGGTACAACATCATTATTCATCTGCTGGCAGTGGAGGCAGAACTTATGCTCGCACATCCCAAAGGGAGAATTTTTTGAGAGCACAAGGCAAGGCCCACAAACATGGCTACTCTCCCATCACAATTGCAACAATTGGCAAATTGAGACTGGACAGCCACGAGAATCCTCATCAGTCTCTGAAGTGATGGCTGGGAAGAGAGACAGGGTCTAAAAATCTCAGATCTATTTTTGAAACAAGAGCTGGTCACCCAGTGCAGCAGGTTGGGCAACCAGTACACAGATAACTTCTGTGGCTGCCCAGGGTTGTCACTTGCTCAGATTTTGGCCCCCAGGAAGAGCTTATTTTCCAACGTGCGGATGGACACATCTGTTTCCAAACACAGGCCACGCTACTCTGCCTATGCATAACTTAGGCACAGAAAAACACTGTTAAAAAGTAGTTTCAGAGACCACACTTGCCCTTGAAGCCCTCTTCTTTTGCCGTTTTGGAGAAATGAACAAACACAAGAAATGATCAAAATAAAACACATGGATGTGCTATAGGAAAACAGTGAGACAAACAAGGTAACTTTTGAGATGGTAGAATCATTTCAAACAGGCTCATATATGTTCTCCCTGAAGAACATATTTTTTTGGGTCAAAAGCCAAAATAGATGAATTAGGCTTGATCCAGAGCTTATTAAAATCAACAAAACCTCCCTTCTGACTTTAAATGACTGCAGGAAAAAAACACAGATTTTGATTTCTTTGAAATGCACCAAAAAAACCCAAAAAAGCAGCAAAGCATTCACCCTCAGTACCTCAGTACACAAAAGTGAAGTCAGAAATGTGTTGCCATTAAGACATTCTTGCAAGTCACCCCCCACCACCTCACACAGCTTCCATCACATCTCCCAAATAAGGGCTAAGACACTCAAGATCACAAAGGGAACAGAGTAAATAAGAAGTTAGAATAATGAGCCCTAAAAATTCTTTTGTCCTCTAGAATTAAGTTCTCCTTTTCTTGCTATTACGCTTTTATGAGCAGATAGAGAAATTCCATCAGATGGTGGGTGTATGGGACCTCCCAATCTAAAAAGGGGCAACCCCTGTGACAGACGGCTGCTGAGCACGTTTCCCATTTAAATGGCCTGGATTCAGCTTGATGTCATCTTCCCTGTAAATCCTGTTCGACTCACGGCCAAGAGTATGGGCATTCATCTTGCAGGGATGTTGGGCTATTCGCTTGGCCAAACTCTTGTCATCTCACCTCATTACTCACAACGCAGGCAGGACAAATTGGGGTTGCACGTCCCAACATCTGACATCTATCTCCAGCCCAAGGGCTTTTCTCCTTAGAAACAAATAGAAAAGCAGAAAGGGAAAAACCAAACATTTCCAAAAATACAAAGCTGAGTGAGGAAACAAAGCAAACACAGAGATTAGTAGAAGATATACAGACAGCCGCTCACTTTCTTAAGGACCTTAGCTTGTAACGAAAGGCAATATCAGCATCTGGCAGGAGGATACCAAGGCCCATACGACTGTTATCAAGTCTGACAGCTTTGTTTTCCGCTAGTTCTACATCGAAATGAGCCAATAGTATGAAGAGAAACATCTTCATCTCATTCATTGCTAGGAACCTCCCTGGACACATGCTGATTCCAGAGCCGAAGGGCATTAGGAAATACTTCAGTTTTCTTCCTGCCTTGTAGAACGTGGTTTTCTTCTTGCCATTCTCTATGTATCGATCAAACTTATACTCCTGAAAATAAAAGAGAAAGAGAGAGAGAGCGTGATATCTAACAAGGCAGTTACATGAGTTGCTTTGTTTGCGCAACAGTGACGCTTCTGAAACCCAGAAAATAAGATAAAGAGGAAGACAAGGAGCTGACAGCTTCTCCTTTTTAGTTGGTTCCCTCAAGTTTCATTAGCTCACATTATCTTCCCTGCAAAGAATGCTCCTTAAATCCACTTAGTTAGCTTAGCCCTTTTACATCAAGCTGCTTCAACTTCCATGTCTCATCCACTGAGTGTCTGGCCTGTATTGATTGTAATTAGATTTTGACTGCTTTGTAGCAGGGACAATGAACCTTAGTGGAAGGACAATTTTCTTGTAAAGCATCATATGCGCTCAGTCTGGTACATACATCATGAATAAGGATAATCTGCCAAATTCCACAAATGCCTATGAATAAATTAATGCGTTGCACCGATCTTGTTCTTGTGATCTAGAGCAAAATCTATCCTTCTTTTGCACCCAGTGGTGCAGATTATTTGAAAACCAGACCCGATGCTTTGCTGTCAATTTTCTCTTCAGCTGAGATGGTTGCTGCTTTATTTGCCACATCTGACCTTCAAAGGGTCTGCTCCGGAAGCTGTTAAGCAGGACAACCGTCAGTGACTGACCACTATAAAGAGGGGGCTTTCAAGTAAGGCTTGAAGTTGCGCTTGTAACCTTCATTCCATAAATTGAACATCTTTCTGACTATTTTCCAGTAGCAGGATCCCTGTTTAGAGATAATTCATGTTTTTGAATGAAGGGGATCTGGCATCCTCACTCAGTCAACGGCAAATTAACCAAGTACAAAATCCTCCTGCATGCTTTGAATAAAAATGACAGACACTTCTTGCTTATGGTCACTCATTAGCATTTGTCCTGCTTTGCATACATCTGCTATAGCAGCAGCCATTTGGAGCTGCCTGGGAACAAGTCAGTCAGACAGAAACCAACCTCAACTGATTAAAAAAACCACACCACAATGAAAAATACACTGATACTGATCTACCCATAAGATTAAAGGCTCTGAAAACCATGCACTGCAGGTCTTGCTGTCAAGAAAAAACAGTGAGGGGAGGTGGTCTATGAGAAAAGGAACAAGCACAAGGTGCACCAGAGGGGCTGTAATTTTGGATGCTGAAGAACAGGAGCTTGTTTCCCTAAATGACAGCGGCCCGTATTTTCCACAAAGTTAAAAGCGATCATATATGTGTTTCCAATGAGAAGTAATTCTTTTCAGTCTCTTTGAACATCCCAGCCAAAAGGAAGCATGCCATTATTTTTTTTCCTGGTAACTATTGCTTCGTTTGAAGAAACACAGTAACAAATGAAAGCCCAGAATACCATTTCTTCCTTAAAACATATTTACTTCCTGAAATGTAAATCCTGCTGGTCTAAAAAAGCTCTGCTAAATATGAACTGCTATTGCTTAAAAAACCAACTCAGTCCAGAGCTCTTCACTTTGTTGGAACGTTTCCACAAGGTGCACTCCTGGCGTCTGGAGCAATTAAGAACTGTGGTATTGAACATATATAGACATACTGGGCCAAACCTTATGCTTTCTTTGTCATTTTAAGAGCCGTCTGAGAGCTGTAATTGCTTTTAACAAAAAATAAATTGCTGTCTAAGGAATCGGAAAAGCAGAAAACAAGTGTGAGGCAGGAATGGAGACAATGACAGTGACATCAAACTCGTGCTTAGGTTGTTGAAGACCCTAGGATTGGATAGCACTTATTTAAAAGCTAGTTCTGTGGCTAAAGACTAATTTTTGATGATAAAGGAACTTTCAGCCATGCATGAGGCCTCTTTCGAAGAGACAGGGTGCATGATGGTGAGGAAAAGGTGAAAAAAAACACTGAGGAAGAGCAGGAGATGAAGTTCTGTGTGGATGGCCTGCTAAGTGCGTTATGAAAACTGAACAATCTCCTGCAGTTGATAAAAGTGTCTCTCTGTCACATCTTGTATTTACCCTTGTTTGGAAAGCCACCATGTAAGGTTTCCCGATATTTCACTCTATGGGATTTACAAAGTTAACTTATGGACCTCTATAATTTAGTTGAGTTAGGATTCAGGGGTTCATTTACGCACTTCATTAAAACAAAGACTCATTTATTTAGGCTTTGATAAGTGGAGAAAGAGGTCAACAATATATGCTTACACTTAGACAAAGCAGAAGATAGCTTGAACTTAAATTTATGTACCAAGGAGAAAAGCATTGCTACAAAATTATCTCATCAAGCTGCCTGTTTTCCCAGGAAAGTTTTCCCTAAATACATGACAAGCTCAAGACTGCACCTTTCAAAAAATTCATTCTCCATCTCTATCTGATCCTCAGTAGTTATTGTTGAAAGCACACTGCATATTTTAAGAACCAAACAGAACAGTGATTTCCCCACTTTTCGAGAGGGCCCGTGTGCTGAAATCAATGTACTGCAATGTGTGGATTGCTCATTCACTATCAAAAAGATAAAATATATGAACTAAAGCTGTACTGTGAAAGCTGAGCAGAGCTGATACTAAACAGATATATTCAAGCAATGGAAATATGGTAATATATTCCGGCAATTATTGGATAAGGGAGGGGATCAGTTTCCACGCTGATGCTTTTTGTCTAGGACCTAAACAAACAGATGGACTTTTGACAAATCAATAATGCTCTCCAAAATAAAGTGTTAAGGATAAAACGAGAAAAAGCCTATTTGTCTGTTGTTACTTTTAAAGGATAGAAATATTAATCAACTATTTGCCAATACATGGAATATTTTTTAAAACCCTTGTTTTCTCAGTGGGCTTTGTCTTTGTTTTTGGTGGGGACAGCCAGCAGGGCCCCCCTCCTGGATGTCACTTCCATTTTCATATCTCCAGTGATCACTCCTGTGACCGTACCTTACTCTGCTAACTCTGACTCGTACCACACCTCCTCTCACGGACTCTGGTGGAGTTCCTGCACAATGAGATGCTGTCCTGAACCAACAAGGAACTTGAATCTCATCTTTCCTCTGCAACCTCATAACAAGAAACTTGAATCTCATCTTTCCTCTGCAACCTCATAAATTCCCAAATGGGACAGCCTCAGGGAGCAATGCCTCTAACACGGATGTTCTATAAACATGTAAAAAAAAATCCAGTTGCCTTCTTTGGCTCAAATGCCAAATCAGCACGGCTGGGAGATAGCTGCTTGCTTAGGAAAAAGAGGAGGAATGGATCGGCTATAAAATCTTGCTTCCCAGGCAGAAGCGGCATTTAAGAGTCTCAGTGCCCACCCCTGTGCTTCCTCTGCGGCACCCCAGTCTGGGGACAGCAATCCGGGGGAGCAACCTCGTGCAGATGAAGACTATTCAATTTGCATGCAGGTGGTGAACTTCTGAAGCCGTATTAAGGCTGAGGCAGGGTGGATTAATTTCGAGTCTTTGATATTCATTAACTCGAGCGTCAGAGAAAAATACAAGGAGATGACACAATTACCCTCCGAGCTTCGCTGCAGAGCAACAGCTTTACAGTCTCAAGTTCACAACGCTCTACTAATTGATCAAGAAGAGGCGAATCCCTACGAAGGGAGGTGAAAAAGCATAAGGCTCAAGTAAGACACTGCTATAATATTATAGGGCTTCAGAGAGTCAATGATGCTTTGGGGGCACTTAGCTAAATGGCCCACATTATTTGCTATTTAAACCACCTTCTATTAACCAGCCCTCCTTGGGTATCAAATGATCCACTGCCAAACAAACCCCGCATTTAGCCTAAAGTTTATGGTAGTCAATGTGCAATTGTCAATTCCTTTGAAAGCAGTCGCAGTCAGTCTCATCACCATATTTCTCTCTTCAGGCCATGAATCCTTTGACCTATAGGGCCCTAGAAAATACATCTGAAAGTAGGAAGATTTGTTCCACAAGAAGGAACAGCAGTGGAAAAAAAAAAATAAATGCAACCCACAGATCACAAACGGCTTGGTTGCTGTGATGTGCCTGGAGTAGGAAGAGTAGCACCAGCTGAGTGTTTACCTTAGGATCTTCATAGACCTCAGGGTCCATGTGCAAAATCTGCGGGTAAAGGGCTATCCAGTCTCCTTTCCTCAAACCGATTTCTTGATTCCCTTCAAGCTTGAGAACAAAATCCTCCTGGCTGATGCGAATGTTCATGGAGGACGAGCACATTCGTAAACTCTCGTTTAAGGCACTCTCTGCGATTAAACAAAAGCGGAGGGGGGGAAGCATCAGAAATATGGGAGATGACTGGAAATTATACATGGTTGCAGCTGCTGAATCTCGACAGGCTTAGTAGGGCAGGCTAAAGGAAAAAAAAAAAAAAACCAAACAAAACACAAACCACAAACCAAACCAAACATAAAGCAGAGACCAGGAGGAGGCAATAAACAACCCCGCGGGGCAGGGGGGGGCCGCAACGCTGAACCTCTCGATGTGATTCTCACTGATGGTGTTGAGAAATCCTGTCGGTTGTAGGCAGCATCGAGTTTTGGGCGGAAAGTCATTATTCAGGCATCATGTTGGAAACAACGCAATCTAAAGACACAAACACTTTATGCATTTACATATATTTTGGACGTTGCAAGCAAATACCAGCAAAAGCATCCATGGAGCTACTTAGCTTGCCTTTCAAAAGCTGTTGCACGTAATGGCAGGACTATATGCTAGAAAAAAAAAATTTTGCTTGTTATTCCATAGTCATTCTGAGGATTTTAAAATTTATTTCTTTTCTTTCCAATGCGCTATGCTGTCAAATGGTAGTGTCTATTATGGTCAGAGTGAACAAAAGCAATTAATTATTTTCCTGGTAATTTTAAGAGAGAAAGACACTTTTAATCGGCAAAGAAAAAACAAAACATAGTTCTTCAAGGCTTAAGGAAGGCAAGATTTCTGTCTCTACCATCACATCCTGGAAGGCTCCAGAAGCTGAATGTCCTTGCTTTCCCAGTGGCCTTCACCTTTTGCTCCTAGCACGACAGATTTTATGGCTAATTTCCGGCAATTTATCCTGGCAGTTTGAGGAGGAATTCCTTTGGGAATAATATGCATAATTTGCATAAATCATTCTGATAGCATGTATATCAGCATGTAGCTCCTGTCTAGGTCTGCATCTCTCACTTTGTAATCAAAACTGACTATTTTTCCACCAGCGTGTATGGGCGCTGTTATATGTGACTTGATTCCTTCTAATCATCAGTGTGAAAAATAGCCTAAAATAGGGTTTCATTTGCACATAATAATCCATTTGTGTCTGCATTTATGTTCTGTGGTATCAAATAAGCTTTCTCTAAGTGCTCGCCAAGGCACTGTAACTGCTGCACCCAAAAGGTTAGTTTATTAGAGACAGTAGCTACCCAGTGTAGATGCCACCGAAAAAAAATAACAACCAACGTTCTTTCACTAAAAATTAAATCTGGTGCAGCATGCATAGCAAATAAAGTGGCCCTGGATGCTTTCTTGCAGGAGGTTTTTCCTTAAGCATGCATTTGTCTAAAGAAATGAGGCTGCGGTCAGCTTTGTGTGGCCAGCGCTGTGATTCAATGTGACGTACAGTGAGTCTGTGCATATTCTTTTGGACTGCCTTCGTTACTATAATCAGGCAGAGTCAAATCGGCTTGTTGGTGACGAAGCCAGAAAAGAACCCTGGTTCCAGAAGATGGCCTCTACTGCGGATAGCCACAAGGCACCTGACACGATAGATTTCCACTGGCAGCACTCTGGCAACAAAACTTTACGCGGTACAAAGAAAGGGTCCAGCCTCCACTCCCAGACTGTCTTTGACCTGCGGAAAATGAAGCTGGTGACTCCGCGCTGGTCCACCATTTGGAAATGGTGGCGACATACGTAGCGATATCAGAAAACAAGTGAGGAAGGGGGAAGGAGGGGAAAAAAAAATTATTAAAGCGCTGCTGAGAAATAGCAGGTTTACGTTTAAGCGCCCAAGCGATGCGGTCACATCCTATTGGCGGACATCGTCCCAGAAAGCATGGCAGTCCCTGCCCGCTGCCGGATCCCAAATGACAATTGGGCAGCATCTCTTATGCAGAAGTTAATCACAATAATGGAGCACAAAGTGTGGCTTAGCGGTCAGATCGTAAATGACAAATCTGTTTTACCTTCCAGTACCAGTTATGTGTGGAAGGCGAGCTTGGCTCTCGCTCTGAGCGATCATGCCGATAATCATTAGATGACAAAAGTAATGAGTCACATTATGATCAACAAAGGAGAATGGAGCTTATACGGCTTCGCAGGCTCACATTAAAAAAATAGACAGTCAGCTTTCCACAAATGCTGAAGCTATACATTGAGAGGAATGACAACTGCACAATAAAACTGCAGCCTTTACTTGCAGTTGTCATAGTTCAGCAGACACCAGCCATCGCCGCTGACAGACCAGCTGGGTAGCTTGGGAGGCCTTCCATTCTGCACCGTGAGGTACAGTAAATTATCCAGCATGGTAGAGCAACATCTGTTTCTGTGCTTGTGCCGAACAAACAAGGCAATTTAAAGCATACCAAGGGATAACCAAGCAGCAAATGAACATGACCCTCATTTTTTCCCCCCCTTCTTACACACATGAGATGCTAAACTTCACTGTGCGAGTGCTACATAAAGAAGCCAGGCTGTTGTTTGATAAGGTGTTGTCAGAGAGGTTTTACATATTTTCTAGAGGGAGAGAGAGGGGGAAAAAAAAGAGAAAGATATCTCTCATAGTATTGTTATTCTTAGAATCCTCCCACTTCTCTCTTCATTTCTCTCATACTAAAGCTAGCACTCAGCTTCCAATTCATTCTAGATTTTTTTTTAAAATTGTTTCAATATACTTATAAATATTCAGTCCTTAAACCCTAATTTGCTATACTTAGTTCACATGCCTTCAAGCATTTGTCTTCCAATTTCCACTGAATAAATGCGTACTAATGAGAAATAGAGCAAGCTGCTGAGGCAAAGCTGGGTGACTTGAGCCTGGCCTGCCACCAGCTTGTGATAGGCAGGCAAATTGAGTTAAAATGAAAAGTCTTGTCAGCTGAAATACAACATGGTAGCCAAACAGCAAGCTGTCAATCATCCAGCCAAAACAAGGGACTGCAGGTAATAAAAGGTCATTGTGAATCATAAGTGCATTTGGCTTTCGTAGGCAAGTTAATTTTAATTAAACATGATCTCTATCTGTAAATGTTTTATAAAACTTATTGTGCATACTAGATTGTTAATTTTACACTAACACATAGCAGGTAATAGGGTACTATAATTATTAGAGTGTATTGTAGGAAAATAGCTATAGAGTATGCAAATATTTGGGGGGGGTCATTTACCCACAGGCATCACGGTGTGCCAACACAAACGATGATCTGAAACAAATACATTTGCATCTTACTAAGACCTAAATGGTACTGCCCAGCCCATTCCAGGAAAATATATTCATTTCTCTCAAGACAACTGACATTTTTAATGCTTAGCATTTGCGGTAAAACCACACAGTCCGTATTAGCTTTTTTTTGGTTCCTACCCTTTCCTGTGTACAAAACATTTTCAAGCTGTGCTCTTTTCACAGGAAATATCTGGGATTCAGCAATGACCTGGGGCAAGAATACTTCACCATATAAATGAATGGACTAATATTAAACAAACGAACTGACTAAACATGCCTAGCATTAAATATGCACTAAGTATATCTCTGCTTTACCCTTTGCATTTCCATTATAACCATAAAAACTGACAGACCATTCTCATGTGTCGTTTACCATATTAGAGCTCCGTTGTGAGCCATAATGACTAATAATGTATGTTATTCTGCGCACACAAATACACGCATTTGAGTTTCGGTAAAAGTCTTGCGTAGACAAAACAATGTGTGCTGCCCCAGAAATGCCATAGGAAAAAAATAATCAGAGCCAAAATTCGTTAGCATTGCTGAAGGTTAAAACCATTTTTTTTTAAAATAAAAAAACACATACCTGTGTTTTGAATTTAGAAGTAAATCAGGCCATGTTGTTCCCTAGACCCAAAGAATCTGACCATAACAACAACGTTGCTTCCTGAGAAAGGCTTTTTAGCAATTCTTGCCTGTTCTCCATAGCATGAGGAATCCAAAAAAAGGCTCTTGTTATAGTAGGCCAAAAAGAGGACGGAGAATCAGAGCGCTTAAAACAGGAGAATGAGATGACAAGGTGATGAACGTACAAGAATCCCACCTGGTCTGCCTTACTCGAGAGCAGGGACACAAATCCCGGTTTTCTGTGCCCTGGGTTGGCACAGGGGGAGAGAGGGAAGAGGAGAAGCTCAGCCTCGGAGGTTGGTGTCGATGAGCTGCAAGGGCAAGGGCAGTGCTGGCCTCCAGCCTTCCTGCGATGTGGGGATTTTTGGTGGGCAAGCAATGCAAATTGGGACCTCTGTCCCTCCTACACATTTACATCCCTTTCCGCTGAAGCATGAATTTAATTCTCCTATGGTACAGATTTGTTTCTATATTGTTATTTTATGGGAAGGTATCCAGCCCTTTATGACTTAAGTGCCACAAGAATTGAAATCTAGCTTCTGTTCATACCACATTACATTTAACACGATTATAAAATTTAACAAAAGTGTTACAAGAATACTACAAAGTAGGATGTGGCACTTTCCTCTCAACACATAAATCAAATGCTATCAAGGTACTTCAAGACTTCAAGGAGCAGCAGAGGAATGACACAGTTAATATTTTAAACTGTTCATACCATTTTGCACCAGATGGTTTTAGTGAAGTACATGCTTTTATTTTCCTTATTCCTACACTTCTGGGGTGCCTTTTTTGTTTTGTTTTCTTTTTTGTTTTCCTTGCCATTCCCATCTCATTCTCTAAATAGAAAATATGTTCTCTCTTGATCTTCTTGATGCTTGGTAACTTTGCTTTTCTCTTATTTTTTGATGGATGTTAACTCTGATGTGAAGTAGTTTTACTTGTGTTCCTTAAAAGTACATGAAATCCTTAGAATGTCATGTTATTCTTCAGAAGTGTCCTTGTCATCCAATACATCCCCTACTTTAAAAGCATTCTCCATCGGTTAGAGAGAAATCTGCACCAAAACCAGCCATGATTCCAGACGAAACCAACTTACTAGACTCATGCTATAGAAGATTAAGATTAACGGTCTAACAAAAAGTAACTGGATCAAACTCAATTTTGCAATTCAAAGTTTGAACACAGGGTCTTGATAAAGGCCAAACTGGATGGTCCTGGAGAATGGCAGCTATTACTTAGACCCAAACCAGGCACAGAGACTGCACCGCTCCACCGCCCTCTCCTGACACAGTTTCATTTAAGAGTGGAACATCAGTTCAGGCCATGAGCTACCAAAAAATATAGACAAGAGCTACCAAAACATATAGATATGAGCTCAGTTTTAACAGGGGACTGCTTCTGATATTTAAAAAGAGAGGAATATTGAACCTTTAAGCTTTTATTCAGCTGTTATCTACCCTACTGACACTACTTATGGAGACTTTCAGATCCTTAAAGATTAGGCTCCTACCTGCTACACCCTTTCTCCTCCCTTGGGCTAATTTTAGCATTTATCTTGTCAGTGCCTGTGCACTAGCGAACAAAGTGAAACCATCAGCTGGTGCTCTGAAGGCCTATCCAGCTCCTGGATTAAACAACGTCCAATGGCCACTGGCAATGGCCACTCTGAACCCCTGATCCAGAATCGGGAGATCTGTATCTCCCTTAAAGCTCCCGATTTTGAATCAAGGTGCTTTTTTCAATACTGAAAACACCATTTCTCCTCCGCAAAGCTTTACCTCTTCTATTTCATTTGGAAGCATCGCTCAACCGAAGCCTGCTTTTGAAGTCTCTTTGTTTCGTCAAAGAAAGAAAGTGCTTGTGAAAAAAATTACATTTGCAGCTTAAATACATTATCCCACTTTAATTTCAGAAAAGGGTCTTTCTTGGCAGTACCATACAGAAGTATTTGAAATGCATTAACACTTCGGCAGATGCTCAGAATCAAACAACTTAATAGGCATCAACTTTTTTCTCAAATAATTGCAAAGCTTCGATTTAGCCTTTTGCATACCTTGCATAGTTAATTACCTAGGCTTTAATGTTTACATGCAATGAGAGTATCTACAGCTATAAACTACATAATTTATAATTGATGTAAATGGGTGTTATTATGTCAATTAGGCAGCTGTGTCCTCCACCTTCTCAGTAAACAGAAATGAGTGATAAACTGAATTTGCCGGGAGAGCCCCTCTTTTCTTCCTAACAGATAAAAACAAATTACCTAGGTAGACCAGGTTGTCCAATTGTTCTCTGGTGAGGTGGATGTTATACGTGGGCCCTCTCTTTTGACCTGTTGACTGCAGCAAATGGTCAATCTCGTCACGCACCGCTGCAAGAGCTTCTGGGTGCCGCAGAAGATAATACATGGCCCAGAATGTAGCTGGAATCGTGTTTCCCACAGAGGCCCACAGGAAGGCAAAATGATGTGCTGGGAGAAAATAAGTGAAAAGGAAGATTAATAGCGTTTATTACACTGATTAGATTTGCAGTGTGCTAATTAAAAGATGTTAGGACACAGACCCAGCCAAGGATCAGTGAATGCTAATGAGGACCAATAGGCTTCTGAAGTCTAATTTTCTGCTTAATGAGAATAGTTTGAAATGTAATGTCGGGGGGGCGGGGGGAATAAGGGGAGGAAATGCAGCTCAGTTATAATCTTTCTCATTATCACCATTAAGTATCTTGTTTTACCACCTCAGCACAAAAAAAAAAAATCAATTATCATAGAGGGTTGTTTCAGAGTAAAACATTTTATCATTAGCCAATTAGAAAGAACATAAAAAAATTTCAAGGTCGCCATTTTGCCTTTTTATTTCAAAGGTCTATAGTAAATTATTTTATTTTAGACAAGCAATCATTCATAAGTTTCCTACCTGCTTTGTCATAATCTCCAAGCAGCTCATATTTCTCAAATATATCTTGTCTGGCTTGGACCACTTTTGACCCTCCCAGCCATTTTGTCATGTTCTGAAGTAAAAAATGATGTATAAGCTCCTTCCGAACCTTCTTGGTAGCTCCTAGCAACTCAATTGGTATGTTTGCAGCTAAATAGGGAAAGCTGGCATCAAACTTGATAAATTTGTCTCTGATTTCACTAATAACTTTGTGGCCATCTGCAGCAGGAACTCTTCCATATAGTGTTACAAAACTGGCTTCAAACATTACAGAGCAGCAGAATTTGTACATTTTTTCTGTTTCCCAATCTGTTGCTTGTGAGCATTTCCATTCAAATATATCCTGGAGATTTTTCATCATGTGGTCAGAAATGATATCCAAAGGCTTGCCTTGTAGATACTGGTAGATTCTGTGCAGGTTTTCCTTGAGATCAGGGAATTTTCCGTTTGACAAGGCTGGGTAGTCAAAAGTTTTGGAAGCCATTTTATCAGCAAATTCATGAAATTCAAGTTGCTTGCTATTTCGGATGACGTAAACATATAGAAATGGGTCCATGATAAAGGTAATATATCTACCTGAATAGAAGAAAAGACAAAATGAGGGACATGCACTTTTACAGTGCAAAGCAAAAAAAAAAAAAAAAAGAAAAAAAGAAAAAAAGAAAAAAAGAAAAAAAGAAAAAAAGAAAAAAAGAAAAAAAGAAAAAAAGAAAAAAAGAAAAAAAGAAAAAAAGAAAAAAACAAAGAAAAAAACAGAAAGATTGAACAAGTTTTATTTAGATTCTCTTTGTCTGGGTGCAGATATCGCCTGTGTACACTTTTATGGCTATTTTAAAATTAACATGAAACCATTTCCACATAGACTGAGCTACTGGTTTTGCCAACAGTAGGGCATGACCTGCAGTTGTGGCACTTTGGAATAAATAATTTATTACTCTGGTACACTTAATGAAAATACAGTACGGAGTTGTAGCAGCATTTGAAAATTGTAGTTTTTCACTAGCAGAAAAGGAGAAACATACATGTTCCACTTGCATGAGGGAAAGTGAGGGCAGTGGGCTGGAGTGGAAATAATGCCATCCAGGCAGCTTTTCTTCAAGCAGATAATACAGATCTGCCAGTTACGGCTTTAACTGCATCCTGCAAGCCCCCAACATTTAAAGTCTCTTTCACATCCGTTTTTTTTTTTTCTGAAGTTTTGCTAAGTCTTTGCTAAGAATGTACTTAGTGTCCACAAAATGACTACCTCAGGATTTGTTTTTGAAGCCACAGCTTACAATGGAGCAGGCTGCCATTTTTAACATGGGAGCTATTTTGGGATACACAATGTCCTGGTGTTATCATGCATTGTGCCAGAGTGCACTTACAACCTCCTACCCTTCCCAAGGTAACTAATGCGTTGACACGGCCCTACTTTCAGCTGCTTGTACAGAGGGACAGGATCACATCATGTTTGATGTTTTTTCAAGTTGCCCATGACAAAAAAAATCCCTCAATTCCTCCTTAAAGTCAACGACTGAAGAAGAGCATTTTGGTGAACTACCATGAATCAAAATGCTAATACTCTCAAAGCTCAGTTGAATCTTAACTCTTTGTAGACGATGCCCATGTTAACTCTTAATAGAGTTCCTGATTCTTAACTTGAATGGAGAGGTGCATTAGGGAAAAATGGTACACATTAAAATGCACACATCTTCTGCAAAATGTCCCAGCTATAAAATCAGGAAAACAGCAAAGCTTCCAGCACTTACAGACTAATTCTGTCTCACTAAAAGGACAAATCTCCTTTGATTTTAATGGGAACGCTACATGCTTAACTGAGGACCAAATTTGGCTCTGTGACAGATGTCCTGAGATAAAGTAGTCACTGCCACTAAAGATGTCAACAAGTATCCATGGTTACCATATAGTGATATTTGAATTATCATAGTTATTCCATATTCTGACTTGTATATACAAACAGTGCTCTACGGTAAATCTGGTTGTGCTCTGGACTTCCTCTGCAATTACCAGGTGCCGTAATTTTCCCCCAACTACATCTACTGCAATCCCAGGGAACCAGTAAGGAAACACAAAGGATAAATTGACACAGAATTTGATCCCCTTTTTTTTGTCAACAGCGTGTGAAGGTTTTTAAGGTACTTGAAGAGTTTGCTTTACTATAATATAATCAACCATAGATGTAAATTAATTTTTCAATAATAAATATATCGAGAAATCGGCAAGAAAAAGAGATCCGGAATTCCCAGTCCTCTTTTCTGATCACTTCTTCCCTCCCAGACCACACAGGTTGACAGGAATTTTTTAGTCTCAATTTCTGCAGGATCTTTGTTAGGAGTCATAGAATTCCTCTCTCCTTCCAGCTTTCACCCACTGTCATGCTCTTTATTGAGGCTACCATCTTTGCGACCAAAGCTTGGAAAGAATGCCCATTGGAGCAATTTTTAAAAAATAGATTTGGAGTGTTATTAACCCTAAAGATGAAAGCTGGCTTCCTAACTTTGCGTTTACAGGGTAAACAATTTAAGTTAAGATTTTTAATTAATATTAATTTAAACCATCTGTCCACCATCTGCTTATTTCTGATGCAAAATATGAGTTTCTTTGTGATCTTTAATCAGGCACTTAGCAAACGCACATCAATTCTTATCATTTTTAAGTAAGAAAACGATTTTCAGCAAATGAGTTTTCAGACAAACAAACTATTTTAGCAATAAATTAAAATCAAAACTCACTCAACACTAGCACATACTTTGAAAAAAAAAACAAACCTCTGAGAAAAGGAATATTACAGATACCGATTTTTATTATTCTCATCAGGTTCCTGGTAGGAAAAAGTAAGTATGTACCAAAATAGAATTCATTTTGTAGAATCAATTCAGGCTCCAGACCACATCACGGCAAGTCAACAATATATATAAACACATAAACCAAAATACTTTTGTGACTGCATTTAGTAAAGGTCTATATAGTCAGAAAAGCGGAACCTCTCTATAACAATGGCAGTGTTTTTATGTACCTCATCGAGAATCTAATTTTACATTTCTTAATTAGAAAAAGACTAAAATCTAGAGCTAATTAACTGCAGCTAGTAAGTTGTTGTGAGAGTGGTTATGGGAGCCTTTAGCAATTACAATCATACTCGCACGCAGATGCACGACGCGGCTACACCGGTTACTCCGGTCTCCTCCACGCAGGAACAGATTGCTAATTACAAAACCGTGACCCAACACCTCCTCTACCCTGAGCAGCAAACATCCAAACTGGAACAAACTTTCTCACCTCAAGTTATGATTTTAAATTTTATAAGCATCAATATGGTTCTTAATTCTGCTTTTTAAAATCCTGTCGTTTTCCCTGATGAGGTCTCTTCCCACTTCATGTCCCTGGTGGTGTCAGAGACCAACAAATGCAAATATTTCATAAAGTTTCCAGTTATTATTTGATATTTTGAAATGCAGTTCCCCCTCCTCTGCCCTCCCACGCCTTTCCATTGCAGCTAATGCCAAGAACTGTCTCTTAAATGCAACCTTTTCTTAAACAGAACCAAACTCTTGATGGTCATGAGATTCCATCAGAGTATTGGTACAGGTAAATACCAGCTCAGTCAAAAGTGGAGGCACATCACATGGTCCACAAATCAGGAAGCCTTAAATATTGAAGATATTTATATAGAAAGTACTGGGGACCAAGCCTTTCCTTGTTAGATTGTAAAAAAAATCCTTCAACACAAAAAACTAAGTAGACATGTCCATACAGAAACGTCACACTCCAAATCCCAGTATTTTAAATCTTTGAGCTATTTTATTTAGTACTGTAGAAACAAGTCAAAACAAGAGATTTATCCTTTTTTTTTTTTGTAAGAAGCTCTCTGATTTTTTTTTTTTAATATGGCTAGAGAGAATTCATACTTCCACATCCAGTCCTTCAGTCTGCATTACACCCATGCTGCAAATCGCCTAGTTATTTCCATTTGGTTTATACAGTCTCCCAGAAATAGAAGATTGATGTGGAAAATATGAAAATTGTCAACTTTGGTAAATCCGAGCACAGAAGCCAGTATTTGTATGATAGTTAAGAAATTACTCTAATAATGCATTCTGGAGGTTTTTAATGCTAATGATGAAAGACAAGCATTTCAGATGGCATCTAATGATGGATGTTATTTCAGTAATGCTTGCAGCAGGCTTCAGCTTGGTAAGGAGTTAATGTAAATTACCTTTTGCCTAAGAGAGAAAAACATGATATGTCACTGTAGGTGTATCATCATTTAAAATAAAATAATGACTTAGCAGCAGTATTCGAAAAGGCAAGTGTGCTTAGTGAAAAAAACATTTTATTAAAAGTTGAGACAGTCTCAGAGAGACTGTTGTAGGGTTCGGTATCATCCCTAATTACTTATCAGGAAAAGAAGACAAAGTTTAATCCTGAGAAACAATGACAAGAGTCTCTGAAGCTCTTTAAGTCCTTACCTAGCTGTCTGCCCATGCTGCTGACCCTGAACAAGCAGAGAGGTTGGGCTGCGAAGTACAATCATCTCAACACAACAGACTCACTCTCTCTTTCCCCTCCTTATTATTTTCTTTTCTCCTTTTTTTTTTTTTTTTTTAAGACTATCGCATTTACGTAATCGTCCTCTTATTAGAGAGATTCTGCTGAACTGCTGACAATGATGTACAGTGGTGCTTCGCCGGCATGACGTTTGGGGAAAACGATTCTGCTGCACCACCACACAAAACCAATTAGAGAACTATTTTCTGCGACAGGTCAGGAATTTACATTGTTTCTCATAGAAAGATGTGCTTTTTAATTTCTTTATTAAGATGACATCCATGTCCCTTGCGACTTTTAGGGATGACAATCATTTGCTCATCACATGGCAAAGTACAATCAGCGAAATCGCATTACCGGTACGGGGCAACGCCAGAAACTCCAAGCATCGTTCCGCATTTTCCAAATGAACTAGTTTGAGAACCAATAATTAGAACAATATATTGATAGAATTTTTTGACAGGACCTTTAGTCACCCACCATGGGGGTGAAGTAATGATAGTCCATATACAACAGGCTACGCTACGTTTGCCGAACGTATAAACATCATCTTTGTCAAATCAGTAAGACATATAGAAATCCTGTATGTCTTCAGATCAGGGCATGATCGGAGGCACTAACTAGCTTCAGGTTCTTCCTTGACTTGTGGATGACAAACCGTTTCTCCTTAGTGAAGTCTTGATGGTCAGTATTTTTACACTGAAAAAAAGAGAACTCTTTTCTGAAAAATTCAAAAAAAATCAAAGATTTCCCTGCATAAGGCTGAAACGATGTCCAGAACTCACTTCATTTAACTCAGTCTTTATCAAGAAAGGCTTCCTCAAAATACCTGAACACAGAGAGATTAGTAGAAATGAAATTTTGTTTAGTACGCAAATAGAAATTTGTGAAATTAAATTACAATCATAGATTACTTAAACACACAAATCTCTACACAGTCTTGCATAAAACAATAAAGAGGTAAAAGAGAAATAAATATTTGATTAAACATATTAAGGATTCTGAAGTATGACTGCATCTAGTTTTATAAATGTACTAAGGTAGTCTTTGAATGATAATTATCAATCTGTATTCGTAAGAAGCCATGACCGTATATAGTGTGAATGTACATTAACAATAAAAAAGACTGTATTTAAACAAAAGCTGGTCTTGTAATGTGTTAAACTAACTTTCAAGATGGAAAAAACTCTGAGTATACCAGTTTCCAAAGAAAAAAAACCTGAATGAATTAAAAAAAAAATCACACATTTAACAGCAGTAAAAATGTTACCCTAAATGAAAAAAAAGAACATGTTTGGAAAGAGGTAGAAAAATTTTATTAATTAAACACATGGCTTGCAATTAAATAAATTGACTTTTGGAAAAAAATATTTTTGTTGCAAAATATTACTTATATGGAAATATTAAGATAATGCTACTGCCATGAAATTACAAAGCAAACTTTATACTTCAAATTTTTATTTGAAACTCCCTAACAATAGAAGAATAGCTAAAATTGAGAGAGATTGAACTGCGAAGTTGATCATTTGAACAACGATATCAACATGTAAAAGGCCAAAAGATCTGTTGCATCCACCTACACTAATAAGAGTTTGCCTTTTTCTGAACAGAGGAAAACACTGGATTTTAAATTTATTTCTGTAAAAGTAGATGTCTGTGTCTCTCTCTTTATATATATATGTAAATATATATATGTTTCATTCAAGATTCTGGTTTCATTATGTTTTTCTTTTACAGCTAAGTGTCTATGTGAAATCACTCAACTCTTCGTATTTGAGCTAGCGTAGTAATACAGCTATAAATACAGAAAGCAGCAAGGTTATATCATACTTTATTATATTGTTATTTTCAGCAAGCATGATCAGAGTAAGAGGCTGGCAATGGGAAGTTTCTGTGTTCCAGTCCTGATTGTATCACTGAGTCAACGTGTCATTCATTCCCTCGTGTTCCTGTCAACCAGTTGTAAAATGTGTGAGAACATATTCTGCACTTTTTTCCTTAAGTGTTTTCTAAATTTAATCTGATATTTTTCTGTGCAGTGTCAAGATGATGTTAGTTCTCCCTTCTTTAGGAAAAAAAAATACACATTTAAATGTGTTGGTAAAATCTTTGTTCATACATCACATGCCTAAAAATTTTGTCAGTATGCACATATACCTATAGCTGTCTATAAACTGACATGCCCATAATTATATCCTGTGGAGACTTACTATGAATACAATACATGTGAACTTAAGTCGTTTTTATTGGCCTATGCTACACAAAAATAGCTTTGGTTAAGGACAATTATAAACTAAACATTTGAATTCATATTTCATTTCACTGATGGAAAAAACCAAGAGAAATACTAAAATATTTCTCACCAGCAATATGTACAGTGAAAATATCTCCAAGTTTCTTTTGTTGGTCCAGTAAGAATTTGAAAGCATCTTTTCTAAAAATCAAAGCCTTCCCAAGGTAAGGAATCCAGCCGTTTATTAGTGGGGGCTCTCCAGTCTTCCTGTTAAAAACAGAAAAAAAAAATATCAGGAATTAACTTCAGCATGAGAGCAACTCATCTTTATATCTATTTATATATTACACTTAGATCCACCATCTACATATATAATTCTTGCAATGTATAATATGTTGTACAGAAAGTTCTTCAGATATGATGGCAGGTTAAATCTAATCACACCTCTGAGCACAGAAGGCTCTGTGTGGTGATTAGGAAAAATAAGTGAGAGAAATTGAGATGCATTTAACTACAGGTCGTCCAGTTATTACCATCAAGTGATGAACACAGAAAAATGACATTCAGTAGAAAATCTCCCAGCAAAGAGACCTCTCATTTTCAATATTTGGCTTGTCAGAGGAAGATGTATCGGAAGGCAATTATGACAGATTTAGGTAAATAGGACGCTGACATACCACACAAAACACATAGCCTTACAGATAATGTTTCAAGAATTTCACTTTACCAGCACAAAGAACAGTTACCATTCTAAGTAAGTATCTTTAAAATATAGGAAAATAATAGTGGCTGAACATTTACCATAATAAATCTTAACCTCCATGTATTTATAGACTCCTAAGATAGAAATGTGTATGAAGAGTTTAAGATCAAATTCCGGATAATTATATTTGCACCCCAGTCTAAAAAAGCAGCCATGGTGTGTTAGTTACATTTATGGAAGAGTATAAAGTATCGTTTAAGATTCTGATAAGTTACATTTTTCTTTAAAAAGGAAAGATGTTCCTACACTGTCCTATTCCTGACTGCAAGTAAATGTCTTTCCTTCCTGCTGGTCTTTAGTTGCTTGAATCTGATTTACAACAAAGAAACATAAAGCGTGCTTGCTTTGGAAAGGATTAAAACAAATATTCACGAGCAACTCTGCTGCTACATCCCATCTGTGAAGGTGACTTATACTACATGCAGAACAACTCATTCTGATTAAACACAAGATATTTACTAGCTTGGATCTAATCAAAGATCAAGGGATCACAAGCTTTACTACTATCATACACAGCATGGATTTTTATGTAGCTGGATTAACCCTATCATAGTCACATACACTCTTGAACTCTTGTAACAGAAATGAAAAGAAAAAAGGTAAACACAATATGCTGGATTTAAATTTTTTATTCTCCCAATTAAAACTTTCTCATGAGGAAATGACAAGCCAAAGATACACACTCCTACTTTAAAAAGTTGCTATAAATTTAATTTACAGATAAACAGATGTGTCCAAACCCAGTTGCATATCTTGATCTCTTTCTGTTTAACTGACCACTTTTTCCAAAAGTTAGTTTTCAAGAACATCCTTTTGTCCTCTGGAAAACCAGTAAACCTGATGGTCCAAACCAGGCAACCTCACAGCTGACAGGTTTTCCCTGGCTTTTTCATTTCTTTGGGTTTTGTGGCTTTGGTGTTTTGTTTGTTTGTTTTCTGGTGTTGGGAGTGTATTGGGTTTTTTTGGTGTGTTTTTTTTTTTTTTGAGAAGGTGGAGCCCCTCTTTTTTCAACACCTCACATAAACCACTGCATTATCCATCCTCTGGTAGTTTAATAACATCACTGTTTACTCCAGTGGTGCAGAAAACTTTCTAACAGTTAATTCTGTATTAAGTGAATACAAGAAAAGAACTAATCTGAGATTACACAAGAGGGATCACCAGCCCAGGAAGCATAACAGCCCACTCAATACCCTCAATTATCCCCTCCAAGCCCATAAAGAATCTGGATGATTTACCCATTTTTCCCCTCCTGACTACTGGGTCCCAAGAGTGGCCTCCTTTCACTTCCCAGGCTGGACACTACGACCCGTAAGTAGCATCCTGACAAATATTTAGATAGGCTTTTTGTCATCTTCTAATTGAATGCATCTAATTTCACCCTCCACGTTCTGTCATTCGGTCAGAAGCTGTATTCTTCACAAGCTCTCCGCTGGGTAAAAAGGAGGCAGCTCAGAAATCCAGGGGAAAATTAACTTAATGCTCCAAGTCTGCGGGATCACATCAGGGAGACATTTTGCTATCGCAAAGACGTGAGGGTCATCGTTCGCTTCAGACATGTTTAGCTCAGCAGCAATAAGCTTAACACTGTTAAACACCATGTCAAGGCTACGCGTCTTTCAGAGGAAAATATAACACCAGTTCAACTTACGACCCACAGCAGACTGATAACAGAAATGTGTCTTCATTTCTAGCTTTCCTTCCCTTTGGAAGATGGAGGTCATCTTCATGACTTATAGATGTCTGCCAACACACAGCAAAGAAAAGAGCGCTGTGGATATTCTGGTACCTCCCAAAATACAATGCTTCGCTGCACAAACTTTTCATCAGCGCAGTTCAGCTGACCCCGGCTGCCTGAAGGACTCTCACTCGCATCCTGGGTGCCTCCAGAGGTTCCTGTCACCTTCAGGTGCTACACTGAACCAGTAACAAAGCCCACAGAAACTTTTACTGGTTAATTAACTTGTGTATGAACTTTAACTCTGGACTCACACTTCACAGCCGTTGTAAAATTCCATAATTAGGCAAAATATTACAAATGTTAATGTCTCGTGATACAATATATAGTTGTACAAAATGTAAAATACGGATAAGAAATACAAAAGAGCAATATGAAGTGTTTTGATGGCAATTTAAGATGGCAATGTTTTTAACTGAAGCATTCAGAACACCTCATCAGATTACGTTTTATTCAGTCCTAGTTTAACTGCTTAAATTCTAATTCATTTAAAACACCTTGTAATATTCCCAGGCCTTTTTACTCCACATTCCTGTTTTTTACAGATTGGGCTGGTTTTGCAGATATACAGGAATATCTTTACTTATCTGAGAAGCCTCTCTGAAGTCAGTAAGACTTCATGGACAAATTTCTCACATATGTGAGTGAATTTTGCAAATAAAGCATCAGCAACATGTCCAGTGCAATCTATAAGTAGACAGATCAGTTACAAAGTGGAGGGAAAGCAACGCCGTTGTATCATCCATCATTGTTAAATGGATAATTTCAAATGGCATTATGCAAAAATCAGCTGGCTACAAATACAGCCTGTAAATAGAATTAACAGATTTTGATAACTGTAATTTTTCTTTGCTTTCAGAGAGAAAAGATACTTCACCGTTAGCAGTTAATGAAGTTGCAATGTCTAGTCAATCAAAGAAGGAAAGTTTTGGAGTTTGTTTACAGTTTCCTTAAGGGAGATTTTTCAGCTCACCCAAAACACACAAGTCACTCACTCAGGTGTGATTATTTAGCTACTGAGGTAAGGCAGTATTAAAAAACGTGGCTGTTGTGCCTGTGTCTCACTTATTCTAAGCAGCAGTGATGCAACAAGGCAGGAAAAAAATTGGCTACAACACAAATTATGTGTAAAATAGATTAAAAAATATATCTTTTAAATTCTATGTCTCTAAACGTTATGTTTTCAATTACTGAAAGGGAATTATCTGGGAAGCCCAAATAAGGTAATTTTTTAAGCTCTCTGAACATTAACATTTTTTTTAATTGTAAAGAAAATACCCAGAGATTCACCAGCAAATAGATGTCGTCAACATTATCTCTCATAGAAATACTGTTGCTTTATAAAAACACACAAGACTATTCTTTTGCTGGTTGCACCACTTCAACCCCTCTACAGTGCAGGGCACAGGCTCAGCCTAAATGAGAGGAGAATCCTTCTCATTTCACTGGTTATTTGTATTCCAAAAGAGCAGATGCCTTCCAAATTATGCAAAAATCCACAGCGCATCTTGTACTACAGCAGATGAACAGGTTAATTTTTCTCTTTGCACATAATAAATCATAAGTGCTTTAACACCCATAGTCGCATTTCATGAACATAAACCTTCTGTTTAATAATGTCTGTTTACAACTAGAATCAGACATACAGTAATCTCTTGCCTGGGATAAACATTAATCCAGATCTGTCTAGAAAAATTATACAATTCATTACCATAAGTAATCTCTATTGTGCCCTGTGCTTAACCTTCATCTTTTTTCCTGTCCTATAATCTTGCAAATCCACTGGTGATGTATGATTGGCATCTGGTGCTAACACAGCCCTTGCTGCACACAGCGCAGCTGAAAAAGCCCGACAAGAAGACGTCACTCTGCGGGGCACCGCCGGTTCAGATGACCACTTCTCAACAACTTTCACCAAAGGCTGAAAAAAACACCCGTGCAAGCCAGGGAGAAAAGGGTCTAACAATACCATTTGCCATAGAGGGGCCATTTTAACTTTCCAAACCGTAGTTACCATCCACAAAAATTAAAGGTATCGGTCTGATTTTCTCATAGCATCTCTGGTCAAACTGTGATATACCTCATCCAAACTGGAACACAATGTGCCGGGGGACTTTAAGGAATGGAAATAGATGGGTACAGAAGTAGAACAAAAGCTATTATGAACATGTCAAAGCAGTTTGAGATTATTCACAGGCTTGATCACAATATTTAAGCAACAAGACATGACAGACAGTGTCTTTCCAGGGGCTTATGAACACTCTAACTGTGAGGAAAAGAATGAGGCCAAAGGCTTCAACCCCAAGAAAGGTAATCCCCAGAAATGTGGTGTCTAGAGTGTCTTCTTGTATTATGACAGAGAGAACAAAGGAAACTTAGGACAGGAGAAAGCCAGCAAGTCTATTTTTCTATTTTTTTAAATTTAGCAGTTACAGTTTTCCCCCCAGATCTGCTGACAGCATTAGGTGTTTTCTATCTATGAGGACAGAAAAAATATTATCTTCCAAATATTTGTCCACGACACTATTTTTTGATACTTATAAAATTACACATACCTTAAATATCCCATCTAGATTATCTGCCTCACTGACCTCCTGGAACTCTACATTTTCCAGGTTGAATACAGGCAGTATGAAAAAGTATCGTCTGCAGAACAAGCCAGATGAGCAGTTTAGCAGTATACAGTCTTCTACCTTTGAATTCTCAGCTTAAACACTTCCTACAGAGGTAAGGACTAAATGTTACTCCTACCTGATCACTGTTTGCAGGCTTATGTGGAGTAAATGGATGCATCAGGCCAAGTTTTGACAGAGAGATGCAGACACGGATTGACTCAGTGAGGAAGAAGAAACAAGAGCCCCCGGATGGAAAAAAACACACGCTGCCGTCGCCTATACTTCTGCGTAGATAAAGTGATTTCACACTTGGTACTGATAATCTCCTCTTTTACATTAGAATAAAGATCACTTGCAAAAGAAAAGGAAAAAGACTGAGGAAGAAGTAGCAAATACACTTCCGAGAACACCAAGGAGGGAAGAGTTTTTCTGCGCTCCCAAAAAGAGCAGTACAGCAAAGACAGGCTCTAGTGGTGATGTGAGACAAACTGGGAGAAATGCTGATGAAAACAAATGAACCAGTGAATATTTGCAGTGTTGTTGTTTTTTTTTTTTTTTCCCCCAGAAAAATGAAATAATTTTGTTTAAAGTTTTTAATGTCAAGAACTCCAGGGATTTTAATAAAAATACTTTTTAATTTTTTTTTTTTTAGCTTTTTTCTTTTCTGTAAAAGCATACAAGCTTTCTGTTGTTAAGAACTCTAACTTGCAATCATCACAAGAGACTCTTCTTTTTTCCTGTCTTCTAGTAATTTCATTTGCATCACCCCCAAATATAAAAAATACCAGTACTCAACAACTCATTCAGTAGCTCTGAAGTATCACTCTCTAGGAAACCATATTCCATTGCCATTTTTTAGGTTACATTATCTGAACGACTGTAGATTGACATTTTAAGTATCACCTCTACCACTGCACTTCAAACCTGTGTGTTGAAGGGTACATCCACTAATTCAGCTGCTACTTGTATTAAGTGGATGGGACATTGCCTAAAAAGCCAAAAGGTGAGTAAATACCATTGTGGGAAAGTCACCTGAACAGTTTAAAAATGGAAACCCACTGAAAAAGCCCTTTCGGTTCAGGTTTTATCAGAGGCTGAAAATTCCCAGAAAAGTCCTAAGCAAAACGTAAAGTAAAATTTCATAACAGCCGGGACAGGAGTCATGGCAAAGACAAGACCTGGCCAATGTGACAATAATTCAGCGATATTAAAAGTTAATATAGATTCAGGGCTTATGGCCCTACCCTTGAAATCCTACTTTGTTTCTGCTCTGGATGAGGTCAGTGAGAGCAGCCACGATCACCCAACACTTTCCCTGACCTAGACCAAGGTTATTCTGTTTTACATTTGAGATCACTTGCCCAGCCCAGGGCTTTTCCTTTCTTAATTCAGCTTTAATCAAAGAAAAATAAGCTAGGAAGGGATGATGAGAGGCTTCTTGTTCCATGTCTCATATCCCGGGTAGGGTGCTGTGCACTGATATTTTCTCTCATATTTGTCTATGCTGTTCTTGTAGATACTCAGTAATGGAGTCTTCACAGTCTCCCCAAGCAATCTGTCCTCATTACCAGAAAGTTTCTCCTCACATATAACCTTTATCTTCATGTCATACCTCAAGCTCACCACTTCTCATTCTGCTTGCGAAGGATAAGAGAATAAATGATTCCCTCCGCTTCTGCAGGAGCACTTAATGTATTTAAAGGTACTTATCATGTTCACCCTTATTCTTCTTCAGGTTAAACAACCTCAATTTTTCCCAGTATTTCCTTATAACTGTTTTCCAGACCTCTACATATTTGTGTCGTTCCTCTCTTGATTTTCTGAAGTTCACCCTCACCTTTCTCTCCTGCAGCGTCCTGCACTGAGCCCAGCAGAGCAATTACCTCTTCCATCCCAAGGGCGACGCACCTGACTTTGCCTCCCAGCCCAAACTTGGCCTTCCGTGCAAAATCCCCCCCGTGTTGACAAAAACCCAGCTTGGGAACCATTACAGCCTTCAGCCTTTTCCCAGAGAAAAGGCTGTGGTCCTGTCCAGATACTGTTGATCAGTCCTCTGTGTTTTCCAGTTCACCATTTGGAACGCTAATCCCTCCTTTGCAATCTTGCAGCTGCTTCTTTTTTGGTATTATCCACAAGCAGAAACACTTTTTTTCCTGTATCCATGTGAGAAGGATGAGATAAGAATACGAAGTCCACCAGTATTTCCTTTTACTACTATAAGGAACATATTTATGTTGCCCATTAACTGACTTTACCTAAGAGAACCCAATGACTCTCGCCTAATATCCATCTCTTTCATAAGCCATTTCTGCACTTTAATATACTGCCTCACTGCAACACATGTTAAAACTGTACGCGGTAAGTAGCTCATAGTAGGAAATCATATTAACCGTCTGGCCTAGAAATGACAAGTGAAGTGTGGATAAGAATGTCAGCACTCCCCACAGAAATACAGTCAAACATGCAGAAATCATTCCTTATGTAATAAAGAGCAAACAAATAAATTCAGGAAATCTCAGAAACAGTGGTGGGACACCATCATGCTTAAAAAAACCTGGTGACAAGGAAAGAGAACAGAATTTTAGATGGAGAGATCTTCTGTGTGTAGCAACTGTATTTTCTTTGAGTATGTAGTATATAATTTCAGAAGTGAAAAAAAATAAATCAAATATTATTTCCTACAAAACTGCATGAATGCTGAATAATGCAGGATGTTAATTACAGAAAAGCAGGTAATGAAAATATACCCTTCATTTCATGTAACTGAGCTGCCCAAAAGTTTGCAATATTTGTTAAGCCAGACATTTTTAAAGTTCTCTGTAATCACTATAGAGAAAAGCAGAGAAAAGGAGTGAAAAGGCTTTCTGAAAATATTGGTCTTTATTAATGATACAGACAGGTTAGAGTCGCTCACTTAGGTAGCAAAGAGAGGATGACTCTCCTGCATTTCCCTAATTCTGTCATGTCTCTCCCCACTTTTTTTCTTTTAATGACAGTTTTCCTGGCCCACTAATTTGCAAACCTCTTGCCCCCTTCCTGTGTCTCCTCTGCTTTCTGCCACCCTGACTTCCCATCCCTCTCCGGGTGCCTCCATGGACCTGCCACCACCATTCAGCCCCTTTCCGCAGCCACGCTTAACTCCTTTCTCAAACCAAGCTCCTGCTCAAATGCAGGGAGCCTTTGTTCTCACCTCCTGCACTACATTCTTAGTCCGAATCTCGTCCTCCTGGTTTCATCTTCAGTCAAGTCCCTTCTTGAGTCCTGACCGCCACTGGCACCACAGACATCATGCAATGGCACAGAGAACATGTAAGGGCTGTTGGTGGGTCTTGTCCAGTTGCCTCACCATGCTCTCCTGTTCGCCTGTACCCACCTGCGCTCTCCTGTCTTAGATGGAGGTAAGAACAGCCTTTCTACAGCGTAAGTCTACACTGCACCTTGCAAAATTCATCTTAATTTGTTGGATCGACTAGTACCAGTAAAATCACTCCCTCTATTTCCCCTTCCAGGGAATATCAGCCATTTTAAAAAAGCAACCACAGTTCATTCAGAATGCATATTTCTGTATGTACATAAACACAGATTATGTGTATATAGGCATACTTATTTCTATATATGCACACACATATGCATATATGCAAACAGAGAGTAATTTCACTATCAGAAAAATTCAGTGGTGTTGCATTTTTTTGGTAATAGTAACATAAACACTTAGTTTTATTGCAATATTTAGTTTCATTGCAGTACAATACTGATGTTACAGCCATGGTGGTATTATGAGTATCAGTACGACCCTTTTGATCTGAGTGCATTGTATCGCTGTAGGCCAACAACGGAACACTGCAGAAAACTGTTCTCTTGCTTGCTCCGTCTACTATGCACATCATCTTCAAATACCAGCAGCCCACTCCTGATTTATCAAGGTAATTAACTAGACAAATGGGGCCACTTCCTCTGTCTTAAAATCTGCACACACATAGCTCTATAGGAATACGAATTTTTACATTTGATCTTTAAAAAAGGATGCAATGCAGTTATGAAGTCTTTAATTAATGATTTCATGACTCCCACACTTATGGCCGTGCACATGCAGCACATGGCGATCCGCAAGCAGTTCCCCTCCTCTCCCCCATGAGTTTCAGATGCCAGACATTTCATCAATCATATTACAGAATTAAGAGTCAGGGCATATATGTTTTGCTTAAAAATGTATTGAAAAATTCCAAAGGGTAGTCTGAACAGTTGAGTAAGTACAAAAATACCCCAGGTACCTTGTTTAGTCCACTTACTTGTAAACACCACTTGAAGGTGAAATGATATACTGAGAGAAGGTAACTAATCCTGCCACTAGTGCATATATTGCAGAGAAACAGCAACTGAATAGTGTACTCAGGTGAATGTTTCAAAAGCCTTAATGTTTGTGAGATGAATACAGTATTAGTAGGTCTTCTTCCTTTTAAAGTATTACACGTACTTTTTCTTCCCAGATCCTTGTTTTTTTCTCTTTTTACTTCCTTCTACTGCACATGTTCAGAGAAACAGGCTTGTAACTGAACAATCCAGTACACAGTAATTCTCTCCTGCCTCATCTCCTTCTGTCACCAGCCTAGACTGACATCTCAGTTTCTCCACCTGAACTGATTTTAATTCTCTCAGCAGAGGCTATAGGTGATTTATTTCAGCAGAAAGCATGTTGCAATCTGCAGTCTTTGTCTTTTGCTCCTCACTAATTGCAACAAGTCTCTCCTTTTCTTCCCTCTTCCTAGACATGCTTCTACGCTCTTTCCTCACATCCTTCCTCCTCTTCCAAAACCCCCCCAACTCTGTTTTCCATTTCACTTGCACCCTTTCCCTCCTTCTCCTTTTCCCATGAGCTCTGCTCCAGCACTGCCCCTGCCTGCAGTAGCACACAGAGGACCTTCTCAAGCCAGACTTTCTCAAAGTTCATAGCTGGGTAAGTCCTGTCCCTGCCTTCACTTCAGCTGTCAAAATTATGGGACAACAAATCTGATTATCTGCAAATCTATTTTTCTAGGGCTGTGTAGTATTACCACATGTAAGAGCAGAATCCTTCCACAATTCATGCTACATGCTATGTAACAGCAATTCCACTGAGTATCTCGTCTGAAGTGAGTGGGTATGAAGTACAGACTTTTACTGAGCATTTCTGGGTAAGACTAGCCTGAACCTAGACCCCTCTTTATAAGGGAAATTCTTAGGTACCTTGAAACATCTTTGTTTTTAAAGATTAAAAAAAAAATAGATATATTTTCCCCAAAACAGCTGCTACTTGATTTTATTTAGCAAATACCAGACAGAAAACTGTTGCAGCCTTCTCAGCGTGCCCACAGCTTTTCCTAGGATGCTGAAAGGCCTGACGAGAGGGATGGTTGTGCCTTCTTCTCGGGTGGATTTGTAGGAGCCTCTCACGCAGACACCTTGTGAGCTGGGTGGTGGGTCCTGTGTCTCACAGACAATGTCTGCCCAACCTCCCCCTGGGGTGCTCTCATCTGCTTTTCCCTCCCCTGAGCCTAAAACTCTGCTGATCCTGTAACAGAGTTAATATGTATTAATTTAAGAGCTTCAGCGCATTGTCTGAAAACAATGGTTTGATGCTTGGAAAATATATTCCTTTAATTGGTCTGTGGCTGCCCTTTTTAAATATTTATGTAAACTCTATTGTGTTCAAGGGCACAAGGGTTAAACCTAAACAAAGCTCCTGGCCTTGTATTTGTGTGAGTTCTCTGGAATGTACAACATCCTTGTTGGTTTTTGGTAATTAACTAATTCCAGTTTTAGGTAAATCAAGAATATATTTTCATTCTGCAGTCATAGAGAGTTAAAGTGTTATTAATTGAAGATCGTAAGATGGAACAGTAACTGGGACATTATAGCTCTGAACATGTTTTAAATCCCTCTGCTGTGAAAGATGGAGTAGAAAATATAAATACAATTCTCAATTTCTTTAATTAAATTGAGTAAATGTCAACTTGGGGACTGTAATCAGAGACATTACAATTTCAAATGAATACTTGTTTTACTGCTTTCCTATATTGTTTCCTGCACAAAATAATACTTGGGTTATAATAGGATCATATTTTTGTAGAGTCCAAGACTTGCCTGTCCTAGATTTACTGAAACAGATTACCTTTAAAAACAAAAAGAAAAATCAACCAACAAAACCCACAAACAAACCCAAATAAACAAAACCACAAACAAAACAAAACCAAACCAGATACCATCCAATCGCATAATTTCCTACCTCAGTTCAAGAGTATAGGATAGCTCTAAACTCCCTGGCACAGGTAACACTAATTTCCATTTTCCATCAAGTAAAAGTCTTGAATTTTAAAATTAAAGATTTCATTTAAGAAATGTGCAATATTTTCCAGCCAGCGATTCCAAGTGAGTACTATTGCACCTGTTTTAAAATGCCACATAACTAACTGCTGAATCCCAAACAGCTGTCTATACATGGGACACAAAATTCATAGAAATTTCTAAGTTTCATGAAATCCTAAGAGTTTAAAACACTTCTATGGGGGAGATAATGAGCTTTACAGGTTCTAATGAAAAGAAAGTGGGTGCAGCTGAAGAAAGAGACAAAGATTCAGGACACCTCATCCATGTTAATATTGCTGTGATGAAATGGATGCAAACTTGGGACTGTGGCCAGGTGGCTCACCCATTTACCATTCTTGCTGAAAAGCCTCGGAGACTGGCTGTATGGCCATGCATCTGGTACAGAAAGCCATGGCTGTGGGCAATTTTTTAGAATACACTCAGGGGTGCCCTCCCATGCGGCTTTGCACCGCAAATTTTGTCATGCAACTGATGTTGGAAGGACAAAATACCTTGGATTTCTTCCTAGAAGGACCTTAATATTGCTTGCCAGAAGATGCCTGGGTCTGTAGAAATCTGCAAATCCTCTAGCTCTGTTTGCCAGTGAAGTTGATGTAAGATGCTGGGTCTAGTGAATGCTCTGGACTCAGACCCTGCTGGGATGAGCCACCTCTGATAGATCATAGATGTAGCTCACAATCTTATTTCCATCTGTACGCCTGAATCCAAAAGCACATACTTCCCATTGTCTCAGCATTTGAATATTTGGAATTCAGTCAGGTTCTGCAATTTTTGCTCGTTCCAACTGAAAGCCATTGTGTCTTACAAGTGCAATGGACTTTTTTAATGTCAAAGGGTGGATACCAACAGCATCATAAAGTGATGGAGAAATGTGCAAAAGATGGACTCACTGAAGTCAATACTAGCGTTACTATTCAGACTAATCGTGAAAAGATTTCACGTCGTGTGCTGCACCGGTAAGCAAGGTATGGGGTGTGTCCTGAATGTCATATTAAAACCTACATGCTGTCCCATTGTTCATAAACAATGGGTCATTTCACAGGGATGATGAGGAGTGCATCAAAGGCATGGCCAAAGGCTGCACTGGCCACTCTGAATTTTGTTTTGAGGGTAGGTAGGAATCCTGGGTAACAGGTTTTCCTAGATATAGCTCTACTTTGGTTATAAACTTGAGTCTAATTTAAGTTCTCTTTCACTAATAATTGTTTCATTTATATGCTGTATTACGTACCTTTGGCTTTATTATTTTTCAATTAGAAAAAATCCTAAGAAAATGAAAATTAGAAATGAAAGGTTATCAGTAAAAAAATTTAACATTTCAATTCCAAGCATTTGCACCATTCTGATCCAACGTAGCCTTCTGTTAATGATACATCTGTCATTTTATTGACACCCCTAAACAGCTTTATTCTTTTTTCTAATTAAGAGACAAAGCTGATTATGTCAATCTATGAACTGACATCTGAGAGCTTTTGTTATAATGTAAGAAGCAATGAATATGACTATTGTTATGCTAAAACAAAAAACTTGGGAATTTTAACTGGAAAACCCAAGATAGCAAAATATATGATGGCTAAATTAAACTAGGTTCTTCGTATTCATGCAAAATGCACATGTGATTCTATTATATAATTAAATGAAGATACTCTATGAAAAATTAATTCCCAGTAATAGAAAACATAAAGCAACAATGATACATAATATGCCTGACTAAAATATGTGAGGAGAAATCATCAGATCATAAAATATCTCAAACAAATAAATGACAAACTAAGCCATCAATCCTCAAAGAAAAATTAAGCTGTTAAATAATCCAAAATGCTCACATGTCAGGACGTGATTTCAACTCCATCATTCTGTTAAATCAAAGAAACCTGCTCAGTGTGCTCTCCCATGCAAAGCAATATATCTGGAAGTATTCTCCAGCACTGACCTATTAACTGGAAATGCAGAGAATATCCATTTTTCACCATTTCCCCCAAGTTACCATAAATGTTTCTCTGTTTCATGAACCAGAATGGTTGCAACGATGCTCAGCCAGGAGAACTGACAGATACTGTTAAAACAATACTGTAGATGGGACGAAATGCTCAGCACTGTAGGAAGGTCTTTGTGTTTGGATGGAGATAGCTAAGACTCTGGAACAATCTCCCACACATCAGCATTGATTGCTGCAATCTGTCCTACCTAAAAAGGCCATGGAGAAGCTGGCAGCAGGCAAATCCCACAGAATCAGATGGTCTTCACTATTTCGCGATGTTAGCAGTTTTCAGACTGGAAGATAACATGAAACAGTTTTCCCCTCAGTTGTGATTAAAGGCAACGGAAAGAGGTTGTGTGTCTCTTCTGGCAGTACTAGGTCTTCAGGACCACTGCTGGTGGTGCTGAAACTCCTGGCAGGAAAGCACTGACTCCTTTCCAAGGAACTCCACTGATCCCGTGTGCAAGATTCCTGCGGATGGTCCTGGGTGTCCTCAGGACAGAGCTTGAAGTACTGCGGACTGATACAGCTCTCCTGGCATCAACTGAGCTAAATGAATTTACACCCTGCAGATCTAGTCCTGCTGATGGTGTCAACCAGTGTTCACATACATCCAACTAACACATACATCTTTCTTTTTCCCTTTAAAAAATTCTGTTCTAAATTATTGAAAAAGATAAGACATTATAAGCTACAGTATCAACAGCATTCATTTTTAATGATGGATTACAGCATCTGTGCTCCCTCACATGCATACCACACCTGTGGTTACAAACTACCATTCTTCTACCATTTGCTGTTCAAGGGATCTTATTCTTTTGCCTAATGAGAGGCAGTGAGTGGCTGAATGTCTGTGGCCTTCTATCTCTCCCTTCATGGAGGTTTAGTCAGTGGGGAAGGTCCTTCTTTATACTTCCATTAGAATAGATCTGGAAGCATAAATTATATCCTTTGAACTGGATGTGCAGGTTATGTGTATGTGTCTGCATAACTCCAGAGATACGCAAGATAGGAGACATCTACTACTTATAAGACCAATGGTCTTGCTCAGTACTTAAAAAAAATCACTCTACTTCTGTTGCACACCATGGAATACCCAGTTGACTGAAAATGAAATTTTGGTAACTGCTTTAAGGAATTATTAAAAGGAATTATCATTTTTTTCTCTGCCGCAGGATCTTCTCTAGCAGCACGCTCAATTACCTGTCACTACTAATCAGTTCAATAGCGTTCCAATTCTGATAGCGACCTGCTAGTAAGGTTGGGCTGCTCACTGCCTAGTGGGAGAAAGGGAAGGTTTCAGAAAGTATGCTCTGTGGTTTGGAAAGCACCATGATCTTCTAAGCCACAAACATTTTGCTCACACTGAAGTAGGAAGATCAGGATATTTACAGAAGAGTTTGGAAAGATACCACATTCTTAACTGCAGCTTCCATCACACATAGGGTCACCTCGGAGGTGACTGACAACAGCACCAATCCATCCAAATGCAAAATGTAAATTTCTGGAGTTAGGATTACTGAACAAAAAGATATTGTTGATATTTGGTATTAATATTCTTTAGAAATTCCCTCTTAAAAGAAAAAAAAAAGTGAAAAACCAAATCATAGTCTCATGTTTTTTTTCCCTGTCTGGGATATGCATTTAGTTTATAGAGGTGGGTAAACAAAAACCAAATTAAATCACAAGCTAGACTCAGTGGTATAGATCCACACAGCAGCATTAATTTAAGTATCACTATTGCTAGGCCAAAAGATACTGGGTAAGGAAAAGCATCTGATTAACATTGGTACACTAACAAAACTGACTGTGGTGGTCACAGAATACGAACACCCACCAACATGTAGGACCTACACACTTGGCACCATCACAATGAGATTCCCAGGGAAAGGGGACTCTATATAATCTGAAGAACTCTCAAAAAATGCCATTGAAAAGCAAGTCATTATAAAGAAACCCTACCACTGCACTTGGCCATGGCAGAGCACAGAATCTCTTGCCTGTGCTGGGATCAGTTCCTATCACAAAGAGCTGCTGGACCTCTGCCAACCGCATCAGAAGCGAGGGTCTTCCAGTAGAACAGGCATCACAGTCGTTTCTGTGCCTTCCTTTCTCTTCTTCTCCCCTGATTCCCCCTCAACCCCCTCCCAACAGCTCCTCTGGCTGGGCTAGAGGACATGGCCAAAGGAGAAGTACAGCCAAGCCTGCTCTGCCCCAGCAGCCCCTCACTGCTGTTGCAAGGTCACTGGCAGCCAGAATGATTTAGAGCATCCTTCAGGCTATTCTAACCTACAGTGAGGGACTCGACTGACTCATTGCTGCTCCAGGACTGTGGAAACATAAAGCCACCTCAAAACCATTTTCAGACATCCCTGCTTCTGAGCTGTGCTATTTCATCCTTGCCTGCAATTGAAAAAAAAAACACAAACCAAACCAAACTAAGAGCATGGGTTGTTTACACGTCTTGCAGCTGCAGCAATGGGCTGGTTTCTTTTGCCTTTCTCCTGCCTTCATTTTCTTCTGTCTGTTTTGGCTTTACAGATAGCTCTGGTAGCGTTCATAGCCCCGTGCTCCATCAGGGATGGTGATTCATGGCAGTTTCTGCTCTACTGACTGGTCTTCCACAGCCGAGGCTCCTGCCAGCCGCGAGGCTGCGGGAAGGCACACTGTGCCGGGCTTTGCTGTCTGCAAACAGGACAAGTGACCTTCTCGCGGTTCATGTGCGTGCCGTGCCCATCAGGAATCGTTTTGTAATTTAGCGTCTTAATTTTTAAAGAATCAGATGCTAGTAACAGGCAAAACTGAAGAGAGATCAACTGTCCAATTTCATTGCTTAGCAGCTTTGCTTACACTTTTACTCCAGAGGGACTTTGGTTTAAATTTTTGCATAGATAATCTTTTTTGATAGTGTACAGAAAATAACAAACTACATTCATTCTACTGAGTTCTGTAGTATTAATGCACTTATATACTTTCTATATTGTCTTCCTTTTTAGGTTTGCCATTTTAATTTAATGCCCTTGATTGCATATTTTTCACACTTACCCTCTTTGTCCTTTTCTTCTGTAATACCTTTATTAAATACAATCTTTTTATTAAAAAGTACTTCATTTTTTTAATATTATTGCTTCTTCTCTAGCACTATCTAGATTTTACATTTCATTAAGCAGTTTTAATTTTACTTTTCTCTGACTGTACCTTTTATTAGAAGTTTCTTGTCTTGACCCTTTCATTTTATTTTTCTCTTCTGTAATTTGCTTTTATCCTGCCTAACTGACGTGTGTCTCTTTTCAAGTGTGCTTTTATTCCCTGTTACTCTCCTTGTGACTTCTCTTTGTTGCTCAGTACTGACAGTGTTCTTTCCCATCCCCCGTGAGTGACAGTGACAGCATTTGAGTGGTAGCTGGCAGATTTAAGGACAGGAAGTATCTGTCTGAAAAGATTTTATTTGGTCTTATTTTTATTTTTACTGCAAAACCAGACCTCTTGAATCCTAGAGCACCAGGGGGCATTGTTTCATTTAGAAAATAAAAATTGTCATGATAGCTATTAACTTCCCAACAAGTCCACTGCAATATCAACCAGAGCCAAAGGAAAAAAAAAATCAAAATGGAGCTATTGTGTCAAATGCAGCAACCAAGGCACGTTATGGGTCAAATGTTTTAATGCTTAAAGGTGAGTACTATTCTGGAAAGCTGCTCCATGGTGAATTGGAAGTGTTGCACCCCTGACATCCACTCTTGTATACCTCAGTGTCCAACTATAGCATCGAGGGGAAAATATGAGACCAGAAGTTACAATGGCAGCTCCTGAGCAGAAACCTGAATTTAATCAACAGCGGAAAATATTGACTGAAGTATGTAGAAGGAAAAGGCAGTGACAGTCACGGGAAATTACACATGAAGCTAAAGAAACAGCTTGAACTGCCATTAAAATGAATGGAAATGTAAAGCAGCAGGAGAAAGTGGAATATCCACCAGGATCAGGCCCAGTGGCTAGATTTTAGTGACATAATTAATAGGATGCATTTCATAATCAAGTGCAGGTTAATAACAACTGGAAGTGCAGCTTCACAGCTGGCTAAACTCACAATAGCAACAGGCAACTCTATTACCACTAGTGAAACAATCCTATTTGCCAAAGAAAAAGAGAAAAACAAGGCAGCAAAACTGTCTACAATTATGAGGGAAATCATCTATGTAACAACTTAACTAATGCCCAGAAGCCGAATGACTCACAGCATTAAGAAAATTAGAAAGGGTACTCAGTAGTATTATATAATTCAGGACACGTACGTTAGAATATCGTGATCTTAACATGCCAGCAACAAATTCAAGCACTAAGCAATATATGGCTTCAAACCCTGAAGAACACAAGCAAAAGCTTCATTCAAACCATAGTGCAGAATTGAGCCTGCAGCAATTTACAGATTATGGATCTATGTGTCCAAAGGTGGATTTTTTTGGGTTTGTTTTTTTGTGTAGGGTTTATTTTCATGTGATTTTATGCTTGGGTAGCTTGAAAAGCTCTTGCTCTAAGTGCATTTTTAAGGAAAAAGAAATGAGACTTAGGTACCCCTGAACTGCCTGCTTCAGGTGACAACCTCCTGATGGCACTGATGGATGGTGCTGCATGAACCATGCACTCTGCTCACAGTGCTCAGCCTTGCTACAGCTCTGTGAGCTCAAGCTATTGCAACTCCAGCCCAGGGCAAAGCCACATACAGACCTCAGAAGGAAAGCAAGAACAAGCTTGATGTCATTCACCTAATCCATGAATCTGGGAAGGTTTCCAAATAAGGGTAAGACATGAGCGCTTTTTGTTTGTTTGTTTGTTTGTTTGTTTGTTTGTGGCCCATTTGAACTATAACCAGAAGAATCACAGGTTCTCTTGACAAATACCTGCTGAAACCCATGCGAGCTCCTGCAAGTCCAGATTTCCCCTAGGCGGAATCACAGAATCATTTTGGTTGGAAGAGACCTTTAAGATCATCAAGTCCAACCATAACCTAACTCTAACACTAAACCATGTCCCTAAGAACCTCATCTATGTGCCTTTTAAACACCTCCAGGGATGGTGACTCAACCACTTCCCTGGGCAGCCTGTTCCAGTGCTTCACAAGCCTTTCCATGGAGAGTTTTTTCCTGATATCCAATCTGAACCTTTACTGGCACAACTTGAGGCCATTTCCTCTCTTCCTATCACTTGCTACTTGGGAGAAGAGGCCAATCCCCTCCATGCTACACTCTCCTTTCAGGCAGTTGTAGGCAGCGATCAGGTCTCCCCTCAGCCTCCTCCAGGCTGAACAGCCCCAGTTCCCTCAGCTGCTCCTCATCAGACTTGTGCTCCAGACCCCTCACCAGCTTCGTTGCCCTTCTCTGAACTCTCTGCAGCACCTCAATGTCTTTCCTGTAGTGAAGGGCCCAAAACTAAACACAGGATTCAAAGTGGGGCCTCACCAGCACTGGGTACAGTGGCAGAGCCTAGGAGATACTGTATGTGCCACAACGCGAAGTCAGCTGGAAGGCAGCAGAAATCAGATACCAAGTTCAAAACTCATACAGCAAAATTCTTACAGAGCAGCTATTTCATAAATCTCCACTGCTTCATATTGCCTTCAGCTTTTAAGCCTCTGCTGCTCTGCATCCCATCAACAGGGCACCGCTGGTCACATCATACTCTTCCCCTGAACAGCATATTGATTCTCTATAGGAAAGAGAATCACACAGTAGACACTTCATGGTTTCCTGTAAAGACTGCTTAAGATTAGAGAAATATATGTCTGTGTATATATCCATACAAATAAACCAAGAACCAACAAATCAAACACAAAAGCTTCATTTTATCCCTCTGTTACATGCAAACGTTTTCCTACTACTTGCAACAGATATATTAAGTTTCTTCATTTTTACTAACAAAGCCCATATTGACCTCTCTCCCTTATAGCGAATAAACAACAAAGCATACATTCACATGGTGTATAAAAACATACACATTATTATACACACCTATGCAGAGCTAATGCAATTCCTGCCATTTTCCTTACTGTCAGTGCTGTATTTTACCTATTTGTGCTTTATCATTTTACTCTTACAACTGATATGGCTTTAAATGCTCTTTTTCTTGTTATATTATAAGCAACCTGTAGAAGTCCAATTGAATGCCAGATAACTAATTTAATCTTGAGCTTCTACCGCCATCTGTAATATTAGCAAAATACTGTAGGTAAATTATAACCATAAACCCAATTGATTAAGAGTTTACAGTCCTTCAAGAAAACATTCAGCACAACAGCTTGCAGTAACTGTGTATTATTTTCCACATCTATTATCAACAATATATTTTATTTATTTTCTTGTAAATTAGCATTTTAAAAATTTAGTGTTTATGTTTATTGCTTCCTTCATTAAGGTTTGTTTTGGAAATAATATGGCTAAGTTCAAAATAGAATGTTTACAACTAACAAAAACCCGTGTTCAATGAATGCTTACTTGTGGAATTAACGTATTTAAAACACAGGTTAAAGCTGGAAAGGTGGATGCAGCCTCATGAACCCACCATCTAGATACAAACCCACCTGTGAAATTTGTGATCATTGTTACAATGTAAAGCCTATGAATATGTTTGGGGTAAGTCTTAAAATCTCTAGCTGAAACATCCTTTTAGGATATATAGACCTTTTATGACTATCTACCGACGAACAGAGATCCACATCTTCAGGAACTGCTCTGAAATCTCAACCCAAGCAACTCAGTAGGGCTGCAGTTATGTTACATCTGTCATTTCCTAAACTGCAACAATAAAGAGAATGTTATTGTGCATTTCAATTTAATGTGTAAATAATACTGTCCCTAGGCATCAACTTTCTACCAAGGAGGTTAGATTATTGTAATATCCACATAATTAATTGCATTATCAATTTTCTCACTTTTTAAACATTTGCTTTTGGTTAGGGAAGATTGTTGCATTGCTTCTAAAAATGTCTTTACAATTAATTATCTTTCACTGTAGTAAGCAACTGGGTATTAATCATATAAATGGATGGAAATGGATATTAATCATATAAGACTTTCTCAGATTGCTGGGATTATCTCATTTTTAATTACAGGTGGCATAAATTGTTATGAGCCTGGTTGGTTGTGCAAGCAATGTGCCCAAATACTCACAGCCTCTGTAATACGCCGTTTTGCACAGCATTCAGTCCACTCATTCGTTTGCATAAAATATTCCAGTCTGCCTTGGAAAGGCCCTTCAGCCTTCAATATCATCTGTGGGAAGTTTCATTGCAGAAAAAAACCCCATCAGCCACCAGTTCAACTCTGCCTTGCAGCCAGTGAGTCAGGGATATCTTCCTAGGGGCTTTAAACTGGTTGTGCTTCCAGACAACACAATAACGCCAGCATCTCGTTTTAAAGACATCGCTGACATACTAAAGGCCCATGTTCTTAATTACAAGCCTTCCTTGACTCAAAAATGGAGCTGATAATCCTACTAAAATGCCAGTTTTCTAACTACTAGAATGTGCTTGGCCCTGTGTTGGTGGGATGCTTGTCCCCAATACCCAGCTTCACAATGTGGCTGAGCAGAGGCACACTCGGCGGTGGCAATGGCTCCATTCATTATGTGCCTGTAACACCCACCACTTGGTGAATGGGTCCCATCTCTACTGCGTGAGAGCACAGCAGACACCTTCCCAACCTGCCAGCTGGGCAGAGCTGCCTGATATGAATTCCTGGAGAGGGAAGAAGGGAAGAGGGAGAAAGGAGAACAAGATCAAAACCAAAACAATGGAGAACATCAAGCTGAAAAAGAAAGGAATAGATTTGGGAGTCACACAAGGATCTGGTAGAAAACAGGAGAAATAAAAAGCTGAACTCCAGGGAACAAGAAGGTAGTATCTTAATCATTTGGTCCAGATCTCACAGGTTTTAAAGGGCTGTATTTTACCTAGAGCCTGGCAGGGTGTCTGTGGAAACTGTACTGTAGAAACTAAAAAGTTTGAAACGTTAACCAGTTAGTGAAATCCATGGACGGGAAGTCTAGAATTACAAATATACTGCTCATATGCCAGAAAATCCCTGAGCTACAAATTCACAGAAAGTGGAAGAGACAACAGGCATGTGTCTGTCTGTACTCTGCCACGCACTCCGTGGCACGCACCTGCTGCTGACCCTGGAGTCGACACGAAAGCCAGCTCGGGAAGATGTTGGTCTCATCTTGACCGTTCTTACCTTTCAACACAAAATGTTAATAAATGAGGTTTCTGACTTGGGGAAGGAAGCCAGAAACAGACTCAAGAGAATACACAGCCTTCATTCAGATATAAGCCTGGACGAAAAGCTTGCTCATTCTGTATTAATACATCATAAAAATCCAGTCGCAAAAGAAAAATACTAGATAAAAAGACACAAGACAATGTAGGCTTTTTGGTAGCTAGTGAGGCAAGGGTCTCATCTCATAGCTGCAATGCTGAAAATGGTACTGCTTCATGTGCATGCTCACTGCACTGCTCACAATGTTATTTTTCATACAGACTCGTTCCTATATAGCTTTTTGCTTCATCAGTTTAAGTTTTGACTAAAGTTTTAACCATATTTAAGCAGTACACAAGGAACAAGATTCATCTGATTCTTTCCTTGCTTTCGTGTCTTTGTATTCCTGGAGAGTTTCTGTGCAAATACTTACTCATTTATCTTAAAGTTAAGCAACTTGCGGGTTACATAGAGAGAGACTATTAGTTGTAGCCAATATGATCTTTCAGTGAGCTTAGCGTTACCATGCAGCATTCTGTTCAAACCTGTATGACCTCTGAGAATCTCCACAACTCACCTCAGAGGGTACAGCAGGGTTTCTGATGTCCAAACCTGCTTTATTTTTCTCAGAAAGCACGTATGTTTTTCAGATGTTAGAGCTAGTAATGGGATGACACCTTCTGATTCCTGCAGGTGATACCAACTGCAGCTGTTCTACAAAACATTATGGGGCAAAATTTCCACTCAACAGTCTTTGCTTTCTTATGTAGTCTCCTTCAGCTGAGACATTTCCTGAGTAAAAGGCTGTCTGTAAATGAATGGAGGGGACTATGACTACTTGTCACTATTTCAGCCCTTCAACAATGATATTTTCTTAGAGTACACAAAGACAATACATAAAGTATTGCTGCGAAGGAAAGGAAAGCTAAAAGAGGAAAGACAAGAAGCCAGGGATTAATCTATTATAAAAGCCGTAAGGCATAGGATAAGGAGTATGGATAATACTACCAAGTGGACTTAAAAGATCATGCAGAAAGCAAAACTGCAAAGCAAATACCAAGGAAGAATATCAAATTTCAAGTAAGAAATGGAAGAACAGAGATGTATAGTATCAGCAAAGATGCGGTATCATGCAATCGACCCATTTTCACAACACATTGCTCTAATAAAAAGCAAAATTCTGGGTAGAGTTACCCCAAGTTATCTACCATAAACAGTTTGTACACTATAAAATGTGCTAGCTGGAATTTAAATTCAAAGCCTACATTTCTTTCACAGTTACTATGGAAGCGCCTACCCTCTGTATATTTCAGATCTACAGTCTTAGACTTGGCCTTCTTTGCATATTAGATTATAACAACATGTTGCCACTTCTTCCTGAAAATATCTCTGAAGATTGACCTTTCCCCTTTTTCATACAACCAGAAATCCCATCAAGTGTCCATGTCATCTTGCCCCTCAAAGCTACTGGACACGGTTCTGTAAAGATTAAGTTCTTCCTTCTTCATTCTGAGCACCTCAGAGGTGAGGTGTTTCTCCGCTCCCCTATGCTGAGTACAAACTTTACTTCGCTACTGCTAAGTCTCTTCATGGCTTAGCTGAATTATTGGGGAAAACAGAGCTTGCAACTAAAGCTCCAGCCTGCCAGCAGCTCCACCCCTTGCTGCTCAGGTGTCCACTTCGTGTCACACCACCAGCGCCTGGGAAGAGACTGCTCCAGCACCCAGGGCCCCGGGTGATGGCACCTGAGAGAACAGCGGGGACGCAGCCCCCTCACCTGGCCCGTTTGATACGTGCATTCTCACGTCATTTCATACGGCTGCACAGCACCCAGATAAGATGTGTTTGCTCCTGGTTTTCACATCTGGTTATTTTCTCATAGTCAGACAGTGATGGTCACTAGCTCAGGTGAAATGAGCTCGTGGCTCATTTCTATCTACACCAATAAAACCACCGTTACAGAACTGAGGTGACTGTCCATGGCAGATGAACAGGATTAAGGCCTTTATGTGTACATTTAGTGAAGTTCTATACAGAGACCTCTCTCCACTGAAGATGAGGAAGCCTGAATGACTGATACCATGCTGTACCAATCCCATGGAGTAACAAAGGACACTAGAGCTGTCTGCAGCATTTGCCACAAACTCTAGAAGTGTATAAACAAAAATTAATTCCACGTATACATAATCTTTTGCATTCATATTACAGATTGTGTCTGTTCCTGGTTATACATCTTCAAACAAAGTGTCTTTGCTGAGGATAAGACCATAAGACAACATGTCACCTGAGATCTTTTCTGTTATGGTACAAACTAGTCTTCAGGAACGTTCACATGAACATGCTAGCACTGACAAAGACTACCAAATGTTTCTACCAGGTTGAAGAGACTCTATTTATTCTTGTCTAGAATAAAGCAAGAAGTTCTGCATTGCTTTGAAACAGTAGATCTAGAAGTTAGCTAAAAGTTAGAAAAGGGAAACAGGGAAGTAATGATATTTCATTTCCCACCCCCCATGATTATTTAGAAAAGAAATATCTAAAGATATAGGAGCATATATAAACCTTTATGAAATAGGTAACTCCTTGTAGGAGTACATAGGACAGACATATTAGAGAGAGTTAGATAACACGTTACTCAAAATAGACCAGAGCTAAATATGCCGGCTCCGCTCACTTTCCAAACTTCTTTTTTTTTTTTTTTTTTCGTAAATGCTGACCAAGCTCAGCTGGGCAAGACCTGCTTAGTGTAGTCATTTTCACATTCCCACTGAACATATCAGCTCTGACAATAATTTTTTAAATCTCAACAGCAGAGAGTACTACATAATCCCCTCCCCAAGAAAAAAAAAATAAACTTGAGAAACTAAAAGTGCAGATACAGTATTATATGAAATTGCACCAAATTTCACAACGCTCCGATGTTCCTGATATTTTTGTCTTTACACATCAAGGGTGATAGAAGCTTCTTTTTGCTGTCAAAGTGATCAAAGAGAGGTTGAGAAAGAATCTATAAACAGATGCTGCCCAGTGACAAACCTTAAAGAACAAGACTGTGGGGCCAGATGTTTGAGTGACCTTCGGACTACAGAACATGTTGGCATGGTGTTGATTTAGATAGCTGTTGGCAGGGGCTTTCGATCCAGCAGCTGAAAAAAAAAATCTAAATTATGGAAATATTTTTTCTCATCTTTCGCCTAACTACAAAAACTGAAACTACTGGTCAGTGGGGCTGATGGCTGTCAAAGAAGTTGAATTCACCACACAACCCTGCCAGTAGGTATCACATCAAAAAGGAGTTAGCTGAATGAACAAGAACATCTTCAGGCTGTGCCATTTTGCATCCCCCTCAACTTTCAACAGCTGTTTCTTGAGTGAATACAGATGCAAAATAATTATATGAAATGTTTTACATTTTCAATATACTACATAACGTAAATATGGAATCCACGAGTACCTATGGGTGATACAGCATAAATCACCACCAGGAAAGGAATTGAGAAGTGGAATAGGGAACAGAATGACTGATCAATAATGGTGATTTCCTGAATTATATTCTTTACGTACCCTATTTGTAGAATTAAAATGGCATTACCTAAAAACCCACGGATAATTGATCATATACATATTGTTTATGTCAAATACTAGAAGACCTTGGAAATTCTTATTACATGAAACATTAGTTGTGCTGCACTTTTCTGGATCTCAGTCTCAGCAAATCCTTTCATTTTTTAATCAGACTGGAGAAATTAGTCATGTATTAGGAAATAAAAAACCAGAAAGTTCTCAATACAAAATTCCAGCAGATACTCAAGTCTGAGCCAGTGCATGTTACTAGAACAAATGGAGAAAGCAGAAAAAGTCTTGCTTTGTAACATTAAATGTGATTGAAGACTGTACAGTTCTTCTTACGCTTTTAGACGTTTTGTCACTTTACCTGGAGAAATATACACTGCTTATTCTGAATTGCTGCTGATGTCCAGCACTTGTCAAAACCGCTATCTGTCAAGCACTTCACAAAGTGTTGCAAAATGACAGATCAGGATGTCTGAATAGATGGAGCCCCAGGAAAAACAGAACAGATAGAAAATTCATGACTCTAAACTACATCAAAGCGACTTCTGTCAACATCATGTCAAAAGAAGGAAAAAAAGAACTGTTCATTTTAGAGGGTTTTTTTCATTATATAAACACTTTTTTTTCACGTATGAGCTAAGTGTAAGGAAAAATTAACTTGGTGTACAGTATGATCATTCACATGTGCCAAAAATACTCTTTAAATAATCCAGGAATAAGGAGAGTTCTAACAGTAGATACTGTCTGGCAGTTAAAACCAATGGCATCCAAAAGAAATGCATGAAGAATCTATCAGCTTAAAATAGGACAAACCATCTGGCTCCAAAGAAATAAAAGTACTCTGCTGTGCTTGTTTGTTGGGTTCACAGAATCCTACAACTGGATTAATTTTGTATTTCCTCTCCAATCAGTTTTGATCATCTCTGCTTAGTCTGTCGATTGCACAATCCTAATGCAATGTTATATTTCAGGCAGCAGATTTAATAATATCAAGGCATTACTTTAATTTTAAAAAAAAAAAAAAAAGAAGCTCTACCAGTATCACCGGACCTTCCATTACAGATAATTCTTTTAAACAGTTCCTCAAAGAAGACAGAAAATAAGTGGGTTATGATACATTATTTATATATATATATATTAAAAAATATATATTTTATATATATGCACACATTCAAATTATACATAATCAAAATTTGAGAAAGAACCACTTATTTGGAATGCTATGACTAGTGCAGATCTAGAAACACTTTCCATCTCACATACCTTTTGCCATAGGCAATTGCCATCTGTACTAAATTCAAAGAAGTTTACTACCACTGTATAGATCTCTAGAAATAAAGAGGCTAAATGCCCATGTAGAATGGTTTACATGGCTTCTAGAACATTGGGAAACATGAAGCACACACACAAACTTGGAAACGGGAAAGCAGCGCTTCATGCATAGTCAAGTAAGCACTGGCAAAATACAGCATTTACATCAAGTTTGGAACTCCAGATTTTCTGCTTTTACTGTCTGTGGTGTCATCTTTGCTTGCTGGTATGTGGTTCGTGGAACCGTATAGAATGGGATGGGTTGGAAGTGACTTTTCAAAGACCATCTGGTCCAACCCTCCCACCCAGGGCAGGGACATTCCTCTTCCACCCACTTTTTCAAAGGGCCTACAAAGCTGCTGTTGCCACTGCTGCAGACTCTGACAGCAGCAACCACTGATCCAGAAATGGGTTCTTGCTCAATGGCACAAACACACTCTAATTTTCCTCGGAAAAGCTGCCCATTAACCATTGGCCAGCAAAGTTTTGCTAGCTTCAAAACATTCGCAAGGCATAAATGAGCATGAAAAAGAACAGGCTCATAGATGTGCCTTAGGATGTCCTGTTGAATGTGTAAATACGGCTTGCAATTGCAATCTATTAATACCGGAGTACGGTGGACGGCATGTCTGCTTCTTATTGTAAGCAGAACTCAATATATCTTGCTTCCTACTTACCAAAAGATGTTTATTACCTGTAGCTGTACAGAGGTGTGTGCTTCACAGCAGCAGTGATTGGTAATAAGCCTCCTTTTCTCATTTACATTGATAGCAAGCATTAGTGAAGATATATGCATTTCATTTCATGGTTCAGAAAGAACAAAGTATATGTATATGTGATAGCAGTGGGTGGTTAATGAAATGGTCTGACAAACATAAGCTAATACATAATCATACCAGAATGTGGACTGGAACACCTGTTCCTGCTTCACAGGCTTACAATTCTTAAAGAAAAGTTACTATTCGCAAGAACTGAAATCACTACTATTTAGACATCAATATGCTCTGAGGAAATTTTAGTCATTTTTTGCAAACACTAAAGGGAGGGATTTTAATGATATCAAATCTCTTTTGCTTGTGTCCTAAGAGTAATGAAAACTTCACACATGCATGAAGCTCCAGTAATTATTTTAAACTGCCTTCTGTTGTCCCCCTGAGGAACACGGTGGTATTTGTTTGATGCAGTTTAATTAGTGTCAGGGTAATTAATGCTATGCTATCTACATGAGATCAAAACCCTTTCTTTGTAACATTCTGGTAACTAAGAACTAAGAAAAGGAAGTGGTTTGAAAATGTGGAAGCTTGACAGGCCAGATTCAGAAACGAACCGAATTGCTCAAACCTGCATTTACGCACCCAAAATACTAAACACATTCAGCCAAGTCAGCACCTGGATGTGTGAGATTGGATCATAATGCATTAGAACAGTGCCGTAAGACAGGAGACCCACCACCTCCCATGTAAGTGAAATGCTTTTTCTATGGATGTAATCAAATTAAGTGAAACATTCACGGACACCATGCACCTTGTAAGGAGTTTAAATCTTTTAATAATGAAATTATATACTTTGGCACAACCAGATCACCATAGTTATTTATAAGCAGCATGTGGTGCTACCATGTGCTGATATATTTTTCTAAATAAAAGCATCATTTGAGTTTAATGAATGAATGTGATTCTGCTTTAATGCCTGAATAAAATTTGCATTTAATTGAATGTTCAGTCTCCACTTCAAAATAGTGCCCTCTACTAAAAGGACCAAGGAGATACCAGAGTGCAGAAGTTGGGAACACACAGAGAAATTCCAGACACACACAGTGCACACACTACATAAATCCTTTTTAACTGTTTCTTTGGTAATAAGGGACTGTGGTATAAATCTCACAACACACAAACTCCGGCTGATTACAGGCTTAAGGAAATAGCTACAGTTATCTTGACTGGATAAATTATTATATCCTGGAGGTTATTCTGTTTTTTTCTAATAAAGCTTGAGCAGCAAACAGAAATGAAAGTAAGAAGCAAAGAAGAAGGAAAGTAAGAAAGAAGGAAAGAAAGAGAGAAAAAGAGAAAAAGCTTGTGATTTTTTTCTTTGTAGCTTAAGAAATTATGGGCTTGCCATAATGGCTTTGACACTATTACTTTGAAGAACAGAAAAATTTAAATTTTGGTGCCACACACATTGCCTGGAAAACATATTTTATGCAATAACACAGAGTTTCTGTGAGGCTTCTTGCAGAAAAGGAAACCCTGATTTGAAGGCAAACGAAGTGGCTTGGTCTATTGCATGCATGTCCTGAGGGTGAAAACAATAAGAGCCCTGTTCAGAAATGGCAAATATTCTGCCAAAAAGCATAAGCAGTAGCCCCACAGCAGTCTGCAGATCACCTTCGTATCCATCGCCATTAAGTTCATGTTTATCTTCATCACAAGAGATTTCACCAGCTTATGCTGGTGGCACAGCAGGGTCTGAGGGTCTCCGCAAAACGCTGCTTTTGAGATCACCCATGACCGAGCACCCCCACGGATCAGCCGACCAGCAAAATATGCTCCTTCCTCTCTCCAGTTCTGCTTCCCGCAACCCAGTTGTTTATCAACTAAAGCGATAAGTACAAATGACTTTGATAAGGCAGGCGATGCAGTAAAGCGACCTGCCGAACGCCGGCTGTAAGAACCGCCCGCAAAGTTCAACAACTGTGAAAGAACTATTAAAAAGGACACACAAACAAGTGACCTTGACTGACAAGCGCACTTCATCCCAGCAATAAACAGCGGCGGGGCTGATAAGTGTTCATTGGCGCAGAGAGTAATTACCTATCTGTCAGCGTTGCTGGTGTGTGCGAAATAGTATAAATGAAACATACATAATGTACAGCAATAATATCGGGCATGCAGAACCTAATGCATTATCATCATTCTCAGGGCTCAGGTTTATGTGGCTGCCACCACTGAGTAAATGCCTTCTAGCCATGATAATTTCATTCTAATCTCTGTTCCATATTATAATTTTCATAGCTAAAAGATACTGAGGAGCAATACGTTTCAATCAAGGGCTAAATAGAACACAACCTGTAACGGGATATTTTATACACCTATATATATTTTTTTTCTTTCAAAAAAAATTTAGTCAATTTATGAATAGACTGAAATAAGCTGTAAATTTATGGATGACAAACTCTGTCTGTAGCAATGTCACAATGTCTGGAGACAGGCTTTACATATCTTGTACAAGGGATGCCAGCTTTGTCTATCATATCTCACAAAAGAATTCAACCCTCTGGAAGAATAAAGGTTTCTGTGGCCCTTCCTAGCATGTTATCAAACAAGGTTAACTTTTAAATGAATAAAATAAGGGTCATATTGAGTTAAAATAATAAAAAAGAGCTTTTAGACAATGTATGTTATTATTTTAAATGCTGTTTAAAATACTATTTTAAATTATTCTATGATTCTATATAACCTTCACAGCTAGACCACCACTGCAGCCAACAAATCTGCCTGCTTCTTCATTAATATCTATTCTAAAATAAAGTCTTTGTATATTTTGAATTTGGTTTTGGACTCTTTATGAAGAGGAAGGACAGTGATTTAAAGGCATGCTCAGGCTCCTCTCCCTATCACACCAGGAAAACGGAGAGAGAATAGTGCTTGCTGCTTTATCAAAATCCATTTGACTGGATCTTAGCACCGGAGGAAAAGCGCAGTAAAATGTGCGCGGGAGCCCATGCGACACCAGCGGCCCCCCCGGACAAACTGTTGCGCTGCTGGCCTCTCTCTGGACAGGAGAAGGGATGTGCAGACCTAATGCATTTGTGCTCAAGGAGCCTCAAAACTCAGCTGAGTGGGTGTGCTCCACCTGAGGGCACCCCAGGGGGGCAAAATGGTGCCCCTGGGAATGAGCGCCCCAGGGCAGAGGGGGGGGTGCTGGGATCCCCTGGGCTGGGTGGATGGAGGGAGAGGGGTTGCCAGCCCATGCCGGGGGCAGCTCTCTCTGCCCAGGGCCCCACTGTGGTCCCCGTCCCAGCAGACTCCCACCCCACCTCCAGAGGGGTTTCCACATGCCCACGCTGGCCTCGGCCAGCCCCTGCGCAGGCTGGGACTCATTAGACAACCAACGCACGTCTGGGAAGATAGGCAAATGTGAAAGCTCAGTGATTACGATGAGCAGGGGTGGGAGGTTTACGCAAACCTTCATTTCAATTTCCATCAGCAGCCTGTCTCATCATTTGCTTTTTTTGACCTTCCATCTGCGAGAAACTCGACTCTCTTCCGAGGCTCACCTGGACCCAGCCCTGGTCTGCCCAAACCTCCCCGGCAGCGTCCGTAGCGGCAGGCAGAGCCTCCACCGGCCTCCTTGGGAAAGCAGTCTGTGTTCGCCTAACACATTTCACTAACAACCCCTCCGACAAACCCAGACGAAGCTTCAAGCGGTACGGAAACCTGAAAGCCAGCATGTTTTGCCTGGCTGGGAGTTTCACAGGAGAAATTTCACATGACTCTAAATATAACTCAGCAGCAATATTTATTTTATTTAAATGTCTCAGAACATTGCATTTGACAGAAGACAACAGACTGGAAAATTGCTTATACAAAATGCAAGAGGTAGTTGCAGTATTTTCTGGCACGTGGCATTGCTCTGCACTTCGCTGACACCCGTATGGCTGCAGCTGCCCCTCACCCCCACCCCAGCACCCTCCCACTCTCTGCTTTCCAACACAAGTCCTTAGACAATAGTATTTCAAATAATTACCCAGGAGATCAGCAGATACAGGGCAGCTGAAAGTTGTATTTTTACCATGTGCCGACAGCTGAAAGTCAGGAGAGTAAAACTTTCTACTGAAGTCAGAGTTGGGTCCAAGGATGGATGTATCAAAAATACATCATGAACTCATTATAAACAGTATGCTGGTGATCTGCCTTATAAATTTAACAAAATGTTACCAATACAGAAATATTAAACATTTCTTGTGAGCTTAAAAACAGAACAAGGCAAGGTTTCTGTGTCCAGCTTACAAGATTAAAAGCATGGTCCAAAATCTGTTAAGCCACCGGTCCCGGATTTACAGCCAGGATGAGTTTTACAGGAGTGGGAGTTTAGAAACAAAGGGCCTTTTCTATCTGTTTTCAACAAAACGAAACAGCCTCTCAGAGAGGCGGGAGAGAATAATAACAGGAGGCTTTTTTCTCTGAGAAATGAAGTGAAAATGAAAATGGTTTTTAGACCAGCTCAGCACGCTGGAGTGAGCAAAACAAACCCGGAGCTATTCTGTCCCACTTGCACCAGTTTGCTAAGCCAAACTGGCTTACAAAACCCCTCTTTGCAGTGCTTGCTGACATCCAGACGGTATACAAAATTTAGTGCCCTGCTCCCGAGTACCGCTTGCAGGTGCAATAAAAAGGAAATACAGCATGCTTAAAGGCAGTGAGAGGCAGGGTCCCCAGGAGACGTGGCCCCAGCAGAACCCTCCTCTTTGCTGCCTGTGCATCAGCCTCATGAAAAGTCAAATAACTGAGAAAGCACAAACTCCCAGAGCTCAATACGCCCTGTCCCAGGCTGCCGGGGACTGTCCCCCCGATTGTCCTCCAGCCCTTTTTTGTTTCTTTTTCAGTCCCACTAGATAGGGCACCATTCAAACATAATGTGCATACCCCTGTAATACCTGATGCCTAAAGGATAAAAAGCTTATTACGCTTTCAGCTAAAGTTGTTAATCCCCTAAGAAGCTAAAACAGCATGTGCTGTAGTCTCAGAGGCCTGGGGCTGGATGAGCGATCATCACCTATGTAGGAAATTATTGCTACAATAGCAAGCAGCACGGTTCCTTTTGGCTTTCCCAGAATATGAAGGAAACAAACTCAGTGAATGACACCTTAAATCTCAAATTAAAGGTACCACTGCTTTATGAACCACAAAGTTAGGAAGTATCAGAATTAAAGCTGTCCTGCATTACTGTATCCCATTCCTTTCCTTTTTACATGATATGATCTGATAATCAGCTGCAGGCTTGTCTATGCTCTTTTCTTCCACAGCCTCAGTGTATCATAAGCATAATTTTCAGGGAGCAAATTAAGGCTGTGCAGTAAATGAGGTTGTTTTCAACAAGGCTCCTGCCACTAAATGGTTCTCAGGGTCAGAGATTTTCCAGCAAGAGACAGGGAAATGAAATCATGTTCCAGAACTGGAGAGAAACATTGCTGTGGTCAAGGGAAATGAACAGCACACCAAACCCAGTCCTGTGCCCCACACTCGCCCAGATTTTTTATGTCATGTCTGGCAAGTCCTTCAAATCAATATTTTGACAGATGCCTTTAGCATATACCTCATTCTTTGGATGCAGAACTTGTGGCACCTGTAGCCTAAACTTAAGGAGGCTTGAGGCACTTGTAGCTGGCATAGGTATAAAGGGGTTTGGAGACACAGTATGTCTGGCAGTAAAACAACAAGGCCTGTAGAAGAGGCAGAGGGCTAGGTGTTAGGAGATGTTACACCATCGTCTTTGCTCCATTGGTGGTTCACCACATAGAAGTGTGTTGCCCGAAACTATCGCAGTTTCCCCGTTTGTAAAATAGGACTAATAACAATATTTTGTCTCCCAAAGGAACCATAAGGATTAATTAAATTATTATTTAATGATCTTCAAAATACTCTACTGAAAAGTATGAAAAAATCCCCAGCTAAGGCTGAGTTGGTTCCAGTTGCTAATGCAGTGAGGCACATTTCCAAAACGTTCTTAAACCACCCTCATCCCTGCGATCACAAACCAACCCATTACCTGAAGAACAAGACATCAGACAGCAATCACGTGGCAATAAAAAGCTCATTATTGCTTACTGTATTTTGTCTTGAATTGAAGAGAGCCAGGAGGGTCTTGGGAGGCTCAAAATGTCCTTAGATCTGTGTGTTAGCCTTGCTGAGCCCAGCCCATCCTCAACATGATGTGAGAGGGGAGGTATCACACACAAACTCATCTTGTATTTTAGAGGTGACAACTTGAAAGCCCAGATAGACAAAGCTGTAAAGGCATTCTGCCCTGTAACCTTCTTGGAAAGGGATGCCAGGAGTTAGGCTATTCCAGTTCTTTACATTTATGACAGAATATTCAAACTGTTCATGGTTTTGTTTTGTTTTGTTTTGTTTTCCTGGTAAAAATAAGTATTCTCAACTGTGTCTCTTCCACCATCTGAAACAAAACAAGAAAATGTAGAGAACGAGTCTGCTATCATTTGATGTTCCTCTTCCCAAACTCAGGCTCTGCCCAAGCAGAAAATACGACTCTTTGTTAAAGTAATGCAGTATAATGGTAGCTTCCCCAAGCCTAATGATGCCAGAAGGACTCTACTGCTTTTATTTAATTATTAATAAATTCTCCAACTGTTTGTATTGCAGAAGCAAGTAAAAGTCCAATTAAAATTTGGAATCCCTTGTAGTAGGTGCCTTCATACCTGCCTCTAACGTCCTTTTGTGTTACTGTCAAACACTGAATTTCCTCCAGTATAAATTTTCCTGTTGGAAACTACTGCCATCCTCCCTCCTAAACAGCCTTGTCAGAGAGTGGACTAAGGCAAATTACATTGAAGCCAAGAATATGCCTATTCTGGCTACATACTTATTTAAAGTCAAGGACATTTTAAAGAGCAGCTCCGAGCTACTGTAGAGATGCCAGCCTATGATATTTTGTGAAGTATGTCTATGAAGTAAATAAAAATAATAATAAAAAACCAACACATAAATAGTCTTTAATCAGAGACACAACCCATTACAAAATAACCCTGAAAACTGCTGTACTTCCTAGCTGTTATCCTGCACATAAAATATAATACACTACAATTAAAATGTTCCAATATGCATTATCCATCCCCAGAGATGAATTTCTTAAGAAATTACAAATTGGTACTTTTTTTCTCTAGGTGCTTCATACTGACGCATGAATAGTCCTTTCTCCTGAAGGACAGTGAATTACTCCAATGAGCAAGAGTGGAACATTTGGGTTTTTATTAACAAACATCTATGCTTCTCTGATGCTCTACACATTCCATTTTTTGTCCGTAAATGCTGCCTTATGCAGCTTCCAGAACTATAAGGATTCCTGACTGACTACTGAGATGTTATTTTTCTTCCATGAGAGAACTATTAATAAAATATTGCCTCAGCAATGAGAGATGATAATACATTTCTAAAATAAAATAAATACATAAAATAATATTTATTTTATGCAGTTAGAGATACCCACTGAAAGCTGTATCTCATCTTGTCTAGGATATAGGTGTTCTGTCCCTATACCGTGTACCAGATCGTAATCACAACAATGAAAAATACCGGAGCTTTTCTCCCAATTTTTATGTAACATTATTCAGATCTTTGTAACTTTCTGATAGAAGAAGACCGTATGCCACAACCAAACATACATGCAAAATGTCTGAGTTATGGAGCGTGAGAGAAACGTAAACATGGAGCTGTTTCACTTTTATGAATTTATGACTTGGTATCATTTGAATGTATGTTTTACGGCTGCATTCTTGAAAAAGGCCTCACATGATCTCTCATTTCGCATCCACAGCTTAACAGTGTTAAATTCAAATCTGCACCCATAGTATGCGGAGAAATGGGGTTATCTTATCAATATTGCTGGCTGTGTTTTCAGAGCATATGTTGTACTGAACATCCAAATGACATTAGCTACATCCAAGTCTAGCTACTATGTAAAAAGGAAAGATTAAGATTTTAAGGTTTTTAAAAACAAACAATTCCCTTCCTTAGTATTTTTATTATAAATAAAGACTATGTGTCCATACATATACACATGAACTCTTCTTATTTGTAAGAGAATAAAGAGCTTCCATTATTCCTGCAAGAATGCTCATGGAAAAAACAGTTGCTTTAAACTCAATAGCTGTGTTTTGAAATATTTTAATTCAATCAGGACAAAGCTCTAATAAAAATTCTAATTAACGTTGAAAATGTATCATTTTGTGAATTTACAAAGCAACAATCCCACACTCTGAAATGGAATATAACGGAAATGTTTTCCAGCTGAAGAGAGGCACACACAAGAAACCATGTCCGTGCCAGGGTAAAGATATAGTTTAAATAACTCATTTTTTTATCAGCCTGCAGCTTGGCATGAGTTTGAACCCAGTGGCTGGAGGTGAAAGATCTGTGTACTAATTTACTGCACCACTGAAATGCCTCCTAATCCCTTCTGTGATTCCGAATTAGTTTAAATCTGTCTGTAATTTTTTTTCTCTTGAATCCTAACATATTCAACAATAACTTTTACTTACACTGAAAATTTACGTTCTTTCTCTTCTTCTCTGTAAGCAAAATGAATCTGAATGGATGTCAACACCAGCAGAGTTCCCAGGATAACAGCAGATTTCATCCTCTGTACCCAGACTTAGCGCAGCACAGCAGTTCACATTCGCAGTCACGCAGGTTATCAAGAGCACCTGGCCTTCAAGTCTATATATAAAGTTCACATTTACTCCCTGTTTGCAAAACCTTTGAGAGGATTGTACCGCATTCACAGAAGACGGCCTCCTCACCTTTAAACATCAACCACTCCTGACAGCTCTGCCCCTCAGGAACTCTGAATCCTGAAGGATGAATCTTGTGCTCTCAGAACAGGGCTCCTCCAGTGCCTGGGCTCCTCCAAAACAAGCGTAACATACAACCTGTGAGCATTCACATTAAGGGGAAAAAATAAGGAGTGCAGCACACTCCTTTAGGGAGAACTATCAGGGTAATTTTTCCTTAAGATGCAAACCATCTTATTTTTTTTTCTTATCTTTAAAAAAGTACATATATAGCTCTATAAATCCATAGGCATATATATCTATCCATATATATGGATATATAATATATATGTATACAATGAGTTTTAATACCATAGTCTTGGGCACTGTATGGAAATGTGGAAGAGTACTTTGATTTCTGTTTCTCCCTGGGCTTTATGATGATAGTGTTCAATGGCACAATGTCTGGATGGACACCTCAGGGATCCATACTGGGACGAATATTGTTTAATATCTTCATCAATGACATAGACAGTGAGATCGAGTGCACCTTCAGAAGTTTGTGAATTATACCAAGCTAAGTGGTTTGGCTGACACACCTGAGGGATGGGATTCCATCCAGAGGCATCTGGACAAGCTTGAGAAGTGGGCCCATGTGAACCGCATGAAGTTCAACAAGGCCAAATGCAAGGTCCTGCATATGGGTCTGTGCAGCCCCCAGTATCAATACAGGCTAGGGGATGAAGGGATTGAGAGCAGCCCTGTGGAGAAGGACTTGGGGGTACTGGTGGATGAAAGACTGACCGTGAGCTGGCAATGTGTGCTTGCAGCCCAGAAGGCCAATCGTATCCTGGGCTGCATCAAAAGGAGCGTGGCCAGCAGGTTGAGGGAGGTGATTCTGCCCCTCTACTCTGCTCTGGTGAGACCCCACCTGGAGTCCTGCATCCAGCTCTGAAGCGGCCATTCAGTACTTAAAAGGGGCTTGTAAGAAAGACGGGGACAGACTTTATAGCAGGGCTTGCTACGACAGGACAAGGGGTAATGGTTTTAAACTAAAGGAGGGGAGACTCAGGCTAGACATGAGGAAGATTTTTTTTTCAATTAGGGTGGTAAAATACTGGCCCAGGTTGCCCAGAGAGGTGGTAGTTGCCCCATCCCTGGAGACATTCAAGGCCAGGCTGGATGGGGTTCTGAGCAACCTGACCTAGTTGAAGATGTCCCTGTTCATTGCAGGGGGGTTGGACTAGATGACCTTTGAAGGTCCCTTCCAACCCAAGCTATTCTATGATTCTATAATTCTATGATTTCTGATGACAAGCTACCTTGTGCTCAGTTCCAATAAGTCATTTTATCACTTGAAAAAGTTCCTAACTTTGTAATTAGAAGCAGCAGAAGAAACACCCTGCATTCTGCCATGGATTTAGGACAAATGTTTCATCTGGTCTGCCTTTAGCACAGCTTTTTCTCTAAATCTCTACCTATAATCTGTTCTGATATCACATCTTATTTCATTGTTCTGTGGTAAGACAACTGCATTTAGTTGGGGTTTTCCTGGCCATGCTCAAGTCAGAAGGGATGCCTTCAAAAAGCATGCAAGCTCTTGGCTTTCAGGCCATCTTGAGGACAAGTGCCACTGAAAACAGCATATGAGATGTTATTTCACTAAGACCTGAGGGACCTGAGATCACAGTCTTCTGGATCTTCAGTGTAATCCAGTGCTGCCACTCCTCTGAGCAAGCAAACCCTCACAGTGCTGGAGAAGGGCTATTTTAGCCCAGAGGGTTGTTGCTAAACAGCTGGACCTGGAGAGAAGCTGAGATTCCCAGACACTGCATGGGACTAATTCTCCTTTGCAAAGGCAGAAGGAAAGAGATTTCTCATTCATTGGGCAACCCAGTTAGTAAGCAGAAATGAAAAGAGGAGTATTTGTGAGCTAAGGCAGGATGGGCTGGGTAACCAGTGATGCTCTGCCGATCTACACTGCCTGATGTCAACAGGAGCTCTGCTAACTTTCAGCAACAGAGGCCCTGTCCTTTTTATCTAAAATCTTTCTGCATCTGAATTTTGTGCACATTTATTATCTTTCAATTGCACACCCAACTGACTGTGTAAATGGGTCTAAGGTAATCTCTTTACTTCTACATTCATTCAATGTGCCCAGCTTACACAAAATGCACACAGCAGCAGAGAGCTGACAGACGTGTTAAAGCTCCTCTTCTTATTAAGTCTCCCCCAAAAGTAATCAGGCCACTAGTGGCTTCAAAAAACATAGCACATTCATCAGTTTTAGGATATCTAAAAGCTTTTCAGATAATATGTAGCTTCTCTTTTTTCTTTCTGTATCTTCAAAATTATCCCCTCCCCACATTTTATCACTTGCAGCACAAAATTATGATGACACAGTGAAAACCATCCCGATTTAGGCAAAACCCACGTTTATCATATCCAACAGCACATTGCTGAGGTCCTTCTGATAAAGAAAGAAAAAAATTAGGCCTCCACATAGAGAATACAGTGCCTATCTAATCTTTCTTCCTCTCTTGCTGTGTCAAGAGGCAGATCTTACCAAAATACAGATCCTCATTGGACTCAAAGCTATTGCAGAAAGCTTTAAAATGAGATTTATGGGCCATTCTGCTAGGCTCCTCTGAAGTCTTTAGGGCCTTGTGTGCCTGCCAGATTACAATTTGCCTCAGGCGAAGAGGCCACTATTTTTTGAGTCTAAAAAATATGCCTATAAGAAAGTAAGAACTCATTTTCTAGGTAACTATTCTGGTGATGTCTATCACGTCAAACAAAGTCTGGAGTATCAATTACAAGTAAAACTAGAAGAAAATACCCTACCATCAATTAATAAATTTGGGATTTCTCTTTGCTATCCACATGAGATTGTTTAAAGAGAAGTCAACTTCAAATTCAGTCAATTAAGAACATGATTTAAAAGCAGCTTCAGGGTTAAGACCTGCCCCCAAGCCAATTTACCAATTTTGTGCCTTTGCAATCAGATTTGTGTATTTTTGTTAAAAAAACTCCAACCTTCCTTCTGTATCAAAATCACAAACAAATGGCAAATCTGACTAATGCTCCACTGGCTTCAACAGGCTTTGGATTAATTCTCACCATTTCTTTCAGGGAAACAGCGTAAGAGTTTACAAACAAAGTACTATAAAACATAAGCAAATGGAGACTTTTTTTTTTTTTTCCCCAAGATAGTACACTGCCTTGGAGTAACAGGAATGCAACTTAAATTGCTTGTGTCCTTTATTTTTGTGTTCAGTAGTCCTGAATGTTTATGGAAGATTTTAGCTAGGGATGTTCTTACTTTATAATCCCAGAATGAATCATTTTGACTTTGAAATTTACAGGAATTTAAAAGTAACTGCTTGCAAGTTAAACTATAAAAAAGACAAGACATAAAGAATGCTATCAGAGGTAACCACTAGAACAAACTAGTTGTACTTCATTATTTTTAAAACTATTGCTATAACCTAAATAATGGATCAGAAACCCCTTGCATTAGACACTGCACAGAGCCAAAGCAAACGAAGAAGGTATTTTCTTCCTCAAAGATTTTACTTCAGACAATACACAACAGCTGTTTAAAGACAGAAGGAAATAGCATCGGAAAAGCATTCGGTGAACACCAATTAGCAGTCACCTTGGCACATGAGCAGATAAACCATTTTTTTTTTGTGTTGTCACAAGGAAATGCAACCTCTGAAAGTAATTTCTCAAGGGCAATATCTTCAACAACCCCAGATGAACCGGCATTCTGGGCTGATAAGGAAGAGTGTGTAAATACTTGGATACTACGTAAAAGGCTAGTTGAATCAGTGAGAAGAGACTCCATGAGAGACTCCAAGAATGAGACTAAGCATGTTGCATTTGATGGATTCATCCCTGGTGGTCACACGCTGAGATGCCATAACTGAGGCATAACAGAGCGGGAAACTGAATAGCATAGGAGATACACAGACAGACAAGAAAGGTGGTCTCTTAAAGATGTTATACAAACTAATCGGTAAGATTTGGCATAGTCTGGCTAGAAGACGTGAGTAGATTATAATGACGTCTGCATCGCATGCCTGATTCACAGGAGGACTGGTGGCAGGGGCTACAGCAATGGAGAAAAGGGCAACAAGAACAGTGGGGGTTGGAAAGAAGGTTGGAAGAATGTAAAGCTGTTTCTTAACAAGGGCAGAAATGAGAAAACGAGGCATGCCAATTAAAATCAAGCATGTGTACATTTACATCTTAAAATAAATCAGTTCAATTCTGTTATTGGTGTTTAGGCAGTTAGGAGCTATATTTGCCTACATAACCTAGATGATTAACTGCTGGTTTTGGAAAAGATCAACGGTTGTTCCCCATAAGACCAACAGTAAACACTGGAGGACTAAGTACTTATTCCATGGCATGTGACCTTGCAGTGAACTTAGAAAACCAAACCCAACCTTTCCTCATCAAGGACAGCAACTATCCATCAGAGGGTGAACAACACCCTCCAGAAGCCAGTGCTATCTGGGAAATAATGAAAGTGTTATTTGAAACGTTCATTTACACATAGGGCGGACCTGCAAAGGTGAGTGGTTTGAGGTGAGGGTTTAGCCATAGTTTACTCAAGTTCTGAGGACAAATTCTTATGAACATAGTTGTGAAACAAAGAGAAGTTTCTTTCATCCCTCTCAAAGAGCTGCTCAAGCTGTAAGTGAACATCAACTAATACCTGAGTTGTTAATTCTCTGGCCAAAGGAGATCTCCAAGCTACAAAAATTAAAAAAGCTGAAACAGATTAGTATCTCATTGCTCAAGGGTTGAAAATCCATACCCAGACAGGCTGAGCATATGCATATCTCGACTTCATTAATTTCACAGAAAAACTGTGTAAGCCAGTCCACCCTGAGAAGTGAGCCTCAGGGTTACAAATTAACTCCTTCAGTGGCTGCTTCACTACCCACCATTCCTTGCTTACCTTGAGTAAGCTGACTTAGCTTTACAACTTATGAGCAACTGCCAAATACCTTGTTTCTGGCTCTTAGTAGATTTAATTTTTTTCCCCAAGCATTTTGCAATAAACATTAAAGAGCTTTGGACACATTCTACATAAAACCAACAAATTTTTGCAAGATGCTTTCTCATGTAAACAATGCCACATCTCTGTTTTGTGTCTGAGGGATCAGAGGGGACCATTTCTCATCCAAGGCAATAGCATTTATCTTAACTGAGACTGTAATTTCTGGCCCCAGTTTCTGAACCACCAGCTATAAACTGTGTCAGAGAGTAGACAAGAGGATGCAGTGACAACGTGGGGTGTGCTCTGACTTAGGATAGGATAGAATATATCAGACAAAGAGGAATTATTACAATCACAGCAGCAGAAACAAGCTGCATATTTATACGAACAGTGTCCATTTTAATTCTGCCTCCAGTTCCTACAAATTATCAGTTTTCTTCTGAAATTTCCAATCTTGATTTCTGTCTGAATATACTTTATAAGGAAACATCGAGCATCAACAGCTTAGCTATCCATGAGAAGTGAAATAAAGTCTTGCCATAATGAAAAAAATCATTGCATCCTTGCTTTAAATAGCTCCCTAGTCAAGATGGCCACAGTTGGAGAGCCAGCATTTGGCAAGAAAATTTCTCTCAGTGGGAAGATATCTTGGCTTCTTTGAAGGAAAACTTGCTTTGATTTGGTATCTTCTTTTCAGTACATACTGAAAGTTCATGATACAAGGTCTGCTGGAGTGAAATCTTGTCAATGACTTGTTTGGTTTTGTACCAAGCCCTAGGAACTAAGGAGCTATTTGTTATATGAGCCCACTTGAGTACTCTCAAACGTGCACTGAAAAAAGTGGGGAAGTCAGTGTTGTGAAATGGCAGGGATACCAAAGCTTGACAAAAAAGCTTTCAGAAGCTATTCAGAAGTACTCCTGTCACCTTTCATGATCTGAAGGAGCTGTAACAGCTGAAAGAATGCCTCCATGGGTGTTCAGTTATACTGAGTGCTTGCATTTCAAGTATTACCTTACTGACAACCAAATGGATTTATTCCAACATATCAGGAAACATCTGCCCAATAATTAACTCTATCCCAGACAAAACTAAGACACCTAGCAATCCCTCCTCCCCTAGTTTTACATGTGCAATTTTTGCTGCTATTGAATCAAAAAATCACAAAACCCATGTAATCCGTTTCAGCAGAGTCAGATCTTGTACACTAAATTTTGAAAACCAACCCCCTCTTCAAACCAAAGTTGTAGTACCTTGAAAGCAGAATCTCCAAGAGAAAAGCTGATACATCTTAAACAATAGTGATATACTTTTAACACCTTGGAGTTTGCTAAGCTTCAAACTTCTTTATGCCTTTGGGCTTTGTCCTCTTGCATATCAGCTGTGCAACTGTTGCATCTGAATGGATAATGAATGGTTATGCCTCTGTGTACAAATCCACTTGCAGTTCTGCTCAAAGCTCCACTGTCCAGACCTCTATACATGCACCTCCAATTCTGTTGGAAGAAGAAAACCATTGCAGAGCAACTCTAATGGTGCGGCACTGTGTCAAGGTACAAGTTGCAGAATGGGACAGGTGTCAGGAGCCAAGAGAAAACTGCCTTCCTGATTCCCATCACTTTACCTGTCAGCCTCTGAAATGAGACATTGCTTAGGTGAAACTAAGACTTAAAAGGATGTTAACAGCTTTGTTTGTTCCTGGAAGAAAGACATGGTGTAACTCCTTCTGATGCTGCTCTATTATTCCTCATTGAAACAGTTTTACTTTCCAGACAGAAAACTTAAGAGGCAGGTTGTGCTGTCTAGAAATCATGGTTTTCACAGAGGAACCAAGCCCTTATTTTAAGGGAAGCATTTCCCCTAAAAAGAAAACATGGAAGAGGTGGGATTTGCCCTGAACTTTGAGGAATAACTCCTTTTCACCACTGGATGTGTCTGCCTGTCAACATCTCATACCCTTTTTCTGTCTTTGGTCTTCTTATAGCACATCCTACCTTTTCCTCTCCTAGACCTCTCAGACTGCCGAAGAGTTGCTTTGAAACAAAAATTCACCAAGCTATTCTTTCCAGGAAAATATTTTTCTATTTTCCCCCAGTACATTAATAGAACTAACTATAACTTACAGGTTAATAACCATTCCAAATAAAAGATGTACTTTTTTAATAGCATAAAAACATTTGGATCCAATGTGGCATAAATCAGCAAGGCTTTTTGAATCTGGATCTTGGTACAGAAAGCAAGCTACCGTGCCTAGGAGCACTTTCCTTACAACTAACTTAATGTTGGAATGGTGCTGCCACACTCAACCAGCATGATGAATATACAGTAATGGTTTTTAACTTCACAGTGTATTAGTATTTGTGTCTGCAATAGCTTGCAATGAAATCCAGACCACAGTAGAAAATTTTATGTTTAAAAACACACATTACAATGGGGTGGGAAAGGATAGAGCAGAATGCATTGCTTCCCTTCCTGCAGTATAGTAAAATCAGTAACAGGCAGGCACTGGAGCTGAGCTCCATCTTAAAAGGCTATCCATCAAGCCAACCTCAACAGTTTGAATGGAATACACAAATGTGGAGTTCAGAACGTAAACACACATAGGTCTCATAAAGAGGCACTGTACAAATTCAAACATCATCATACAAGTCAGTAATTACTGCCATAAAAGGCAATTTAAAATATACACCATAGACATTCAGTTACATAGTAATGAGACGCTCAGAAACCAAGCTGATAAACACAGCCAAAGCATAAGACCTACAACCACTGGATGAAATTCAGACTTTGCTGACAGCAAAACCAAACACTCATCTAGTTAGAAATGCACCTGCGTCTTTACATTGGAGAACTCCAAGACATACTTTTCCTGAAAAGGCCAATGACAAAAACCTGTGGGTCTCTGGATGGAGGAGTGTCTAGTGAAGGAGCTGACACATCTGGGCACAACTGCTAGATGTAGATGTCCTCTGAGGAGATAAGCCAGGAGACACAAGAGACCTGGGGCAGCTCCAGCATTGCTCAGCGTGGTTCCCTGCTTCCCTTGCACACGCACACACAAAGCAGGACATTAACCAACCTCATGTGGTGGGAAAACAAGGCATGTTTCTTTTACAGGTTCAGACAAAGCCTGCAGACGCGGTCTGCCACGGGAAAGGTTTACTGTCCACACTACAGCCTGTCATTGTAAGTGACTGTATAGATACTGCAGGGTGATAAATTAACTAAAGACAATCAGCCGTGCTGTTCAGATGCTTAATTTCAGAGACATGTTATCACTGCTGTAAAATGCTTTCTGAGCATAAAGCTCAGAATTTGTCTGCACCTTAAGGAACTTCTGCTCTGCTTGAGCCCTATGTACCTAAGACACTAAAATGTAACTTTGTGACAGCCCAGATCAGTTAATATTTCTGTACTGGTCACTGTATTTTAAATTGTTTTTCATGACTGCGATGACCTGAGAAACTGTTGGCATTATCCTCTATAAATATTATGAAAGCAGCTGTTTGCCTGTCCAGGTGTGCTCTGATGCCTGCTTATGTGTGTGACAGTGCTCAGAGAAACTATGAAAATAAGTATGTAAAGGAAATATTAAAAAAATGACAGTTCCAGGTACACAACTTCTGAGGAAGTTAAAATAACCATAGTTGGTTTTCTCCAAGCTAGCATCTTCCCAAGATCAGGCCTGTGATGGATGGAAACCTGACATCTTCAAAGGCTTGAGAAAGGAGAGGGATTCGTCTAGGCATGCTGGAAAAATCAGAGGGTATGTTAATGAAATAGCCAACAATTTGGAAACACTGAAAACCAGAAAGCCAGAGGATGTTGTGGGCTGAATAGGCTCCTCTTTCCAACTCAAGCATGAGGATTAAACTGGACCTGTCTGAATTATACCAGAGACATCACATTTAGATAAAGGAGTATATACATTTTTATATACATCATTTTTTTGCTGTTGTGAACATTTGGTCCAGTGTGCTCGGCAGTTTTGGAAATAAGTATCTTTTGTTCTGAAACAGTAGTTCTGAGTAACTTTAATCAGTGTCTTCCAAAGGAAATGTCTGGAGGGTCTCATTGTACTGGGTCTGCTGGTACTGTTAGGAATCTGTAAGAGAATAATGTAATATAGGTCCTAACTCCAGAAAAGGCATTGCAGCTAGCAATTGTCCCTAATAATTAATATCTACAGCATACCCTTGCAGATGAGGAGGCTAAAATATTAACATGGATTTCAAAAACAGATATGGCAGTCTATTTGACATCCACAGGCTAAAGTAAAATATACAGCATTAGTACTGGAAACTATCTTGATGGGCAGGTCAGAAATCTCTGAAGAATATAAACTGTTAAGAGTACACCCTAGATTAAGCTATTGAAAGACTGACATTTGCTAAAATAATTCTTTGAGTGTACACTACCTCCAGACTGCACCAGGAGAAAGTTATATACTTCAAAGAATGAAGTTTTCCACGACTCCTGCCTAACAAAATTTTGATTGAAATCAAAGTGGCAGCACTGAGAACACAGGGTTGACATAACAAATGCCATAGCCAATTTGAACAATTATGAGCCCAAATCTGCCATCATTTACATATACATGTGATTCCAGCTGGTGAGCTCAAATTATGTATGCACAACCAAGAGAGAATACTTTTTTATGTGTCTCCAAGTTTCACCACAAAAAATACAATGGGAATTGAAGTCAATAGCATTTAAGCAAAGAAAGAGATGCTTTAAGGAATATGTTGAAAAATCCCCTTGATCCACATATTAGTCCTAAACACTGCAAATGTTTGATAATGGTGTGTGGTTTTGCATATAAAGACGCACTGTACGTTCAAAAACAATGCAAAAGGATGCACTAAGGATATCAAACGTAGCAACAAGTCAACATTGTTTTCATATCTCAGCTGTTGTATTGCTACTTGTGTGGTTCTCCTCTGCAGGTCCCCAGCTCAAACAAAGGACAGCCAGGCTTCCCAAATGGGAGCATGACTTGCGCAGGTCTCTCAGGTGTACAAAACAGAACAAGATTGTTCTTGAGTGATTCAACCCGGAATCTGAAACAATCAACGATGAAGGTGATCCCACTGTGCTTCTCCTTCCAAGCAGGAGATGGAAGAAGTTGTGTTCACACACCTGCTCAGGCCAGCTTTGCCCATACGAGGTTTGAGAGTCCAACCACAGAACCTGAGCAACAGAGCAACTTCTGGTGGGTCTGCCCACACCACCATAGCTCTCCACAGCCACAGAAGTATCAACCGTACCTGTCACGGCCACCACAAACACACCGTGACCGGTGCACAATTTTAGCTGCTCAGACAGCATGTAAATGACACTGCCCTCCAAATGTTAGTTTGTACAAGAGTGTAATCCCTGAATCTTGGAGAATCAGTGAGTTGCATCTCTGATGTCTGCAAAGGTTAACTGAGAAAAGCAGGTCTCTTGCAACCAGGAGAGGTCTGCATCTCCATAGGAAAACAAAAATAGGTGACCACAGATCAAATACTTCAAAAACATCTAACTTGCTCTATTTCACAGAGCCCAGTTGGGGGAAAGGCATTAAGATAAAGTGGTCTCTTGGAATTGACATGACAATAAGGTGGGCAAGTTTGTTGCTTTGCTTCACACATCATTTCTTTCCCACATTCCTCTTTCTGGGAAGATGTGATAATGCTGTCTATGGTTCACCTACAAGTGCCTTCCACTAACTTAACTGAAAGATCACAATCCTTTCAAAATGAAATTTCTAAACTAATGAATAAGCCAGATCTAAACAACATTAATACAATCTGTGGTTTAACAACTGAATACTACTTTAAGACTCTACAATTAATTATATTTTCCCTTAATTATTCATTTTTTTTTCATCTATATGCTCCTTCAATACTATTACAAAACTGTTTTGTAAAAAGACCTCTTCTTAATTAAAAAAAAAAAAACCTTGTGGAAGAGGAGGTTTATTTTACTAATAAGAACATATGGTTTGAAGCTATCTTTTTATTAAGATTGTAAATGTCAACCTCAGTATTTCACCTAAAATGGATCACTGCATTTCTATGTTTCCTTAAGAAAAAGTATAAACGAGCCAAAAGACTGTAATGCACACCTATCTGTAAAACCAAGGCACACATGATCTGATCCCTTCTGAGATCAGTGTGCAAGTCTAGTAAGATTAACCAGGTGCAGTATGGTATTTTTCCACTTATGTTGCTTCCTGCTTTTAGTAGTTTTCTTGAACATTGAGTATTTCAGCAGCAAATATTTGCAATACAACCAGTCTGCATTTGCTGATCAACTGTTTCTCAAGGAACGGGCAAAACAAGTTGTGGTGAAAAAATGACCACCCATCTCATGAGGAATGGCTGGAGCAGAAGATAGCATGTAAAAACGTAAAATAAAATGCGACTCCGACTTGCTATGCTACAGCACACCACTTGCTCTTTTGCTGGCATACCTAGAAACATATATTGAGAACAAATGGTGCATTTGACCCTACTGACACCAGCACCAGAGGGAATCCTGTGTTGTTTCAGAGCTGGTAAACCTGTGTATATCATCACTGGAGTGCAATTTGTCCTTATTTTTCTTAAAAAAACAACCACCCCAAGCCTCCCCCAAATCCCTACAACATTAAAAGAAAAACAACTGTCTTCATAGCACTGGTATTTTAAAAACTATGTGTTAATACATAGTTTAAATACTATGTGTTAATACATATACATTGATACTTCCTGGAAAGGAAATAAGGGCTTGCTTGACACTGTGAGGGTAAATTAAGTTTATGCATGTGTAAATACAAACCACAAAATACTATGTTTATGGTGTGATATGATAAATGAAATCAACCTTGCATGATTCATGACGAATAAATTTACTGAACTACATTTTTTTTTACCTTATGGGCAGATGCATTAACCCATGAAAAGAAAACGATTCCCTGGCACTGTATTGCTTTGAAAACTCAAAACGACCTGCTCCTGTAACCAAATAGTACATAAAGCTGTGCACGCTGGGGCAAGTGTGGGGAGGTTAAACAATAGCAAGGGGCAGATAGAAACAAGACTGAAAGATTTTCACCCCTTCAAGTCAACAAGGGAGTGTTCCAGCTGACATATGCAGCCTCTGCTTGCCCTTTGTCATGTCTGTGTTTCACCTCAAAAACTGTCAGTGACTTGTCAGAATCAATCAGAAAAGCTAATGCAATTCTGCAATGATGTACAAGTTTGGACAGCATGACATCAAATTTCTGGTAGTGTGTGTCAAGTACCATATGAAAACAGATGTCCTTATTACTCCATTGCTTTGGTACAAAAGAGTACATCTTACCTTTTTGACCCATATCTGGCAATTGGGGGATTATAATAAAGGACAGCAAGCGATACAGCCTCTAGCCAGTACTTTTATCCTATAAATCGAATTCTAACACTCCTTATCTTCCAGCAAAAGAAGTTTGCTTTATCAAGTACAGTTTTCCTGCTGGATGCTGCTTTATGTTCCAAAGACTTAGAAGTCAGACTGTCAGTTCTCCATGGACCTGAGAAAACCCACCCTCCTGCTTAAAGCAGCAGGGGTTTCCAGAACTTGAGTCATTAATGGCTTGACCAGAAAAGCCAAAGCCTGTTACTGAGAGGTTGTGCAGCTCCTGGATGGAGCCCAAGCTCTGAGCACACTGAGGGACCTGTGATGCAGCCTCACCAGGGGGTTACGTACATCCCCATCCTTTCCTACAGCCAAAGTGCTTGCTCCGAAGACATTCCACAGTCTTCAGGTGCCACAGCTGCAGGTGATGCATGGAAGAGGACCTATGGCTGCAAATCTATCTGAAATACAGACAGTATTTTAACCGAACATTTAATTTCGTTGTCTCAAATCATGTAAAGCACTCTTCCAACTACCTTCCCTCTCATTAAACAAGGACTTACTAAAAACAACTAGAGTTTCTCCTCTTTGATATCATCATGAAAACTCTACTGATGCTATGTAAGAGAAGAGAGACTGTTTTTTTAAGAAGGTAGTAAGTCAGAGTGCCAGCAGACTCTAACTGCCCAGGACTCTTTTACCCAACATGTTACTGCCGAAATTGGTGAAATCCCCATATGAACCAGTTTATCTGAGGCAAAGCATGGATAATCATCCTTCAGGGCATCCTTGTGGGAACAAGAGGTAGATTCTATAATTCCATTACTAGAGGAATTAAGGGAACCCTATAATCTGAAGTGTATTAGCAGGTAAAAGAAGCTTGATACAAAACCAATTTAAATGTAAAAAGAATAAATTCCTACCAGATGTAATTAGAAGGAATCATTTTATCTCATGAGGAAAACGCAAGCACGCCTCCCCATGCCAGGTAATATCCAGGAACAGATTCATAATTAGATGCCTCAGGAAGGAGCACTGCTCTCCGTGCTCGGAGAGAGCTTGTAAATGTGAAACTTCCCAGAGAATTCCCTTCATGCTAACAGGGAACGGCAAACTGAGTCTCTGAATTGCTTTGTTTGCTGGTTGTGCCTCTCCCTGTCCGACTGGGCACTTTGGGGTGTACAACCTCTTGCTATTTAGGATATCTATACAGCCACACACCCTCTCTGGGAAAGGGCTGGCAGTGAAGCTTTTGAGCAAGGATGGGCATCAGCAAGGGAATGAATCTCATCTGCAAGAGCCCACATTACATATTCCCCAGCAAGGAGATTGGTTTGCACAAAGGCATTCAGCATAATAGAATACAATAATATCCAGAGTTCTGCACTGTTATTCTTGTTCAAATCTCTAAGCGTGTTACAAAAGAGAGGCAGCAACCAGTAAGAAGATCTAGTTCATGGAAATAGATGATCCCTGCTTTAATAACTGGTGACATTATCACCAGTTCCTAGAACACAGTATTCTTCAACAGCAATGAACAGATAAATGTAGTAAGGATAGAAGTGTCATCAGTCAGAACAAGATGGAATCAGACCTCTGAATCCTCTCAGGTAGTGCCTTATCTACTGAGAGACTCAAAAGAGATCCCACATGGTACAAGTGATGGTTAAACTCTCTGTGATTTGGATTGAGGCTGGAATTAGCACACTCACTCTCACAAGTGCCTGAGCGACTCATCTTGGGCACTAAACAACTTTGGTCAACACTAAATTAGAACTACCTTTAAGTTGTCGTGGAATTGGCTTTATCTGTGTCCACTATTCACAGAGATTTTAGTAGCTGGCTTTCCTCCAGGTGTTTTAGAGCTTCTTGCTCGAAGTTCATCCTTTCCATCTACCCACATCACAACAGAGTTGTACACACAACATTTTATTCTGTTACCATATCTAACACACTTCAAGTTAAAAGCATGTTTTACAAGAGTATGGTAATATCAGCATATTTAGTACATGAAATATATGAGATCCTTATGGCTATGAAGACCAGGGCTGGCATATTGCATTGCAGGAGTAGCTACTGTATTGCATGTACTATACGTCATCCAAAGTCAGTCCTTAAACACATAATGGTGCACACTTTAGAGGCACCATAGCTCCAGTCCAGGATCCCTTGGTACACACTAAATGCATCCATTTGACCTCCCATACCTTGTATATTATTTATTCTTTCTGTGCCACCTCTTCTCACAAGCCTAACTTGTTCTAGAAGATGGACAAAATGGAGGTCTTAGAATGAAAAAAAAAATAGTATTTTCACCTCCATCAAATGCATGAGTGAAGAATGATCAATAGTGTTCAGTGCAGTGCCAGTAACTGTATCAAATATTAAATAGGAATTTTTTTTTCAGGCATAATACGCATGCATCAAAAAGATTCTGCCTACCCTCCTCATGTACTTTATATGAGCTGATGTTGCATCGATTACCATTGCAGATTAAAAGTTCATCATTACAGGACAGGAGTTTTTTGGCAGCCAATCTGAGAATGACCTCCTATTCCATGTGCAAGCTAGACCTTTCCTCTCTTTCCTGAAACACATGCCAATAACATGGAGTATTAGAACCCAAGCAACATGCCTACCAGAATAAAATACTGTACAGTACACAAAACTTTGCCATTGTTTAGGTTGGCAGAGACCTTTTGAAATTGTATAGTCTAACCCACCTGCTAAAGCAGGGTCATTTACAGCTGGTTGTCCAGGACCACAGACAGGCAATCTGTCTGAGCAACCTGTTTCAAAGTTTGACCACCCCCACAGTCAAAAAGTGTGTTCTTGTGTTCAGATGTAAAGAATAAAGAGAACAAACCACACGTGACAAATATTAGCTATGTCAATTCACACGTCACTGAAAGATGTTTGGACACACAGATACTGAAGAAGAGTATGAAGCTCAGAAGATTAGAAGGGCCAGAACTTAAGTGACCTTCATGCAAATACGCAACAGACTTTCCCAGCAAAACCTATCCTCTGTTTCTCCACAATCTCACCCTCTCCCTCCTGCATCCTCCTCCCTCTCCTCATCCCAAGGGTAACCACAACTGAATTCCCTGCATTTTCCCAGCTGCTCAGGGTCCTTCAACCCCTCTTGTCCTCTCACCCCAGAAACTGGGAAACTCCAGGATACACGATACACCCCTAAGGCCGATTATCTTCCACTGAATCTGTGTGACACCTCCAAAGTGGGGCAGCCACTAGCTGCTACACTCTAAGTATTGCTGCTCAAACAAAACCAGTTGTAAGATAAATATTGAACAGATTTTCTCCTTAAAACTGAAATGAATGACATTTCTTTGGTGAATATGCAGACTATTTTAATTGAATTTGTATTTGCTCTTCTGTTCACTGAGATCTCTTCGGAACACACGACAAACAAATTTGGCTCTAGGGCTGCTCTATCCACAAAATAAATCTCATTTCTTTTTGAAAAAAAATCAAAACCCTAGATAATATTCTGATTTCTTATTATACTGAATATGAATCTTTTTATGTTTCTTTTGCACTTGTGACTCTCAGCACTGTCACCAAAAAATATTTTACTCATTTCCTCAAATATTAGCACAGGTTTACAGCTGTTAAAATTGTTTTTTCTGATATTTGCCTTGTAAAAACATGATCAAGGACAGCACAACTTAACTTCTGCAAACATCAAATTTTTATGATAAATCAACAGGGCAGCAGATACATGTATTATGAAGTTAATGGTCTGTCAAGATATTAACAATGTTGATTCCTGAAGAGAAGTCTGGAATTCAAAAGACAAAACTGGGTTTATTGGATAGGACAGATTGCTGCTTGTCTGACTGACTTAGTCTGTGTGACAGAGCTACGAGCTGCCTTTGGGTTCACAAGTCCTTCAAAACCGAAGCTTCATGGTAATAGAAAGCTTTTCAGCAAAAAGCACCCAACAATCAGAGTTAAAGTTTTATTTATTGGCTCTGACCATCTACTTCTGTTATCAACCATAAGGGCCCATACACTTCATCAACTCCCAACAATAGCCGCAAGCTTGGACAATCTGTCTTGTGTCTTCATTGGGTAAAACTTCAATGGAGCAGCATCGATTAAAGAACAGCCCACGCATAAAATGGAAACTCATTAAAATAAACTTTTTCAAAGGGGGAAGAAACTTCAGTTCCAATTGAATTGAACTGTTTTTATTCCGGAGATGAAAGCTCCATTACCCAGCTATACATTCATGTGCTCTTGGCTTAAGTGCTTTTTATTTGACTTAAACTTTTGGTTTCTTCCCATGTCTTTTTGGAGGCTTGAAAAACATAATAGGAATTCAGAGCTTATTGAGCTTGATTGGAACACAGTATCTGTGAACCTCATCATAATACCTCCTGGACCTTTATGTTTATCGTCTCACTGTGGCTTCTTTTGTGGGTTTTCCTGGCCTTTCCTACAAGAACAATTGTCTCCTTTCACACATATTTGCAGAGACCTTTTTAATCCTTTAAACATTTTTAAATGAGCAACCACAAAATAATGAAGAAATAAAAATAACGCAGGTGTAGTCATTTACATTATAGATGGGAGACTGCATAAGCTGCTGATGTCAAGATGGCTTTTCTAAAGTGTTTATATGAAAACTGACTTGCAGCTTACTGCCTGAAAACCTCACCTTGAACTTATTATGAGGGCAATAATAATATGAAAAAATACAGATGGTAACCTGTGCTATCTGGAAACTTCAGTTTAAACAGAGCAAGCTTAATACACGGCAGATTACTCATTTATATCAAAGCTAAGAAATAATATCCCCAATGCTTTGATTTTAGATGACTGAACACTAAATGAAATGAACTATATTCTCAGTTACTTACATATACTGAATGTCAAGAGAAATTTGTTTAATGCTGCAAAGCTATACAGAAATATTCACTGACTGTGCCGCCAAACACCCTGCACTGCAGAAAATGAGTCCACAAACGCTTTACAAAATTTAATCACACTATGTGCTTTTGCTTTCATATATACTTTTACAGAACACGAAGTAATCCAACTCAATTAAAAATACATGCAAATGTTTCTTAAAGCTTTTTTCCTAAATAATAGCATATAACTTGCATGAAAATTAACATACAGAGGATTAATATATGCTTGTGCTTCAAATTCACCACCAATTTTTTTTTCACCTAAATTCTGGTTTTGGGTGAAAAAATCAAATCACCTTTGATTTCAGCTAGACACAGATGCACACAACAGAACTTGGATCCTCAAGTTTACATATGGCCACACAAAGGCTGAGAAAACTGAAAGGTCTCTTAATGGTAATTTCTCTAGAACATAAAAAATGTACTTCATGCAGCATATTATTTAAAAACAAACAATGTGGGAATCAGACAGATTTAAGACCTGCATTATTCTAAATTTTTGCATAAAGACTCAGTGTTGATTATAAATTAGTTTTCCTTATCAATGTGTTCATTCTCACACATTTAATTCCCGAGGCTGATAGACATTAGTCTAACACTTAGAGAAGACAAGGAGAGTCTGAATGCTCAAGAGAAAGCCGTGCAAATCTGGGAGTCTGGGACTCCCAAATTCCATCGTAATCTTACCGTTTCTATATTGTGTTTGTCCACAGGATATCAAATGACGGTACAGCTCATAGCCCAGCAAGGCAAACCCCAATTAGCTTTCATCTTATTACTACAGGCAACATCAGTGAAGACACAGCCAGGTTGCCCTCCAGGTTTCTGTGCTGACCACTGTCCTTCCACAGCTTCCCTCCTCTTCATTGCTCTCATTCCAGCCAGATTAAAATTGGCACAGGTATTGCAGCCTGTGCTTCATTTACTGAGATAACAATTTCACATTGCTCAGGCCAGAGAGGGTTTTTCTGCACAAAAAGTCACCACAAAGTAGAGTGGAAGTTTGGGTACACAAGAAATGTGGGATCAAGTACAGATATGTCTTCTGCTATTTAACATTTTTTCATGCAAAATTCAAATGGCAATTTAGAAAGCACAAAAAAAAGTTCAAAGTCCAATATAGAAATGTGTAATTGGCATAAAAATCCATTATGAATTAGGTAAATTAAACATATGTGAAAAATACAGCATTGCGATGAATATTTTCACCATATTTCTTGATGGACTTCACAGTTCAAACATACCTATGTCAAAAGTTAAACACACAAACCACGGCGAAAGTCTATAAAACTGAGCTATGCTTCTACATTGCTGTTCCTAGAGTTTATGTTCAGTATAACTCACACGGATTGCTATTCCCCATCAGACATTCTCAAGACAACCAGAGAGCCTTTAAGAATAAAGCAGAATAAGAATAAAGTAGGATACAGAATTCTTGCTTACATTGTCTTCACAGGCCATTTCCTTATTTTACAGGTGGTTGCAATCTGCTCACAAAGAGAATATTAGATATGGTCATATTCACGTTCAGAAGTGTCATTTATAGCCCAAACCTGAATGCTGTGGTTTAAAAGAAAATATGAATACATCAAATTATTATAGCTTGAGACTATTCCTTTTTTTTTTTCCCTTGTTCTCACAAAATACAAGCTTGGACTACACACACAAGAAAAATAACATTAGGAAAAGTTTGCTTATATTGCTATTGTAACTGCTGGCATGGAGCTTTATCCCAATTAGACCTTAAAGAAATGTACTGTCCTATCATCTGAGTGTGTTTTTGGAAATGGCAATCAAAGAAATATTCTAACATGAACAAGTGTTTCTAAGTGCTAATTATTCATGGTATCACTTGCTGATTGGTGCCTGCGGCCATGAAAATTTATTTCTAGGCTGTATTTACAGTAAAACCAAGAGTGCTTAGTGGCAAGTAGCTTAATCAAATTTAAGAACAGCAGACAGATAACATAGGAGAATTTTTTTTTTTTTTTTGCTTTAATCCTCTCATTTGGTTTTGAAACATAAGGCCCTGTTCACTTCATTTAAGTCTCACAATGACTGGAAGCCTGATCAATCTGTCTTGTGTCTTCTTAGGGTGAAACTGCAATTGAGTGGAAGCAACAGATGAACAAAGCCCACATTCAAATCTGTAGCTCATTAAAATAACGTTAAAATAGGGTAAAATCGCAATTGTAAGTGAATTGTAGTTGGCTTCTTTCAGCTACATACATTTGATTAATAAACCATACATTCATTAGCCATGAACCGCTGGTCTTTAAAGTAAATTTAAATGAATGACCCCGCTTTTTTGATGTTCAGATAGTTTTGAAAACATTTATGAAATAAAGCTTAAAAAAATAGGTCAAGGGCTGCTTCCTACAAGCCAAGGAGCTAATGGGATACGATCTGTCAAACCCCATAATCAATTCATATCCTGATACAGAAACTTAGAAAGCTGCAAGTTTACAAGAGACATATTGTAAAACAGCTTTTACAGAGGGGAAAAAAAAAGAAGTATTGTTAATTTGCTTTAAACTCACAAGCAGCCCAACATTTCCAAGAACATATTTAAAAAAATACTCTAAGAAGGCAACCTTAATTAAGGTTACAGCAACTCAAACAACAATGGGAGAGCACAGGGCTGGAAGAAACCCCCCGAGTCATGAAGTTGAGTAGCCTGCAGGTATTCATCCCACACCATCCTGTTCGGAAACCGAAACAAGGATGTTTCCACCTTGAAACATGGGTAGAAGTTGATCTAGCTCACACAGGCATTTTTACATTGACTTTCTCTCACAATCATCGCTGGTATTAACCAGAGCTGCTGAGACAGGAGGTTGCTGCTGGCAGACAGGAGGTTGCAGTCTCTCTGCCACCATCAGCAAAGCCTCAGGCCCTGTGATGACCCCTCGCCGAGAGATGTAGGATAATCTGGGTGCTAGTACTTCATATTTGGACAATCCACATCCCCCTCTACCCTTCAGCTTTGATTCTTCATCTTGAAAAGCACTCGGCACCATTGTAGTTAAGTGGGCAACTCTCTGCGACAGGGTTGGAAATACAGTGGAAGAAAGCCCCTCTGGCTTGAAGCTGACCCTCCATGAGCAGAGCCACACCTCTCCAAATTATTCCTTCTTGGCAGCTCTTCTGCAGATCCAAGCGAGTGCAAGCACACAGCTCCTAATAGCTGGACAGGACTTTGGAGCAGGGGCCTCTGCACCAGGAACCTCTGCACAGCGGGGATGCTCTCAAGGTGAAAAGGGGCAGTTAGGCTTCTCTATTTTGGGCCAGCTTGTTTTATTTTTCAGAAGAGTGTTTCTTTCTGCTTTCCAGAAAGAAGATAACAAAATGAATAGAAGAGCTTTGTCCCACAAACAGAAATCATTGTTGGAGGAAAGAAAAGAATGACCAGGAATTGCTCCTAAAGAACACCAGTTTATTCTAGGGACATTTCAGTATTCCTGGGAATTAATGAGTGGTTTCCCTTTCCCTTTCACTAGAATAATCCCAACTGCCCAACATTGTTCTTTTATGAATTTGCCATGGAGAAGACACAGACTGGAGGTCATGATGACAGTTGGAATAAGCCATTGCTAATCCCATCCCTGACACAAAATCAACAGGCCACGCTTTTAAAGAAGATGAGCAAGAAAACAATTCCGAACTGAAATTCAACACTCAGCCCAACACCTGAGTCAGCCAACCAGCAAATCTGTTTGCTACTTGCCTGTCTCCCTAACATCGCTGGGATATCACTCTGCACTCCTTGCAGGCTCTGTTTATTATACCTGCTGTGTACTTTGGGGGCTCTCTCTGAAGCCGTAACACAAAACAATTTAGGTTAGGATTCATTTTCCTTAAATTAAAGCAATCAGTAAGGATCCTAATCACCCCACACATACTATACAGCTGATGGAAAGGATTGCTCCTAGCTCTTAGTGCCAATTCAGGTGCTCAGGATCTGAATTCCTCTATAGAGGTGCCTGTCTGTCCTCTCTGATCTGCGGAGGGACAACTCCAGTCTTTGCTTAAACTCACCAGGTGCATGAACTTAGTAAGGGTGAATGTATCGTACACTTCATTTACAAGATTTTCATGTTTTATTTAAAGATGAGTGTGCAACACGATGGCTTTAGGTTGGTAGAGAGTGGCATGCCAAGAGTTTCCAGCCTGGATCCCACAGACCAAAGATGACAGTAAGTACCCTGCTTTTGGTTGCATACTTGGGATTCGGTTTCAGATTAAATTTAGGCGCCTGAATGTAGGTATCTAAAAATGTTCTGTCTGTGCTCTCCCTCCCCACCCCCAAAAGCGATGAGTGCAGGCAATGGAGCTCAAACTGATTTATTTCACCTGAAGTAAACGAGCAGGGCTCAATTTAGCTGCCTCAAGACAGGGGGTCTATCTAGTACCATGAGATGCTCCATGGTATTTATTCCACATTCACACAGAGCTGGCAGGTCTGACACTGCCACAGAGGGAGAATTACATCCTTCTGGACCCACAGCTGGAGGCCATGCAGGACAGACATCTCTGTTTAGGAGAATGAATGGTGTCCTTCATGTCTTCATTACAGCATCAGTATAAATGATTTCCACAAAACCATTAGCAGCACCTCAGGAGAGGCAATCAGGGAGAGAACAAAAACAGAGCACAAACTAACACTGGAACTGCCCTGAATGCCTATTTGCACTCCCTGGAGGCTCAAAGGGTTAAACACATCAAGGAACAAATACCACTGCACTCAACAAAGGGGTCTGTGCCTGCATCCCACCAGCCCCAGGTAGGGATCCTGCTGAAAACTGGGCATCACACCTAGACTACCTAGAGCAGAACAGCACTCCTGCTTCCTCACGTGCATTTACCCTTTAATAAAGCATATGTGTTGACTTGTTTTCTCACTATATCTAAGCAATGTGAACACCTACTTCAGCAAAAATTATTTTTGCCAGCATTTTTAACTCTCTCTCAATATATGCCATAACATGGTGATGCCCCTAAAGGTAAACTATCCAGTCTGATCAGAAAGTCCAGCTGGGCACAGGGTGTCTTAAGCTAAACTCTTTTAATCTTTTTCCTATAGTGGCAATATAAATCAACCCAATTAACCCTTAGCCAAATTTCTCATAAAATTAAGAAAAAAGTAAATTTTACTGCTAAGCTTTTGTGAAAGAGGCTAAACAAAACTCTGTTTCTTAAATCATGCCAAATATTTATTTTACTGTTTTACTATAAATGCCATCCATTGGTTATCACTGTATTTGAACCATTACTGTGCTATGTTATGACACAGCATTTTCCATCAATATTTTACATTATATTTCTTGTGTGGTTAGTACAGGAAACTGGCTTTTAAATAGAAGTGGAGGTAAATACACATCAGTTTAAAACACAGGGATGGTAGCAGAAGGTTTTTGTCCTAAAATATTTAAGATTCTGGAACTAAACTGATATTTCTAACCTTTCATATTTACTTCATGCATAAACTCTATTCATTTAGCCTCATTATTATCATTAAACTTTGATTCACTCATTGCTGGAATGAGAGAGTTAATGTGTTGTTTAAGAAGAAAGCCTTACTTCAAGTTGAAGGCTGAGTACGCATTCCTCATTTAATACTGATTACTATCATGCATGCATATTGAGAACTAAATGTGTCATATTTGTCTGCAGTGAGTACTGAATATCAAATTTGTTCTATAAGTCCACACACAAAAGTTTCTACGTCTTTAGAAAAGCCACATCATCCACTTCCGCAAATATAAAATTCACATCCGAACTGAAGGGTCAGCATCTCCTCCTAATAAAACATGAGAAAGCTACCTGAACACCACCCTCACTTGAGGAAAAAAACAAATAACTTCCATTTTCCTGGCCACCAGCTATGTTTTAATGGCTGACCCCACTCGGATACACAAGATCTACAGCAGTGCGGCCACTCAGTAGTTGATTTCACCTGTTTGGAATTAAACCACAGACAGCTGAAGATGCAAAATAAAGCAAGCAATATCAAATCAAGCCTAAAGCAAATAATAGCAGGGGGAAGGTATTTTCTTAGATGACTGGAATACATTACTTGGTAAAAATCTAAAGCAGAATTGATGAGCATGCCAGGATGAAGATGGCTACAAGATCTCAACCAACCATAAGCAGTCTCCTTTTTAAAAACTCATCTGCAAGAAAGTAGGATCATTTTTCTCTTGATGTGAATGGGTCTGTATTTGTTGCGTTCTACTTGGAAAGCTGAAAATACACCTTCCTGGACTTACAAGTTTTGATTAAAAACCATTAAGAAATGGAAATTCTGCATGATAAACTGCTGCATACAACTCCTTCTTGTGACAAATAACATCCATAATGTGCAACTGAACTTCATTTCCAAATACTGAAAAGTATTAAAACAGTCTGATTTGAAAAGATCACTGTGCTAATTTTTGTTGAAACGAATACGCTTGTCAAACAAATTAGGAGTTGCCTGATGTGATTATGCCTATTTCTTTCCAATGGCAATACTGAAGAAAAATGTTCCTAAGTTACCACACACCTTTAGAGCCACTGAGGTTTTCAAACAATTTTTGAAAGGAGATGATTAGGCATTAAATTAAATCACTCTTCATCTTACTTTTCCTAGAGAACCACTATTTTAGGTTAAAAAATACAAATAGTAATTCTAATCTACCTGGAACTCAGCAACGCATCTCTAATAGTCACAGCCAGTTCACATCGAGAACTGGGACTGGCTGCAGGAGCCAGTGCTTTACACAGAAAAAAAGGACGATTCATATGGGAAGGAGGTTACTACTGAAGTACACAAATAGTTCAAGACTCGTTAGGTTTAATTCTTTCAACAACAAAATATTAAATATAAGGATGCTAGCAAGAACACTAAGTTGGCACTCACTGGCAACAAAAGGAAGGACCAGAAATCACAAAGAAGAAATGTGGGACACCAGTAGTGGAAATGGAAGTTCTGTGAGCCTCAGGTGAGAGGTCATGCACTTCAGGACAGGGACAAGAATTTGTGCTAGGTGCTGGGCTTCCACACCTGAAGATACAGAGGAGGCCAAGGACTGAGAGCTATTAATTTCTTCTAGTAATGAGACGCAGAAACACAATAGTACTGTCAATCCACATATTGTCAACACAAATATTTGTATCACCCCCCAAAATCTCTGATGAAACTTCATCTGGAACTTCACAGAAATTTCAGTGGACAACTGAAAAAAAAAACACAAAAGAAGGTACAGGGGTGTGAACAGTTCTTTGGACACGGAGATATACACACATAGCAGAGTAAAATGAAGGCTTTCTAAAAATACACCAGAAAGAAGTGGAAGAGGAAAACAACAGATTTATTCAAGCTAGGACAAAAGTATGGGCACAAAAGTCTGATTGCAAATTATGTATGTGCTCATTCAAGGGTGAGAAGTCTATTTTTTTTTTTTTTTTTTTAATCTTTTCCCCTCTTTCTCTCTCTTTCCCCCCCTAAACAAACAGAAGAATGATGTTTGGGACCAAAAGTCACAAAACTTGTGTTCTTCTAAAAATGAAATTCCTATTCAAGCACTAAACAAGTCGAATCCTTTAGAGAAAGACAACAAACCAAATCTTCTCCATTTTCTGAAACTTGCAGTAAAAGGACAGCTTGCCACAGGAAGACTGGAAATCAAATCTCTGTAAGAGAAGTCCTTCCACGTCACAAATTAGGCTTGATAAATTGGATGCCTTGTCATACAAGTTTTGAATTCATGTGCCAAACTAGGGGTAGCAGGCAGGCCTCCCTTCCCACCATGGTGAAAACCTGTCTCTGCCTGAAGCCCATGGGTGACGTGAGGATTCTTAGCAACCTGACAGCTAAAAACGTGACCCACCTTCAAAAAAGAAGCATATGGCTTCCAGCACCCAATTCTGACAACATTTTGTCCTTATTCCAATTTTGTGCCAAATTCTCTAACTCTACTACATTTTCGCCTAACATATTATTCACCTTGTGAAAGGATGTTAATCAGTATCGTTGTCAAAATGCTTCTTTCACAAGAAAATTTGCACCAGGAAAAGGAGACTGCATTAAAAAAAAATCTTTTTTAGGGGATTATAACAACATGTATTAAAAAAAATAAGGAAACAAAAAAAGTGGATTCAGATGTATGCATTTTTATACTGAGAAGTTTAAAATTTAAAAGGAAACAGAGCAAAAGTGGATTTATTTCTATGTGCCCACCTGAAACAAACATCTTCTATATTGATTTCCCTCTCTCCAGTAGGATTTAAAGATCTGAGTCACCCTTCACGCTAAAAAAGACACTCCCATTTTTTTCCTAATAAACCCCAGCTAAATGATGTTAATACACAGACACACAGTACCAGCAGTTCTGTATTACGGTTTGCATCTACCTCTTTTATAGCCTGTGCCTGGATGAGGAAATGCACAGCAGACATGAGGACACTGGGTTGACCAAAGTAGAGCCTAATTCAGTCTGAGACCACAGGCAAATGATTCCCTCCAGACAGCTGCAGGATCATACCACAACCCTACGCCCATAGCTGAGTGCTATAGAACTTTTCTGATAAGAATTGATCATGAGAAAAGGTAGAAGTGTTACACACTAGTGACGTACCATTTTGCCAAGGCACTGATTTCTGTCTGTCTACATATTTATACTGCTCTTCATCAGGAATCAGGAGGACTATAACCAAATGCCAATGTTCTGGAGCTCCCATTTGCGTAATTTCATACACAGTAAAGTCGATCCAGGAACTGCACTTGCTAAAATATCCGGATTTAACTTAATTCATGCCACCAATATTTGGCAAAACTGAGTAGCATTGGAAGTGGGCACTGGAATCAACCGCTGACAGAGTATAAAAAAGGCGTGTAATAAAAGCCTGTGTCCAGAAAGGCAAACAAAAAGAGGGGAAACAAAAGATTAAAAGAGGAAGGAAGCTGCTAATGCTTTGGAGCGGCTGGGGCTATTTCAGGATGGGAATGTCTCTTACCAGTATTTTGCACAGTGCATTGCACATGGCTGAAAGCATCCTTCAGCAGATGACTTCGGTGTCCACCGTAATATGAGACAAGGCACACGCAACCCCGAGTCTGGCACAAAGGGTGAAACTTTGAGCAGACATCCACAGACGCTACAGAGAAGTACCCGAGAGCAAACAAAGATTTCCAGGATTCCTCCACCTCTCTCTTTCCAGGAGGTGAAGACAGCGGGTGTCTTGGCTCCTCATCCTCCCTGAACTTCACTGGTGGTGCAGCCTCTCCCTCTGTCTCTCTCCTGCTCAGAGGTTTGGTCCTCTGGCAACCAGCGAGTAGGTGTCTGATACATTTTTTTCAAACTTTATGGCAGGGATTGCACTTTGTTAATACTGCCAGACATATATGATAGCTGTCAAGCTGGTGAGTTATTTTAACACTTGGAGAGCTGGCTCTGAAACAGTCAGGTAGCAAACTGCTAATGAAAAAGATAAGCAAATGAGTCAACTCAAGCATGCTACACTGTCTGTCTTAATGTTGCTTGGTACGTCTGGAAAGAAAAACACATCTTTCTATTGGCCAAATTAATTTTTATAACACCCAAATGTCTTCCTGTAATTTATTAAGTGACCTGACTCACATCTCTGCCCTGGGGCTCACTCTTATTCCCAGGGACAGAATTGCAGGTGAAGGGTATTGTAAGTACTGGGGGTTTTATTCCTCCTACACACTTCCAGTTCTCTGTAGAGTTTTCCTGCCAACTAGCCATAGTTTTTTATAGAGATGGACCTACATGCACTCAGAAGGAAAGAAGTGTCTGAAGAATATTATTCTTCAGTAGAAGGAAATGCTTAGAAGAGTTGTATACATTGTATGTGCTTGGAAACGAACCATTTAATGCAGAAGTTGGTCCTCGCTCAGGAAAGTGGCCATTACTTGCAGCTAGTATGATTCGTTGCTCATCTGCTTTACCACAGTCTTTTTCTCCAAACAACTGCATGATCCAAGTGAAGTCTTCATTTAAAAAAAAAAATCTACAATGGAGGCCAAATCAGAGAATAACTAGTATAGGAGCACCACCTTATTCAAGGAAACAAATTAACTTTTTTTTGGTCATATTAGTCAACTGATAACTCATTCTGCTGCAGCAACTGGACATTCATACATCAGATGGAGCATTCTGAAGCCTAAATTCAGAGACGAAGGAAGCCCAAGAAGGAAGTATTCATCTATACTGCTAAGAAAATTACTCTCGAACAAGTTAATAATGGCATAAGGGCAAAGGGGCAATATAATTAGTTTTACTTATGTTTTTCGCTTTTTACACAGAGGCTGACACCGGTTTAGTAACAGTTTAAGTTGGGATGGGGTGTCCCTTCATAAAATTAAGTAGCTTGAAAAAAGAATACATTTGAAAATCTGCTCTAAAGCTGTGAAAGGAAATGTGTTGCAGCTGGTGCAGGTGATCATCTTTTCATCCAGACTGCCATCCTCTTCTTGTTTGCTTCCCTCTGACATGTACATATACATAATTTTTAATTTTAAAAAGACATATCTTTGAATGTATTCTCTCTGCTGATTCTTTACTACCTCATTATTTCCATCCATGAATCATGAAGAGACAGGAAAAAAGATTCTTACACAAAGAAACTGATACTAAGCTTTACGTGACTGTGATGGTTTTGAAAGACGGTATACCCCTAACCACAGTTGTTGACAATTACAATATGTTTGCTAAAGCATAATTATGACTTGATTGTAAGTTTAGATTTTGTAATAACAAAAATAAACAAAAAAGATGTATCTATGTATTGTAATTGGCTGATCATACAAATACTTATTAAATATAAACACATATGCTTTTGTAGATTTGTTAGAAAGATTCGTTAATTGCTTAATGAAAGATGTCTTTCAGATACTAATTCCTTCATTTAGTTCGACAGATTAAATTTTATATGAGGAGATATTAGCATGCATGCAATGAAGTGACAAGGACAACTAAAAAGCTTAAAATGTTAATGGATGAAGTGCAGCTTTCTCAGTTACTCTAAACTAAAAGCTATAATCTTCATTACATGCACTAAAGATCATCTTTTCCCTTGCTTTCTGCAGAGATAAGACAGCTATATTTAACACAGAAACGAACACCACAATATGTTTCGATTCAGCTGCTATGTTTTCATAATCATAAATAAATTATGAAAACTTTAAACAGTGCATGAGTGATTCTGCATAGAAAACAACAACAAAAACGCAATTAATTTTTATAGAAGAGAAAACTTATAGTCGACATCCGAGCAATCCAATCGCCCCTATATTTTACTGCAGTAGCTTTAGGTAATTATATTCTTGATAAACTCTCTTTGCAATGTGCTTGCAGAAAAGAAAAAAACAAACCAACAACAAAACAACCAACCAACCAATCGACTTGACTTACTAAGGCACTACAGGGTTAATGTCAACCATTGCCGTAAAAAGCAAATTACTAGCAATACCAACAGTCCAGAGCCTAATTTTTTGCTGTAGACTGGAGTTCAATCTGGCATCATCTTTTCTCTTTCCCCAGTAGGGAGCAGGGAGCCCTCTAGCTTCCATGCGGGTTTCCTACTGTGGTACATATTGGCCAGCATACAGCTGCTCTAAACAACTATTTGCATTTACAATGCGGTCATCCCACCACCTTCTTTTCAGATCAATATGATTGGGACAAACAATAGTTTGATTTTGATTGCTCTATAGTACGCTTGGGTAGAGCCTCTGAATACAAGCGAATCGCTCAGAAACAATGGGCTGGTTCATCATCCAAAGCGTCCCTTTTCAAACAGCTGCCTCTGCCACACTCACCCTGACAAACGTCCAGAAAAACAGATGGTTTCAGCATTCATGGGCAGTTTAGTGAAAGCCCTAGAGTCAACTATTCAAGACATTTTATCATCTAGCTGATAATAGAGCATTGCTTGGAGATAAAAATTAAAAATACATTTAAAAACTCTATTAATTCACACCCACGTACAGCTCCCCTTGCACACACGGAAAACAACTTCCCTGTGCCCTGTAATGCTGCAAAATGCAAGCGCTAAAGGAAGCTTCACTCTTAATCCCTTCTGTGGGATAACTGCATCGCTATGAAAAATGACAATCTGCGGGTAATCTCACAGACCACATATACTGCAATACTCACAAACAAAAGCAATGAATTGGTAATTGAATGGGAAGTTTAACTTTGAGCTGCCTGGGGTTTGCTGTGGATTAAACCAGGTCCTGCTTTTCTTTCTTTTTTTTTTTCTTTTTTTTTTTTTTTTTTTTTGTTTTTTTTGTTTTTTTTTTTTTTTTTTTTTTTTTTG
>VWYH01002297.1:439787-455402 GCA_013399365.1 Pampusana beccarii | reverse complement strand
ATCTATCTGAGATACAGTGATTTTTTTTTCCCTTTTTTTTTTTTTTTAAGTGAACACAAATGCTTTCAAGGCATTGTACCAGGAAAGGGACAGGAAAAGTCGTGATACACATTCTGCTTGTGCCTACAGACAATCACATCATTTTCACTCAGGTCACAAGCATTAGCAGCCTCTAAGGCAGAGCAGCTGCAGTACTATGAAGCCGAGGGTCTTTGCTCCCTTTAATAACATAGCTGTGCCACACCTTGGTCTGGAAGGACATGAAGGGCAGGCTGAAGTGAAGCCATGACCATGGCTCCTCAGCTCCACCAGCAACACAGCCTGACCTAGGGATGACAAATGGGCAGTATTATCCTCATGGGATTCCTGGGCAGTACCACGTTTCACAGGATGTAAAACTATCTCTACTTGCTCCACAAATCCCTACAAGTTTAGAGAAGCTTAAACTCCCTCAGCCCATGTTGGAAAGTCTAATTCTTCTTGAGGCAGGATAGGAAGATTTGGCTTCTAGGAAAAAAAGGAGTTATATTTATTATTCCTTGCTTAGAAGCTTAAAAAGATTCACTGCCTACTGATCTATTAATATTTTGTTGGTGACCATATGAAATTTCTGCAGCAAATGTAAATGCCATACCTGGCACTGCCTTAGTCCACCGAGCTGAGCTGCTCCACAGTTAATTGGGATATGCTCACTGTAACTCTACCTTTCAGCAGAGTGCACAGGATTGAATCCTACGAATGCTGGGAACTTTTTGGTAGGTGTATGTAAGTACGTGTAATACAGTTCTACAGAAAAGCAGAGCATCAGAACGTAAGAGTGAGCAAACATTTTTGCCAATGCCTCAATATTTAATACAATTCAGCAGATGTATCTTGGAATTTAAAAAATACACATAAAAACCAAAGAAAAATATTACAAATAACTGTAAATGTGGAATAATTTCCTTCTTAAAAAATTTACTTTCTTAAAAATTGTTTTCACCCTATTGCGTTTCAATTCAGGAAAAAAATACTCTGGATCCAATCAGAAATCTCCAGTGAGCAGAACTTTACAGAAGTAAACTGCACAGAGTTGAAGGATGGCACCAGCCTGTCAAAATTATGATACTTAAATCCATGTTGTCACACAGAAAAACAATCATTGTGTATCAATTAGTTTTTCTCCGCATTACTAATGATGTCAGTTCTGAACACTGGCTTCTCTGTTTCCCCAATAAACTCTCTTCCTTGCTGCCCGTTGCACAGAAAGCCCCTCTAAAGCCACTCCAAGTATCTGCTTCCTCTTCAGATCTTGTCAGACCTCTCTGCTATGACACCTCCAAAGATGACTCCGCTAGGACATCAACTTATCGTGACTGAGAAGAATATGTCATTCAGATAGCCAGTAGTACAGTTAGGACTACAAAAATACAGGTCTCTCAGAGACCTCAGGCGACTATCCAGACCCTCCTGCATAAAAGGGGTAAGGGGAATAAATATTCTAGGCAAACTTAACCCCTTCACCCTTTCCTTTTAAACCATGCTTTTAAAATTCTTCATTTCCTCATGATTTCTTTTGGAAACTCTCCAATTTATCTACATCTTTCTTTATACACAGTCCCCAAAACTGGATTCTATACTCCAGCTGAGGCCTCACCAGCACCATATGGTGCAAAATAATTACTTCCCATGTCTTACACATGACACTCCTGTTAAAGAATCCCCCCAAAAAAGAGGTTCTTTATTTGCAATAGCATGTCCTTTGTGAGTTATATTTCACTTGTGATCTCCTAAAACCCCAGACACCTTTCTGCCTTCCAATTACTTCCACATTTTGTCTTTGTGCATTTATCGTATCTTTTCCAAGGGCTGTATTTTGCACTTCTTTATTGAATTTCACCTGCTTTATTTTTATCATGGCCTCTTAATATAAATAGATCCTTTTGAATGGATTCATCCCTCCAAAGAATTTCAACCCCCTGATTCATTGTCTCTGTAACAAAAAAACCAAACCAAATCAAAACAAAACAACCAAACAAAAAAAGTGTATTTTCCCATTAACATGTTGAATGATGGATTACAGAACAGAACTTTCCCCAGAAAAGACTAGTGAGTGATGCCAGGTGAGCTTCCCTTGCAGTAGGAAAGAGCACCGCCAGTAACTTCTTTTTGAGAACACTTTTTCAACTGCTTTGCAGCCACTTATGGCAATTTCATCTAGGCCATATTTTTCAAGCTTGCTTATAAGAATGTCATGTTGGACAGTGTCAAAAGCCTCACTTTAGTCAAGATACATCACATCTCCTGCTTCTCTGTTATCTACTAGGCCAGTTACCCTGTCAAAGAAGGAAGCGAGATTGGTTTGACACAATTTGCTCTTGACAAATTCATGCTGGCTGGTTTTTATCACCTGATCATTGTCTAGGTGCTTATGAATTGTTCTAACATCTCTCTGGGGGATCAAACCAGGGCCAAACTGGACTTGGCAACTGGAAAAAGGAGTACCCAGGGAATTAGTGACAAGTCCTAAGCCTGACTTTCTTCAGCCCTGCCAGGCTGCTTCTGTTTACATTAAACATAAGTTATGCTTTATGATCAGACAAACAAAACCTGGCCACCTTCTACGGTAGGGCCATCTTGCAGTTAACCACTGTAGCTTCACCACATTGCTATAGTGCAAGAACCATGTAGAAACACTTGAGCTAATTCCTGTCCCAGAAGCTGCAGGGCTAAAATCCTACTCCCACATTCTCCACCGAGGCCAAGACTTGGGTCTTGCATCTTGGGATGAATTACCTCAGACTTCTGCTGTTTCAGAAGTTTCAAGCTGGCTTTACATCTCCTGATGACACGTCATTGCAATATGCAGACACGTACTTCGTTTACTATCACATTTAAAATGTTAACCACTCATTTACATTAATGGGAGCCATGATGCTGCTTGTAACAGCCTTTTGAACCAGGCTTCAGGACACAAAATTTATGATCTATCTTTGTTTTCATAGTCTCTCCACGAGAAAGGTCCTGACCCTGTTTGAGACTTTGGATGGTACTGCAACAACAATAACAGATATGACGGGAAAGTCATAAACCCAAGCTCAGTTTACAGAATGAGAAGTTGGGAAATCATAAGATTTTTAGCCAGAACAAAACAAAAACCAAAAACCACCAAACAAAAACCCCCACACAAACAAACAAATAAAAACCCAGCAATCTGGAAACATTCTGTTGGCAAAAAATAACAAAGAAAAAGAAAGCCCTTTCCCTTTTTGTTTTGCTTCCAGTTTAATGTTTCCCTGGACAGCTTTCCTGGTTCTTTTTATTTTCCCAATGTTCAAGTGAGCTCTTCCTCAGGCACAAGTTTTTATGCAAGAGACAATAAGAGATTCTTTTCTTCCTCCTTTCTATCACTTCTTCTCAGGCTTCCCCTTACTTTTCCTTTTTACCCTGCTCAGTCTCCAACACATTCATCCTTCCCCACAGACTCATCTCTCACCCTCTGTCATACATTTTTGTCCATCCTACTGCAGAGTTCCTACTTCTTAGCTCCCTTCCAAGTATTCTTAACCATATAAGCTTTTACAGAGGTATTAAACTGAGTGTTGAACATCATCTTGCAGTTGCATCTGGGTTATCTCAGTTCAGCCGCCCATACTGTTGTTTCCATTCATGTTTCCTACAACACATCTCACTCTTCATATCAGGGAGGTTACAGAGCATTAAACAGAAATAGCACAAGAAGGGCCATGGAAACAGCCAGTTCAGTACCTCTGAAGACAAACGAGTGTAGAGGAAGACGACTGAGCACGAGATTCTACAGCACAGAACACGGCTTCACCAGAAAGAAACAGTCCTGAAGGAGATCGTACACCTGACTGTGGTCATGGCTGCTCCTCTGCTTTATTTAGGTAAGTGATTTTGCAACTGCTGGAGACCCTATCATTTCTAAGGAGGCTACGGTAGACAGCCAACATATGCTACATGGCAGCTTGCATGTACCAGGGTCCTCAATTAGAAAAACAAAACAAAAAAAGCCTCAACAAACACATAAGCTAAAACAGCAGCCCTGATTTTTTAAGATGGTACTGAAGATATTCAGTAAGACCTTGTTTCCGTACTCCTCGATGAAAATATTTGACTCACTATAGAGCAGGCCAATCCTGTTCATCTCTGCTTCCTCTATGGCCATCTGTTTGTCTTGTTTTGAAGACACAGCTTCTTGAAGGAGAAATTATTTCCAGCTTTTACTATGCTCAGCACTATTGTAACAATAAATAGGTCTGCATTTATAAGCAACGCTAATAACATATTAGATTCTCTAATCTCTGTTCACTTTGTGAAAATAGAACGTGTAAAAAATTCACATAAGAATTTGTGTTAAGAAGTACATTTTTTTTAAAGTCTGTTTCATTGTTACTCTGCTTAAATGAATTTTTCCCTGCTTTTGTGACAGCATTGCAGTCCAACACAGGAGATAGAAGTCATTAAAGAGGAAAATTTAACACCAGAATTACAGAAACTGGCAAGATAACATAGAAATAAGAACATTTCCTGAAACTACTAGCTCTTTTTTTTAATGAAATGACTAGGTTTCAAGTTGATGTTGTCAGTGCAAATAATCTTATAATTTACACTACAACAGTTTCACTATCTCAAGTCAAAGGAAGAGATTTTAAAGGAAAAGGTCCTTTTTGAAAGCTTATGCATTGAAACTTTGAAAGTTATTTGTTGTCTTGATGAAAGTTATTGCATTATCTACAGAAATATCTATTTTTTTCTTCAGATCCATATGACTACAAATATTTTGCTACAGTGTTATCATTGTAACAGAACAATACATGGTAAAGTTTTAGATTTTCTATCCTAAGTGCCATGAAATCCAGTCACCTAAAAGCATTAAGTGGTAAATTCAGTTTTTATACTCAGCATTTCACAGGCAACAATAACACTAGATCATTCAGGGGTTAAGCTCAAGATTAGAATAACGTATATCCTGTAAATTCTTTATATGATATAGGCTGCATATGGACAGTTCTTCCATCTGCCTAGATGACTATAAGAAAGATACAAGCAGATAAAATTACAGTTAATTTAGTAACATGTACCCACATGATAGCAAGTCCAATTTTGATTGAAATAATTTGAAGGTTCTAACATTTGCATCTCTTCAATCAGCTTTCACTTCTTACAGATATTCATCATCTCAGTATCTAGCTGGATTGCATGAAAATACTTACCTCCATTAATTTCTAGAACGAAAAACTGAAACTAATCCCGGAGACCATCTGGAAGGCATGACCATCATAAAAATTCAGCTCCTTGCTTGTAAGGCTGCATCACTTCTTTAAAAAGAAAAAAAGCACAAACTTTGTTTTATTTTTGGTTACAAGTGCGATTCAAGGACCTCTGTATCTCAGTCATATATGCCTAAATCATGGTTGTAATGAAGGCAACATGCCATCCAGACTAAGAAGTCCAAAGCCTATGAAGTTGGAGCTGACGGCCAACACTTTTCAGAACACTCACTTCTTCTACTTGAAATACTTCTGAAATGCAATGAAGACTTTCTCTTGATGGATACAGAAAGGACAGAGTGAACTGCATATTTTGGGAAAAATCTTTAAAACATTTTTCATCCTAATTAAAGGTGTCTATATCTTGCCAGAAATAAAGGAACTGTCAAGCCATAGAAATAAATGGTATATGACATAAGCCTTATCTTATGTTACTGCTACTTACATGTGTAGCTTCACCATGGCAAGTTTGATCATACACTTATTAAGAGTTCATATATGCTTACACACACTTTTATAAAGGTTAACAAAAATTTATCATCTTTTATAGCAAAAACATGTCATAGAATCATAGAATACCAGGTTGGAAGGGACCTCAAGGATCATCTGGTCCAGCCTTTCTTGGCAAAAGCAAGGTCTAGACAAGATGGTCCACCACCCTGTCCAGCCAAATCGTAAAAGTGTCCCACGTTGGGGAATCCATCGCTTCTCTGGGAAGATTATTCTGATGGCTGATTGTTCTCTTGTGAAAAATTTCCCTCTTGTGTCCAATCATAATCTCCCCAGGAGTAACTTGTATCCATTAACCCTCATCTTTTCCATGTGACTCCTTCTAAGAAGGGAGTCTCCATCTTCTTCGTAGCCACTCTTCAAATACCAGAACATGGTGATAAAGTCTCCCCTAAGCCACTTTTTCTCAAGGCTGAACAAACCCAGTCCTCTCAGCCTTTCCTCACGTGGAGGCTTCCCAGGACTTTGATCATCTTTGTGACCCATCTCTGCACCCTCTCCAGCCTGTCCACATCTTTTTGGTATAGCGGGGACCAAACCTGAACACAGTATTCCAGGTGTGGCCTGACAAGCACTGGGTAGAGCAGGATAATGACTTCTTTGTCTCTGCTGGTGATGCTCTTGTTGATGCAGCCCAGCATCCTGCTGCCTTTCTTTGCTGCAGCATCATACTGGTCACTCATATTGAGCTTGTTGTCCACCAGGACCTTCAGGTCCCTTTCCATAGAGCTGCTCCCCAGCTGGGTAGATCCAAACCTGTGCTGGACTCCTGGTTTATGTTTTCCCTTACGCTTGTCCTTGTTGAAGTTCACAAGGATTTTGTTAGCCCACTCTTCCAGCCTATTCAGGTTCCTGCAGGGTGGTCTCCCTTCCGAAATGTTCACTTCCCCACTCAGTTTCGTGTCATCAGCAAATTTCATCAGAGTACACTTGGTCCATCATCCAGATCACTTATGAAGATGTTAAACAGTGTTTGGCCCAATATTGATCGCTGGGGGAGCCTACTCATGACAGGTTGCCAGTTTGAAAAGGAGCCATTTAGCACCACTCTCTGGGTACAGCACGTCAGCCAGTTCCACGCCCACCACACAGACCACTTGTCTAGGCCGTAACACATCTGCTTCCCTAGGACGAGGCTGTGGGAAAACGTACTGATAGCCTCGGAGAAATCCAGGTGGACAATGTCCACCACTTGCCCTGCATTGATGGAACAGGATACTTTGTTTTAGGTTTGTCAAGTACGACTCGCCCTGGTGAATCCGTGCTGGCTTTTCCCAGTCACATGCCTCAACTGACTTGTGATAGCTCCCAGGAGGATTTGTTCCATAACTTTCCCAGGGACTGAAGTAAGACTGATGGGCCTATAATTGCCTGGATTCTCCTTTAAGCCTTTCTTGTAGACAGGGTGACACTATAGCCTTCTTCCAGTCTTCTGGGACATCCCAGATCTCTGCCACTTCTCAAAGATTATGGAGAGTGACCTAATCAGCCAGCTCTATTAACACCCTTAGGTGGATATTGTCAGGGCTTATCAATTTGTAGGGGTTGAGCTCCTGTAGTAGTTCACACACCACATCTTCGTCCACTCATGGTGGGTCTGTGTCTGCATCAACCTGGGTTTTGTTCCCAACACCTGGGGCCAAACAGTGCTGTATGTCTTTAGCATTCATTCTCTTTAAAAATAAATCTCATTATGAGACCTTAGAAGTTGTATACCAAAAACGCGCTTTAAAAATCCACTTTAATTTTTTTCTGTTGAGTTAATCAGATATGACACTGATTTTATCCTGTATTCAGAACCTGTTAGGTATTCTGTCCAGCTGAAATACAGACACTGTTTCAATTACAGAGGAAGACAGGTAGAAATTAAAACAGGCATTGCTCCTTTAGGTTTAGAGTAACTTGGCTAGTCAGATCTTCAGGAAGAAATTTCTGTTACCAAGCTTAAAATTTAAACAATCATGACTTCCCAGAGTGTTTCCAGCCCATTAGTGATACAGTAGTTCACATCAGAAAGAACTGCTGCATTTTACAGAATTCGGCAGAGAAATGATTCTTCTCTAGTACTCGATAGCAGCAATATTTCAGGGTTTTTATGCAATGGTTTTTACAATCTAAACACAGAAATTAAATGCCTGTAGTCATAACTCATATCCTCCAATTGCTTTAAAATGGACATTTAGCTCCTCAAAGGCGTTGACAATTTCTTTTTAAATTATAACTGCTGATTTATATCACTGTAATATGACAAAGTAGACTTACATCCCCCAAATCTGAAGATAGAACAAATATTCTTTGCATACAGTAGCGGGCAAAGGTTCTTCAGAAATAAAATATGCCTGCCCTCTACTGACCATCTAAGAAACTCTTTTCAAAAATTATTTTTAAACAATATTTGCACCAGTTGAAATTTCAATCAAATTTTAAATTTAATTTCTTTCCTCATTTTAAGTTTCTCATAACATCATGTCTAAAAATTAGATTTCCAGTCTTATGTACTTGTTGCATTGCTCCAGAAAGCTCAAAGTCTGTCAGTTTGCACAACATGATATGTGTATTCAATTTTTTTTTTTTTTTTGATCCACCGGTCTCCTGAGAAAATCAGGGCGAGAGAATGGAGTAGCCCACAGTTTAAAAACTGTCTGCCCAAAATTCTTAATGTAAAAGACTCCTTTTTGCAGCAGCAGCTGTTACAAATCAAGAAGAAATTGTATGCTGGACATTCATACAGAATGAGTTTTATCCTCAGGAGAGCTTAGAAAAATAGAAAAGCATTTGCAAAATTCATTGGATACCAATTTTCCAGGATATTTTTAATACAGTTTGAAACGCTATGCACATGTGCTATCAGAATGACCAGTTTTCAAGAGTAATAAGAAAAACAAAGTCCTGGCTAGATGTATGTGGCTAGTCTTGGCAGAGACATGTGAGGACACATCTGGATTACCTATCCCCTTTTGAGGTGCAATTTGTCTAATCTGTTTTAGACTTAAAATGAGATAAATCATGCTTTAGAAGTGCTCCCTTCCCCCAAACGTACATGCAGTCAGATGAACCTCCAGGAAGGTACTGTGCATTAATATTTACACTAACCACAAGCAAATGCAACCCACACTGAGGAGTAACAGGAACAAAGGAAATGCTCCTCTCCTAGCAAATCCAAGGACGCAAGCTGCTTCAAAGCACAAGAAGGAAGAGTTAAGGCCAGCAAGGATTTTACCCTTGGACTCTGGGGATGAATAGCATTCCAGATAATGATCTTACCACCATTTATTTTGGGCTAGGTAGGACCAGTACTGCCTCCAACACAAGCCAATGTTGACTGTTGATGTTTTCAAAAGCTTGCAGAACTTGCCCATGCACAGTCCATATGAACAAGTTTGGCTATGAGCTCCAAACAGAGCAATTATTCCTGACCAGTTCTCCACGTGAGCACTCAAGGATAAGAAAACATCCAAACTGAAAGTTTATCACCTGATCACACAAACAGGACCTTAGTGTCAGGCTCTCCAACCCTGATGCTGATTTTAACAGTGACTTCAATAAAAGCTGACCCAGACCAACTCATAAGTGCTACTAAAAACCAAAGACATAACATATAATTAATCTATTGCTCTTGCTATTGAAAACTCACAGTTATTCACTAGGTGTAGTCCTGTACTTAATGCAGGACTAATACATTGTGCTTTCCTTTCTAAATGAATGCTATGACTTTCTATATTCAGCAGCAAGTGGATCCATTCCAGTCCATATTTTCATCAGGCTTTGAAAATGACTTGGTATCTTCAGAAACTGTGGAATGAATATACGCACAAAACTCTGAACAGGCATATGAATAGCACTGGGATAGATTAGCGGAGAATTTGAACAAAAAATTCCATTTAGGAAATAATTTTCTTTTTCTATGTATATCCCAAACCGTGCTATGTAAATAAGCAGAGAAGAAAAGCAACAGAAGTGGTATGCTTTAATAAGCCATGTAGATAGCTTGCCCTTTTCTGAATATATCTCTCTCTATATGGTGAGCATAGAGGCATACAGAATATGTAGAGATATGTATTTCCCCCAGTAAGAATAATAGCCACACCTTTATGGAGACATGCAATAATGGTGCTTCTGCTATCGCTGCTAGACAGCTGCCTAATGCTTGTCTGCTACTGACAACCAAACATGGTTTGCAAACAGAAACTTTCTGGAGGTAAATAAAAAGAAAAATATCTGGAACTGACTATTTTAAAAATGGAATCACTGGCTCATGAGTGAAGTTTGAAGAGCAAAAGTTTTTCTAATCAACTCTCCACCTATCTGGCCATTTGAATACTCTCTCATCACTGCAATTTATAGAGCCTTGTTTTGAAAAATTCCTCTACTGGGAAGCTGAGGCTTCACCCTCAAAGTCCACACAGCACAGGTAGAAACACCAGCATCATGTAGTCACTGGAAATCAGTCTCTGTAGAAATGAAGGCAGAAAGAAGAAGACACACCAACCATTCTTATACCAGTGATTTAAAGATGAACTTTCAGTCTAAAAAACTGTAATGACAGTAGTAACCTACTGGAATTACGAATATGAATTAATAAATATAAATTATTAAATATGAACAATATAGATTATATTCGTGTTGATTGCCTTCAGTTCCTGTGGTAAGACCAATAGTTCATGACTGAACATAAGTTTCAAATAATAAAAAAGGTTATGTTGAGCAAATACTGATCATTAATAAAGCGCACATGATCCTTCTCACACAAATCCAAAAGGACTACGTATCCATGTGGAGAAAACAGGCAGTAATTAATCCCCATGGTATTTACAGCAAAATTTCCTCTGGGAATTTTTCATCACTCTTTCCTTACGAATCATCAGGGGCAAAAATGTTAGCACTCATTCTACCTTACACTAAAGTTAATCACAACCTTTTGGAAAACCTAACTACAGCAACACTGAAAAACTGAGTCCAGAGACATCTTCACTATCTATTTCTCTCCCATCAACTTTGCTATAGATACCATCATAACAGAGACAGATGCACAGTATCACGAAAAGCAGCTCTGAGCGATGCCGCTGCCAGACTATTGAGCCTCACAATGTACATAAAAAAGTGTTACCCCTGAGGCAAATAAACATAGCAAACGCAGTCCTCCAAGAAATACTACACAGTATTGGAAGTCTTATGCTATATTTAAATCTCGTCCTCTCATCTTAATAAGGAAATATCAACACTGCAAGAGGAAATTACTCTTCCTATTAATTTAAACCAGGCTGTTGATTTTCACAGTAGGGCTGTTAAATGCACTTTGAGGTACCCTGATCCACAGAGCCTTGGACAGGCAGGATTTATCTTTGGAGAGGGAGGCGGAACAGAGCAGAAAGATGCAGGTCTCTTGCAGACATCGAAGTTCGCATTCCCTTGTCTTGGAGATGATGTCCTCTGTCACCTGAGCACTGAGACAAGAGTCCCTTGGGACTTGCACAGTGAGGAAATGTGAGATTTTGCAAGCCAAGGTCCTAGGGAAGAGTTAGGTATTGTCAACACAACACTGCCTCCTAACCAGATAGAAAATTAAAGAAGAAAGTTAATCTGTGCCCTGCAAATTTTTGTTGAACAGTTCACAGATTTAAAAAAAAAAAAAAAAAAAATTGCACAGTTTGTCCTTTAAAAACNGAAGTGAGTAAAAGCTGGATTTTCTAAAAGAGGCAGAGATTTGCAATGTAAACAACCTATATGCAGCTTATATCTTCATTCAGGTTTATAGCAAGTGGGTGGATACATTGCGTAACTACACTTCAGAAGGGGTAATTAGGTGCTGAAATACGCATTTGCTTGTGTTGTGAACCAACTGCATGAATCCATAGAAGTATGCATATTTTGGTGCTCATGACTGTGTTTCTCTGCCTTCTGAAAATGTGATCTTTTATGAGAATGTATATTCAAGGTTCTAAGAGCCAACAAATCCCTTTCACCACTGCCTATAACTTCTAAGCTTTGCTGTCTCTAGCTACCCTTCACCACTTAAGAGAGTGTAGAGCCCCAGCGAAAATATTTACAGTGTGGTTAGCTAAGGCTGATGAGGTCTATGAACTGCTTCATAAATATTAAAAAAATAATAATAATACTTCAAACTGTGTCTGATTTGCTTTCTTTAGGTAAGCTATATGGCAAACAGGCAAGCTGCAGGCCCGGAGCCGGCTCGCTGAGGCTGCAGGAGAGCAGTGTGTGCCACAACGCGCCCGCTGAGATGCTCTGCAGGCAGGTTAGTGCCCCACTGCCGTGCGGAGCATCGCGGGGCCTTGTTAGCTCCTGCTTGTTTAGATAGTGTTCCTGTTCCCACTGTGTTGTTTCTTCTTGACTGCAAATTAATTGAGGTGGTCTGCAGGTTACAACATTAAGAGGGCAAATTCAGCTGTGGTGGGCAGTGCCCATTAGCTGACACAATGCATGGGAGATGCTCTTCCCAGAGGGATCAGGCACAGTTCCCATGGCATCTCAGTCTACCTGCACAGCCCAGCCCCACGCCAGGCCAGAACCCAGTAACTCTCTTTAACAGCATCTTTAAAGTCTCTGTCCTCATAGAATCACAGAATGTCCTGAGTTGGAAGGGACCCACAAGGATCATCTGTGCCTCAGTCCCCTCACCAGCAGGTTATGGACTCTCTCTAGCCTCAAATTACTGTAATGACGAGATCTTCGGAAAGAAGGTGGAAGATGATTGTAAAACATTACTAGACAATGCTTTAATCTTTTTTTGAAGTAGATGAAGTATCGGTTTTATCTGCTGAGATCATTTCAGCCTTTAATCACATGCATATCTTTTGCTCTGGCATATTGGCCTAGTTCAGCCTAAGGTTAGTGACAATATTTTTAGGTACCAGAACACCAGTCAGAAATCATTTTTAGGGTTTTTGCTTTTAAATGCAGACAGTTACTTCTGTCTTCCGGAAAGTAGTGGATCCCATTTGCAAGACAATTTTGTCCCTGCACACTTAACAGCGTTTTGATCATCTTGGCTTAGAAGATCTCAATAATGCTACTCAAAAGTTTCAAGCAAAGGACAAGTTCATATCTGTATTTGAACCACAGGGTTAGACAGGACCTGTAGATCCGATACTGGTTTGGAGAAGAAAGAGTACAAGAGGGATGGCTGCATTTACAAAATTTTAATTAGTAGGCTATTATATTATCAAATACACACATGGCAAAATGTGTCCGTGTGTCCCCTTTCATAAATGATGAGCACAATCACGTCTGATTCTGGGAAGGGCCCAGCCATCAGTGGCAGCTGTAAGAGGATAATATAGCCATGGTAAGCACAGCTCTCCAGAAGAGAACCCTTAATGATAACAAGGTGACATAATCTAAGGGGTTCTGGTTCTTAGCCCCATTTAGTTCTGCATTAAACATTCAAAAGCCAAACAAACACACAGTGCCTGAGTTATTAAAAAGCCTGTGGCATGATGTACCTTGAGACACTTAAGAGGTTGACAGTTCAAGCACAAGGCAAAGAACTCACCAAACTAATGGGTCACTGTAAAAGCACTAAATTAAATACATAGTTGAGTTTAAAAGAAAAAACGGAGGAACCAAGGAGGAAGGATCGTTAATAAATCTGCCCTCTAATTAGGATATTCTATTACAAAATCATTTGTAAGTATATTAACCTGTAAATACAAATCGCTGATGGGTTTATAGGTTGAAAGAAACTGTTACGGAGAACCATAAAAACAAAAAAGAGCACTCACAACAAGGAAAGGGTGGAAAACATAAACTGGAAGTTAGGACTGCATTTTTTCCACTACATCAACAGCATACATGCTGGTATACAGATACTAACTTATGACAGCATTTACTCTTTGTTCCCTGTTTTATAAATTTTACTTTGCACTCCTTTTTCCCTCTTCACATTGTGCAAAAAAACACTATTTTTTTTTCTCACATATACATTTTTTCATGTTTTTAGCTACAAATACACGTCCTGTCTCTTTGGGAATTTAATGGATAACTGGAGGATTAGTGGAACTGTAACATCTGAGGTCTGAGCCTGAGCAATGTGCAAAACAGATTTTTAACTACATTTCTAAATGTTACTTTTCATTCAGCTCCAGTTAATTAATTCATTCTATAAACCAGGTTATAACAATTAGACCAGACACTATCTTTTAAATCATATATTGTACAACAGGGATATTCAATAATTTTTGTAAGGCAATTTCTTACCACAAATAAACAGGTCAAAGCCCTAACAGACATTTGGTAGGAGAAGCAAGGATGACTTTAGAACTCAAAATCTGTAAACCGGGAATGCAGAAGGAGAATGCTGGAATATTCACGTGAGCTTTAAGGTGAGTCTAAAAAACTGACCCAGGAACACCAGACCTGACACTAAGGAGACTCTCTGGTACAACATGAACACTGTGAGGAAATACATGAAGGAAGACAAGCAGGAAGAAGAAGTCCAGTGAAGATTAACCCGTTAAATCAATTAGCACCTTTTTCAGGTCATAACTCAAAATCAAGGCTTTCCTCCTTGATATTCTTCCCATGAGAAAGACACAAATGAACAGAGAACTGGCAGGAATCTAAAGACACCGGCTGTTTAGGCACTTGTAACGTGTAAGTTTGTTATTTACAGTGCATATTGCTAACACCATTGCAAAGGCCACTTTTCCTGCAGCGTTGGCCCTCCGGCTTGTAACATCTCCTTTATTTGCTTTGTAGCATTAACACCAGCCTAATTTGAGCTACTCTGTTTGAAACCATAATACTTAATACTGTTGTTGTTTTGTTTCATTTTGTTTTTCCTGGGCACAAGCAGTCTTTCCCCAAGCATGTCCAGATAGCTGTCTGCACCAAACATGAACATCCTCTGACCAAGATCTATATTCTGTCTTCTCTGCAAGTGGAGAAGATGGAGAGATGCCATTCCTCGTGGAGCAGTTCCAACACCAGAGCAGCTATCAGCGATATATATTGAAAGGAAGGTGAATCATGTCTTGCTATGAAAAGAACNAAAAAAAAAAAAAAAAAAATTGCCTAGTTGCCTCTTTAAAAACAACTTTAGCGTCTTTCTTTTTTTCCTGCATGCCAGGACACAAGACTAATTGTTGTAATCCTCTGTCTTTAAAAAAGAAAATCTATCACGGTAGCTTTCGCTTAATGTTAAACGTTTTAGTTCTGATCTTCAATTTCTTCCTTTTTCTTCATTTCAGCTTTCTGAAACCATCTGCTTTCTGTTAAGATGAATTCTTAAAATCCTGCGAGCTGCTCACATGAAGTGAGTAAAAGCTGGATTTTCTAAAAGAGGCAGAGATTTGCAATGTAAACAACCTATATGCAGCTTATATCTTCATTCAGGTTTATAGCAAGTGGGTGGATACATTGCGTAACTACACTTCAGAAGGGGTAATTAGGTGCTGAAATACGCATTTGCTTGTGTTGTGAACCAACTGCATGAATCCATAGAAGTATGCATATTTTGGTGCTCATGACTGTGTTTCTCTGCCTTCTGAAAATGTGATCTTTTATGAGAATGTATATTCAAGGTTCTAAGAGCCAACAAATCCCTTTCACCACTGCCTATAACTTCTAAGCTTTGCTGTCTCTAGCTACCCTTCACCACTTAAGAGAGTGTAGAGCCCCAGCGAAAATATTTACAGTGTGGTTAGCTAAGGCTGATGAGGTCTATGAACTGCTTCATAAATATTAAAAAAATAATAATAATACTTCAAACTGTGTCTGATTTGCTTTCTTTAGGTAAGCTATATGGCAAACAGGCAAGCTGCAGGCCCGGAGCCGGCTCGCTGAGGCTGCAGGAGAGCAGTGTGTGCCACAACGC
>VWYH01002297.1:418002-439524 GCA_013399365.1 Pampusana beccarii | reverse complement strand
AAATATATATTTAAATAAAGTGTTTTTTTTTCCTATTTTACAAACAAAATGTGAATTTTGTTTTTTTTTTAGGTAAGGTCACTAACTAGAGGTAAGATGGAACATTCAGCCCAGAAAGCGTTCACTACTTTATTGAAAATCCTCTTTTATTTTCCTCTGTGAAATCTTGATAGTTCTTGGTTCAAACTCAAATACAGCAAGATCTCATATTATCCTCTGACATGACGACAAACCAGAATGTGAAAATGTGTCTAGAGAAACAGAAGTTTAGACATACTTTATACTAATACAAAAGCAACCGAACCTCCATGACCTCCTCATCTGCTACTGCGCTTTCCCCCTTCATAATTCACCATTTTAGGAACAGGATACTAAAGTGAGCACAAACCTTATCACAGAATCACAGAATGTCCTGAGTTTTAAGGGATCCACAAAGATCATCGAGTCCAACTCCTGTCCCTGCATATGACAACCCCACAGTTCACACCGTGTGTCTGAGGGCATTGTACAATTGCTTCTTGAACACTGTCGGGCTTGGGGCCACGACCCGCTCCCTGGGGAGCCTGTTCCAGTGCTCCACTGCCCATCTTCTCAAGCCCTTGAGGACATCTTCCTGTCCATTCCCTGTGCTTTCGCCACACAAACATTTGTCTGTGTTAGTGCTCTTCCAAAGTACTTTTGGACAACCCAAGCCCGTAGAAGCCTGACCTCAATAATGAAGTGTTCACCTTCCTCCCACCTCCAAATCCTGACCATTTTCCCAGGCCCACACACAAAAGTTAACCCCACCATCACAAGATGCTTGTGCATATGGGACAGTATCTTTCAACTTTGCTACTGTTCAAATCTTCATTTAAACCATCCATGCCCACACAGAACTAGTGCCAGCCCATCCCACAAGCTGCAAGGCACTCTCCTCCTGTCTGTCTGTCTGTCCTGGCACTTGCATGCTCCCCATCCTCCCACCCAGTCTCACTGATCTCAACAGGAAAAACTTCTAGTTCCAGATCTTCAAAACAGTCTCTCTTCCTCAACAAATCTCCATGGCATTTAAGAACTTAAAAGAAATTACTGAGTTTGTCTTATAATTGTTCCTATTATAGTATATATGGCATTAGCATATTACAGTAGGAAGACAACAGAGAAAAAAAAAACACCTGTTAGTGATCTATTTTGAGCATTTTTACAGTGACACCTGCTCCTTAGAAAGTTCAAAAGAGCTTGAAATAAATGGTTAAATTATATCCATTAATAAAGTATTAATAGCAAAACAGTCTCATTTGCAAGAACTACCCCATGCCCTTGCTCCCCATGGTTTGGGGATGAAAGGGTGATAAGAAGGCAACTGTGCATCATTATTTAAGATCTTTCTCACACTTCAGGAGTGCACTCATCCTCATGCACATATACACTATGTGAAATAAAATTTACTAAGGTCAGAAAGGGATACCCTATGGATATAATGGAAAAGACACAGTCTTACCTTAAAGATTATAGTTTCCACCCTTTACTTCTAATGGGTATTCTCTTTTGTATTTAATAAACCTCGGTAACAGCCTCTCTCAATGCCAGAGTCAATTAGTTCATTATAAATGAGTAAGGGCAATTGGAGCCCTCACAGGGAAAAAATCAAAACATGGTAATGTGGTTGGTAGGACTAAAGATGCGAGATGAGAGAACAAGCATATTAGGAACAGTAGAAACTATGAAAAGAACGAAAACTGAACTTTGTAAGGAAGTATATTGGCTTGGAAATATGGGCAAGGATATTAGTAATCAGCCTTGGGAGTGGGGGAGTGTGGGTGTGGGGGGGTGTTGGAATTCCAGCTGTCAGACATAAATAAGGTTTTAGCTCAAAAACAACCTCTTACAAAAACACCATCTCTAAAGAGGGAAGGGAATCAACTAGCACACAACTAAATGAAGGAGCCTGCAAAAACTCAGTTAAGTCTTAAGTGAAAAAAATGAGCCTTAGCAGGCTTTTATCGTAGAGGAGAAACACATAGCAATGACCGGTGATGAGGAAATGACAAATCCTGCTTATAAACGTGGTATTTTAAATACAAGGATGAGAAACAAAAGGAAGTGACTACCCTGGGGAGCAGGAGGATGGTCTAGAAGATGCATACTCTCCAAAGACATGTTGGCATGGCACCGCCAAGTTAAATGCTAAGGCCCACTTCAAGCAAAGGGGCAGAGTAGATGCCTCACAGGCTCTTGGATTTATAATCAGAGAGATAATAAAACTAAACAGATTGTGTTCAGAACAGGCCTAAGCATAACGCGGCAGCAAAAAAATTCTCAACAACAGTAGCATGAACAACAGCCCTCTATCTAACATTAATCTTCAAAGTAATTTATCCCAAGTCCCTCTCCCTGCCACAGAGCCCACCATTTGTTCAGTTCTCTCTCACTGTGGCTAATAAATCCCATTATCTTTCAAATATTTTCTCCTGGCCACTTTTTCACCATGCTCCAGGGATGTTCACGTCCCTGCACAGGCTCTAGCCACCATCCAGAGTTTGCGTTAAAGATCACCAAGCATTTAAATACACAGCTTAGTCTCAAGCGTGCATTTACAGAGCAGTCCAAATGAACCCAAGCTATCCACGTGATCATCTTAACTTCAGCATTTAAAGAAGGATTTGATACACAGCAAGTGTATCTCAGCAGGTTTAGCAGGCTTGTAAATCTGGCCTCTAAGGATTATTTTTTTCTATAAGGGCCTCATTCAAATAAAAATTAGGCTTCTCTACTGGCTGTTTGTTCTTAAACACTTTCTGTAAATATTAACATCCAGAAACAATAGCCAGAGTCAAACCTCACCATTTCTAGAATATTTGGAAGGCTACCAATATAATTTTACTATAAAAGGTAATTTTATCTTTGATTTTTCAGCCTTATGAAGAAGTCACTGTAGACAAGAGCTTGTCAAAGTAGTTAGTGCTTGAGAAGCCTGTTCTTTAATTTTTATAACTTACCTTAGCACAGTTAAGTAATGCTGGTGTGCAAACAGCTACATCTTCTGTCAGTTGGTTTCTGAGGTGGTAGCAGAGGCCTAATGAATTGCACAGTTATACAGAAAAATAAAGTGAGATTACTTAATTCAGTATATGAGTGCTCAAACTCCAGTTTTGTTTCAGACCAGAAACTTTTGTGCATTCGATATAGCCAGATGTCACGTTGAAGGGGAAAAGCTGAGCCTACCAGAGAACCAAACCCATGGAGGTGAGATCCATCAACATCCCACAGCAACCAGAGATGCAGATGGTCAGGATTTCAATGACAATGGAAGGATTTCTCCTGTTAAAATCACTGACAAAACTTTATTTTGATAGATAACAGGGACACCACCAGGCTCGAGGAATTTTATTTATAAAAACTATGTAAAAAAATTCTATGAAAACCAGAATAAAATTTTTCAGTGGATCTAAGTCTTGTTCAAGTGAGTGGAAAATCTAGGCATTTGCTGAAGTGGAGGAGAGATACATGGTAGCTGAAACTCCGTGAAATACTCTGCAAATCTATGGATATATATTAGCAACATAATAAAACAATCCCCTCCAACTTCTGACAAAACTGAAAACATGGAAACAAAGATGTTAGTTAAACAACCCCCTTCTGGAAGAATGCTAATTAACTTTTATAGGTTACATTTTCTTGATATACCGAAATCAAAATGACACAGCCATTTGTTTTCCCTGGCAAAGTCATGCACATCACTGATTATGCAGGTTTTGAAAACTGTGTATAATACATACTACCACCTACACAACAGCACAACGCTGACATTTCAGCACAGAACATGTTGAAGCAGTATTTCTGTACTGGAAAAAAGAACAACTAACAAAGACAGTTCCTAGAAGGTATCCATCGAAGATAAGAGAATAATGTATAAAACATGGGCCTTGAGAGCCTGAGGTTACAGATGCCTTTTACACCACATCATGTTCCCAACATAACAAATCTGGCAGAAGCGCCAGGTTGAAAATGGAAAGCAATTTCATTTTGATTTTCTGCAGCAAAAAAGACTTACCAACTTCTCCCAGTGATTTTTGTGAGGCAGAGTACATTTAGGGGAATTACAAACAAGTTGCCTGAATGTTTTTGTTCTGTATTCCTTCTTACGTTAAAAATTAATTAATTATTTAAGTCACCACTTTTAATAAGCCAAGATAAAATGACTGTATCCTTAGCACTACATCAACTATCTTCCGCTACTCCTGTGTATGAGAGTGCCTGTATTTTTCATCCATGAGAAAATCCAAGTGATCCTATCTAATTGTACATGAGTTCCACCCAAATAACTTCCTAATTACTCAGAAGAAATGGACAGAGCATCCTTTTCTAGGGAGAGGTGTTTGCCAGGCGCTCTCACACACAAAGCAGAAAAACATGGTAGATGACCCAGACCAAGAATCCCAAGTCTGGACTAACTCCTCACTAAACTCTTGACTAATGAGCATTTTTATTTCAGTGAGGTCTTGTTGAAATAACAGTGATTTGAGCCCCAATGTGGCTCCACCACTGCAGGCACAGAGTGAAGACGACCGAGTGGCACCAAGCAGCAGCAAACTCGACCGCGCATGACGTGATTTAGAGATCACCAATACGGCAGACACGGAGCAGACTTCCAGCACTGCCACGGATGCAGCAGCACGGTCATGCTGGGGAGTGAAACCACAAATCTAAAGTAAGCCAAAGACTGGTCACAGCTTGGTTCCCCAAACACAAGCTCAGCAGATCATTCGTGAATTCAAAAAACATGTTAATGTCAACACGTTGATAAGAAATAAACTAACTTTAAAGGAGTTGGGCTTTGCTTCCAGTTTCACCCAGAGACTCCCAGTGCCTGAATTGATGATAGATGGTGATTGACACTAAAGAAAATGGCAACCAACATAAATCAGTTTTAAGGAAAAAAAGGAGATCTTTTTCTTTTTAAAAAGTTGTTGATTGTCAGAAAGCTGTAGGCTGACAAGATCTATGTATTGACATTATTTAAAAGATATGTATCATGAAACATTTATCAATTTAGCCAAGTTTAATTTTTGACAACAAATAGTACAGCTAAATGAATGTAAAGCTTACACCAAAATAAGCACCTAAAATAGCATCTTCAGGAGTTGAACCAGAGTTAAAGGGAAATTACTTATTTAAAAGCATCCATAATGTATCAGTGTGGTTAATTAGTACGCTAAGATTGCAGGAATGTTTGAATCTGGTAGTAATCAAAGGATTGTTATGATTTTCAGTCTACCATTCTCTTCTTATTGGCTCTCTGTTTCCAAAAGATTTACCACCTATTACACCCCAATAAAACTACGTACCCTACACCTTTTCCATCATACACCTGGGAGTTACCTTCCCATTTGCTTACAGTCCTCTTTAATTTAGGAAAAACTATCTAGCTAAAAATGGAACAATTTTCAAGTTGAAGTAGAAACTGCCGGTTCAGGATTGAACACCAGGATTAGGAGAAGTGATACTCTGGATGGTAAGGAAAAAAACAGAGAAGAGGACTTACACATAAACAGAGCATAAATTTGATAGCTGATGAGGCAAAAGTCCTTTCCTTTGAAAAAAATCAATTAAGTTCAGTGTGGCCCTGTTTGCGGGGCAGGACAAGGATCAGCTCCCAGGTACTGTGTCCTGTCACATACCCCGAGCTTCCGCTGGGATTTGCCCCCAGCCTCCCTCCCTTCTCCCTTCACAGCTGGGTTCTGTGGAAAGGAACACACGCACATTTCACAACAGAAAATGCCAATTGTTTTTATGACCCACAACATTTCTTTTCTTTTGTACTAGAAGGAACTATCTTGTACTTAAGTGACCAGAACAATTTTTTTAAAATTCAGTGATAACAAACTGCAGCCAGCTCTGTGCAGCTGAAGGCGACCAGAAGAGCTTCTCATGAGACAACTCACTTACAAACTTGAGATGGATTTTGTTAGAGAAGTACTATCTCCATTTACAGATGCCCAAAAAAAAACCCAAAAGCACCATAACGTCACAAAATCTTCATGGCTCAAAAGCCACTTTCCCGCTTTTCGCTACTATGTGATTAGTTTTGTCACCACAATTACAGGAAATCCACATCTTATGTGGTCCACAGCTTGAAGACAGAAGTCCTTGATTGTGGTCTGAATCTTATGGCTTACAAATGAAAAAAGGCTCTAAAGGCTTCAGCCTTCTCAACCACCGAAACAGAATACTTTTGCTTTGTATAAGTCAATAGAATTATACCTTCCCATCTCTTTTATGAAAGCAGAATAAGCTCCAGATTGCTTTTAAAAGGTTAATATCCCAGTGGAAAACACCGGATTGGACTCGTCAGCAAATGTGGTTAAGCACAAGCGTGCCAGTTTATGGGAAGAAAAATAAGGGCTGGCTTTAGCAGAGGACAGTGAATGTGCCAACTATGGTTTGCCACACACGGCTGCCAGCATTACAGATCCAGACAGACATCTGAGAGACAAGTCACCGCTTCACAGTCTTAGGAACGTGAAAAAAAAGTTTGCTTCATGATCAGGGCCATGTGGCCATTTTACTCTCATGCAATCCACACCACTCAAATATATGTAATTTTGCATATGAAAGGAAACCTAGAATCAGCCCCAGTCTTTTAAGCTCTCAACCAACATGTGTATTCAGATGGAAGTGAAAGTACTATTTTTAAATAACCTCAGTTACCAACAAGAAGTGGTCTCATCCTCTACAAACTTCTAGGGGATAAAAATTGCATTCCAGACTCTGAATTGTAAACTCTTCAAGAATCAATGAATAAAGACATTTTAACTGCATCAACACTGAGCCTTGAAACTCTGTTCAAAGCATAAAATTAGTACCACATTGTCCCCACCAGGAATTAGTAGCACTGAGGTGAGGAAATACTACTGCATATTCTGTATCATAACATCAAAACAGAAATATACATTTGCCTCAGTAAGAAAGTGCCGATCTGTCAAAAAAATTGAGCTTCTGCTCAGCTTAGAAGCACAAGTCCCACTAATCACAGAATAATAGTTCAGGTTGGAAGGGACCCTCATAGCTCATTTAGTCCAACCCCCCTGCAATGAGCAGGGACATCTTCAACTAGATCAGGTTGCTCAGAGCCCCGTCCAGCCCGGCCTTGAATGTCTGCAGGGATGGGGCATCTACCACCTCTCTGGGTAACCTGGGCCTGTGGTTTACCACCGTCACTGTAAAATCAGAGGCTATGCAAAGGCTTAAAAGGAAGCCTTCGCTTCAGCAATTCACTGAATCACAACTTAACGGAACACTTATGAACCCAAAATACACTAAACTTTCAAGTATTATCCTTTACATGGTAAGGTAAGTCACCACGTAAAGATGCGGAGATGGTGAAGGCGAGGTCCAGCAGAAGCAAAGAACTTGCGCATGGTCACGTTGTTGTCTTTAGCACCAAGATATCTGCTCCTTCCCATGTGTCCTGGTCTGCCCTACTCCTCAGTAAATGCCACATGAGCAAACATGCCTCCAACAGATGAAGTAAGCTGGTTCCTCAACCAGAAAGAGCTACCATGGCATTCCTCCCTGCCCCCATGGACTGCTGGAGGGCTTCTGCAGGCACAGCGATGTTGGTGACAGGAGGGACGAATCACAACCCTGGCTGACGTGCCCAGGTCGGCAAAACTTTGTTCGTGTTTAAGATGTCACGGAGAAATTCAGTAACTGTGACTCTTGCAAAAGGACCCTTAACTAGTGTGTATTTTCACCCTGCAAACCAAAAATGCAAAGCACCCGCTGTAACAAAATCCGAAGCTGTTTCTTGGTAGAAGCAGGACCACAAACCAGAGCTCCGTTCCATTTTCAAAAGCCCAAAGCATCAGGATTTGCCGTGATTTTGAACAGTTTTTCATATGCAAAAGTATTTCAGTTGTTACTGATGTGTTATGAGTCACAAAACCACTAAATATACACATACAATTTACAAAACAGATAATTTCATTTGGCTATATGATAAAGCTACAACCACCATAGAATCTCTATGGTGTGAGCAACTCTCTAAGGTAAAATCCTGGGCTTGCTGAAATTAATGAAAAACAACTGTCTAAAGTAAGGCCAAAAACTCATGTCAAATACTGCAATAATACCAAGTCTGATAAGGGTCTGTTATCACGTGTTTACTGCTTTAACATGAGATTAGGAGAATTAGAGGCCTAAAGGTTAGAAAATGCCAGCTGTAGTAGATATTTCATATGGAGGAAGATAAGCACAGTAAAAAACAAAAGGGACTTGAGATAAAGAAAGAAAACACGATACTGAATGACAGAGAAACTGCCAGAAAAATCAGGGAAGACTTAAATGCACTAATTTTTTCTTCTGTCTAAAACTGTTGAAAATCAGTTTGATCAGCCAGTCAAGAAGATTACGCCGGTGTCAGGGCAATGACAGAATTATATAAATGAAGAGAATAGTGACTGCTGTAATCCCTTTCCTGGGCAAAGGAAGGAGTCCTGCAGAAGGCAGGTGTTGCAGCAAAGGCAAGAAGCTTTCAAGTTGCTCTTGACCAAGCTACAGCATAGCTTGGACTACAGCATAGCTCAAGGGCAAAGTTTCAAGCTAGACAAAAAGAGAAAAAATCCCAATGTGTCTTGATTCAACATAAACCTAGTGAAATTCACAAAAATCAATAAATACAAATTCAGTGGTTCAGTAAACTCCATTAGGAGTCAACATAAATTTTCTTCAAAAGCCAGAGCACAGGTCTACCTGGGACTCATGGAGGCTGTCCAAGGTACTTTCGACTAACAGCTGCCATCTCACTCCTGGGGCTTGAAATTCAATCAGTTTTTCTTAGGAAGTTCATAAAACCTAATACTATCCTCATGCTGAGAATAATTATATGATCCTGGTGAAAGGTGAGACCATAGGTTGATGATCAGTATACTGAGCAAGACTTGAGGAAGAAGATGGATACAAATGGATAACTGGGGGAGCTACCATGAGCCTTTGGGAAGGACAAAGTGCTGAACTCCCTGCCTCTTGGGCTTGAGGAAGCAGCAGGCTCCCGGCATGAGGTGAGCTGTAAGAAAGTGATAATACGAGGATGAGGTGGGATGGGGAGAGATCAGCCGCAACCAGAGGGCAGGAGGAAGGATGAAATTGCTCTTCCTGCTGCATGTTGACCGTCCTAATTTGCTCTTTTATCTCCCTACTGCTCACTGGAGATGCACTCCATCACAACCTGCTTTTGGGTTTCATCCCATCAGTTGAGAAATAAATCCCACACAAGGAGAACAGAGGGGAAATAAAGGGCAATTAGAGGCACTGGATGTTAAGGAGTCACATCTCCTGACAGCTATGTTGAGGATCCAGGTGGAACTGCCAGGTGACTTATCAACAAAAGCACTTCATTTTTTTATTGTCATTTTGTCTACAGAAAATCCCCTTACAGGTTTCAGTGTGATAAAACCAATTAGCAAAACCCACTCAAATGAAACAAAGAAGGGTCTCATTAGCCTGGCTTACCCCTGAGTAGAGTAATGGGAATTCATGAGGACAGTTCCTATACAGCGCAGTGAATTTTGTGAACAGTTAAAAAGTAAATTGTGAAATCAGAAAAAAACCCCCCACCACTCTAATACCTAGCAGAAAATGGGATGATACAAATATAAAGCCTGCTGAGAGAGCAAAAAGTGATAAATACAGACTTTATCCTTTACTGACATAAATCTAGCATTACCCACCAGCCAGACTCTGCAGTCAGGTTATAATGATTATCAGCAGAATTGCAGAAGGGCCCAAGTTTGAATTTGCAGTAGGCATCTTGTTTGAATTACAGAACCCAATTGTGCTGCTTGCTTTCCATATACAGAGCAGTTCTGCATATACAGAGCAGTTCTGAGAAATTTTGCACGCAAAGTCATGTTTATTGAGGAGGCTTTGACCAGTCCAACCCTGGAAAATGAAAGAGATGTTTATGTACTGGCTCGGAGTTAAATTCATACTTGGGCAGACAATTAACTGATCTGACCCTTCCACAATCTTGAGAAATTAACTGACTGCCATGAGCAGGAAAGACTTTCCACTACCTTGCTGCCTCTAAGGAGATGATTTGACATTTGCCACAAAAAGTAAAAAGAAGCATCTGATACAGCGGGGCTGTAGCTATATCTGATTGGTGTGCCTGGGACTAAATAGGATACCAGAGGTACAAGTGGTCATGGGTGTAACAGCAGAGATTTTGTCACCCAGAGCCCACTGAGAAAAGCTGTGTATGTCCTGCACATGCGGAATCCTTGGGCAGCCTTCACTTGGGAAGCCAGCACCATCATAGCACACATGGGGGTTTCCATCCTCCTGCCATCTCCAACCTTGAGGTCCTTCGCTGAAAACTGAGCCCAGTGTGAAGGCTTTAATTCAATGGCATTCCTAACACCTCCAATTAGCTATAAAGTTGCAACTACAACCATGCTGTTTTGTTTTTTTTTTTCACATGGCCTGATGACAGAAACCACCTGACGTTCCAAATCAGCACATCATTATTTCTGCTGAAAACAATCACAAGAAAAATCATCCTGGACTCTCCTTTTGATGAAATGAACCTTATTGCTACAGTTTCAGTTGCTTTATCCCTCACATTTCTATTTTATACAGTGCATTTGAGTCTCTGGAACTGCTGAAGCATAATTTGGAAGCATGCGATCACGCATATTCCTGGCTCCTAAACAGTAGTCTCAGAGGTATTATTAATAACAAGATACACTGAAATAGCATGCAAAACAAAACAAACAAGATTTTTTTAATGTCTAAGCAAAAGAACAAAGTGTCAGTTCATCTGGTCCCATCTGAATTATCTCTTTTTTTTAATAGCCAGTTAATAAAACTGGCTGCTCTTCTCCTTTTTGCCAAAGGCAAGCAAGTATGCAGTGCAGAGGCACAAAGTGTGGATACATCGGTCCACACAAATGTTCTTGGGGTGGGGAGAAAAGATAGACAGTAAGTTGCTTCAGTCCATACTAACTTGCCATCAAGGCACAATTAAAGATACATCAGATGAGCTTGCCAGCACCTTTAAACAGCAGTATTCCATACTTTGAACATGAGATAGCCTTGCTTGTTTTGGATGCCATCTTAGGCTGTCTTTCATCTTTTTCAGTTAAATCTTTTTGATGTGTAAAAGGACACACACATTTGCTCACAAGACTGAATTAGCTTACGAGACTTTCTTAAAGTGAAGACAGAATGGTAAGAACAACCTATGGGATAAACACTGGACTACTCATCACTCAAAGGAAAAAATAAACCAAAAGCAGGACAGCTTTCCATCCACAATTTCAAGCCAAATTGTGTTCAATCACAATTTAATGTAGTTGATGCAGGAGACACTGCAATGGCTTAGTCTGTGCAGGAGATAAGACTGGACAGGTCACAACTGTACTTTATTTGACATCTGTGTGGGAGGGCTAAACATTAAGGTATGTCTGACTTCTGCAAATGAGATCATGAAGCCAAGAAGCCCAACAGATCTCTGCATTGTCTATTTTAGCTTCTTACCACTGCAGAGTGGCATGCAGAGTTTTATTTTAAAGTCTTCATGACAACAGGTTTTTAAGGCTCTACATTTATTATAGCTGATGTGGTTCTATATGAGGAAGTCCACGGGTTACAAAAAAATCCTTTCTCTTGTAATGCTACAATATCAGGTAGGATCTAGCAGCATTTTCACTACATAGGATGTAAGAAACTAAACAGCTTACAGAAAAAAAAAATATTACTTGCTTACATACGCAAAATTCCTTTGAAGCTTCATTATAATTCTTGTCTCTTAAAGCAGCAATACCAGAAATTCAGTTATCTGTTCAACCACAAACCAGACATTGTGCAAGCAGCTGTTTCCCAAGCCACAGAACACTAACATACACGGGGAAATTCTCCTGTCCTGCTGTGAACAATTCTGTGTTGCTCTTCAGCAACAACACATAATTTAACCTGGCTTTAAAGGGTATTATGTGCAAGCCGCTAGGACAAAAACTTTAAATTACCCTCATGTGGTCCTCAGAAGGAGCTAGGGCTCTGAAGCCGGCTTCTTGCACTTCAGGGCCCGGAAATGAACCTCCACTAGTCACAGATGCTCTGATGGCAAGTGTTACCAAAAAGCTCAAACATCTTTTGTATACCACTGTGCACTTTAAGCTTAATTTCATAATCAGATACACACACCTAAGTCCTACCGTTGTTGAATCAGAATCTTTCAGATAAGTATTTGAGGTTAAAAAGTACAGCCTGCCCTCCCAGTCCCTAGATTTTCATCTCCGTTTTGCCCAAATATCACTTCTGCAGGTTCATTGTGTTTTACAATTGGTTCTTGGGCAACTCCTGAACTGAGAGACATTTTCACTTCTTGTACAGCTACATAGCTGGTCTTTTTTAAATGGGAATCACACACGAACATTTCAGTGTGGGCTCTGGCAACATGCCTCACCCTCAGCTGTAGGGTTTGAAAATTTGCTATTTAAGCAAAACAGTTATCTTGCTGAAAACTAACCATCTGAAAATCTTTTAAAAATTAGAAAAAATTCCATCCAACAAGATAACAGAAGTTTTCCTAAGGAATAAGGAAGAAACACATAGTCCACTGGAAACATTTTACAAATACTGGTACCTACCAAAACAAAAGCAAACCTTCCAGAGATGCTTTTTCTGTATTATGAAGTATTAGGCGAGTAAGTATCATAGATTCCTGAACAACTGAAGGAAAAAATTACACTTTGTCATCAAGCCACCATTTGAGCTATCTTCAGAGAAGCTTCCCAAACGTGACTCTCAAAGCTTCTCATGCTGAAAAAAAAGCTGGAGAGAATTAGTACAGCTATGATCTATCAGACACCAGAAGCTCTGAAGAGAAGCTATTGTAAGCTAAAAAACCATGCCAGCACTGAAGAGGAAAATGTGGAACAGTACTTCCCAGCTAGAGAAGCGACGACCAACACTACTGTAGCATCGGTTGAGTGGACCAGCAATGGAAGTTGCACAAATTCTCTCTAAGGAGATACCAACAATTGTCCTTCCTCCAGTAAGCATCCTGCTTTTGTTAACCAGACTGAATGAGAGTATCTGAAAATACATTTATTTTCCTTGGGGCCCTATTAGAAAGTCAGAGACCACCTCTCTGAATCCTTCAGAGACTACAGTATTACACCATGACAAAGGGGAAAACCCACCCTTCTGCTGAAAGAAAAAGTCCAAAACCACTGAAATACTGACTTCTCAGGAACCTCATCACCAATTCTCCGTCAATTCTGTCTACTGTGCTTTAACAGCAGTAGTTTCTCTTGTCAAGAAATATACAGGTTCCTTTTTTTTTTTAGTAATTACTGTTAGAGCTAATAATTGCAAAACTTCCGCATTCTCATAGTGATGAAATGAGACCATCATTTTTCTCTAAATACCATGTCACTATAAAAAGTAATGAAAATGCGGCAATTTTCTATGCTCATTTTTTCAACGTACCATTCAAAAAATTCACATTTTGTTCAATCTTTTTAGGCAAGGCAAGTGACATAAGAATTTGTAATGACCACTCAGAAAAAATCTGGGCATGGGTGTCCTGCTATGCAAGGAATCAGGGTGAGGAAAGCACCGGCTAGTGAGCGGATTGCTGATTTTTCTGAGGAGGGGGGCACAAGAAATCAGAAAGGCAACCAGACTTCATACTATGTCTTAGCCATCAGTAGCAGATTGACTCATGCAAATAAGAACTCCACAGGTGCTGAGTGAGGCTGTCAGCAAGCAACACCAGTACAGCTTGTGACAAACCTGCACAGGCTCTCTGACAGGTCCCTGGGATGCCATGGACCAGGAAGGAGATGGTTCTTCAACTTCCCACTATGGACATGTGCCTGGAACGTGCAGCACTGCAATCTGGGTTTTCACTGCAGTGCCAGGAAGGGACAGCTGTGTAACAGAGAGAGCACTCCTCTAACATCCCGTTTTAGCTTCATTTTGCTCATCTGTTCTTCCTTCATGTCCCTCCACAGGGCTTGAACAGGCCACCATGTCAGGACGCCATGCAATACCCTTCCAAATCATCAGGGATGCATCTGTTCCATTCAGCTAGAACCTCCTACCGTCAGGCCTGCAGTATGAGGGAGAGCTTTTTGTTAAAGAACATAAGAATATTGCTTAGAAAACTACAAGATTAAATCACAAGAAGCACAACCATAGCATTTTTCTGCTGATTTGAATTACGAATAGAAAGTACGAGCAGTTAAGAGGAAACAAGATATGTTCTATACAAGAGCCAAGATTTTTTTTTCCTGACATGTGCCAAACAAGGAGAAGAAACAGAAGAATCTGGCACCATTAAAAACAGTTTGTGGAGAAAGGAACTGAATATCTACAGCCAAGCTCCATGTGGTTTGTAAAGAGGAAACTTTTGTTTTATGGGACTCTCAGTCAGCCAAAATTCTCCCAGACGGCGTGCAAATGGATATTAGCCTAAAAACCTACACGCATCTTGTAGAAGGATCAGTAAATGGCGGGGAAAGAAAAGGAACACTACTGAAGTTTTAAATTAGAATTCAAAATCTGCCTCATGGTTGAAAAAGTTAGTTTACCAGACAGCTATAATGTCATATATGGTAAGTGTGTTGGAAAGAAAATGCAGCAAGTTAAAGCAGAAAACTAGAAGTCAGGAAAATGAGTTCCAACCTGGGCTCCACTACCAAGTAGCTCTATAAAACTTGGATAAAAAAGACTGCCAACTTAAATGTGAGATTTTCCTTAACTTCATATAGTGTATTAACATTGCACTTATGCTGTTTCTTTTAGCTTCTCTATTTCCCCCACTCCTTGGCATCACTATGCACTAAGTTAAATAAGTGACTAGATGCAGTACTGAGAATGATTATATTACTATACCAAAACCACCTCTGCCCAGCTTCTTCATCAAAATACTTGACTGAAAAATTCCCAAACAGTTTTATACGGGATTCTAATTCTCATAACTGAGCAAAACATTAAAGTGGCTGACATGATCCAACAGCTTAGCTGAATATTGCAATTAAATGTGGCATTTCTGTCTTAAAACCGTAACTGGAACTTGTACTTCAGCATACAGGAGAAATGGAACAGGCAGGCAACAGTTCCTCAGCAAAACCTGAGTGGTTATACCATGGGATATTTTTTTTCATCTTCTCTGGCAACTGATCACGCTGCCAAGCATTTGGCTGTGTTATCTGTAAATCAAGAGGAGCCCACATTGAGCTCCGATTTACAGCAGAGGAACTAAGGCAGAGTCTGTAGGCAAGACTGCAAGCTCGGGGAGCATCCAGTGCCTGCATCCCTCCTCGTGGGCCCAGGCAGCTCTGTGGGTCAGACTCATCTTCCTGCAGTCACCTGACAACGTAGATCTCTAGTTATATCACCAACAATTAAAACACACCAGGTGCCGAATTCCACCATCATGCTTAAAGAAGTAGTAGTTAATATCTCCTGTAAGAGTATAACAGGATTAAGATTTGCCCCTTTGTGTCTGCCTTCACACCAGCCTTTATATTTAATGTTTCAGCTAAGGTTTGCCAACTAGCTTGCTTTCCTCCTCTAAATATAGTAGTAAGCATGAAGCTCATTTTTGAAGCAGTCTGTATTTGCTTGTGTTCTCCTCATTCATACCTTTAGGACTACGAACTTAAGAGGAGCAGCAGAAGGGTTAATCGCTCAGTACTTTCTGTAAGCTCTGTGCATTTGTGCACAGTGCTCTAGATGGATGCTCCATGCTTCATGTTGCACCGGAATAATAAAAAGAGCAGAAAGCAATTCCATTTAATTCTTGCCCTTTAATTTTATTTCCTCCAAAGAACAATGAAAAGAAGAAAGCAAAACCAAGCACTTCAAGAGTAAAAAAAGAATTACAGGCATTTTTCACTAAAACACTGGAAGGAAAAACCACTGTAAAAGTATAGACCATTGTTATTTCAGTGAGAACCTGAAGCTAGCAGTTCTTATTGCCACTAAAAATATCCCCACCCCACACACACATACGTTTACCAGTATGGCATCTACTGATGGGTTTTGGATGCTAATCAAGACCAGACCAGGTACAAACTAAAGCTGAACAACCCCCAACAAAGTAGGTCAAGAAAACTGGGAGGGAAGGGAAATTGTTGCTAGGTGGCAGTGTACCTTAAGCAAAGAATACTGTAAACCATAGAGTATTGGAAAAGTTTGTTATCTGCTAAAAGAGGTGTCATCTTCAGAGCCTTGGTAGGAAGCAGATCCCAAGATGTACATGATACCCAGACTACATATTAGAAGGATGAGAAGCAGCACTGGGAAAAAAAAAAAAAAAAGTAAAAGAAAAACCTGCCTTGACACATGCTGTCATGCAAGACCCACAACTTAATGGCTCTCCAGGTCTGCTAGTGCTGTAAGAGAACACAAAAGCCAGTGAACTGAGTCCTGTACATCTTGAGAAGGCTATGATTTCACTTACTTCATTTTATTTGACCTTCTTGAAGCTCTTACCAGAAGAAGCATGCAGAGAAATACGCTCCCACCATATCTTGGCACAGCAGTGAACAGTTGACAGAAAACCCAAGCGTGGTGGTGAGAAAGAAAGGTTTTTTAAGGCTACTTAAGAAACAGAACTGTTACTTTTCTGCCTTAAACAGTTTCAATCTTCAGTCCTAACCTTTGAGTGGAGCAATGGTGGACAATGACATTAAACAGAGGTCATGAAAACACATGCATTCTCTAGAACAACCAAAAGGATGGAGAAAAGGCCCCTGTAGAAAGTCAAGGTAAGAAGGGAGAGGCTAGATTTTTCTAGTATCCTTGTATATGTCCTTCCTGATGTTCCCTCCAACAGAAAACTACCTTAACATATTGCCTAAATTAGCAGAAGTGGTAAAAAAGACAGGCTGATGACATCTTGTGAACTACAATTCACTTGGTAAGAGAGCTGTTAGCAAGCTCACAGCTTGTCACAGAGAAGGATAAGATGTTCTTGAAGGCAAAGACGAAATCTATGTTTTTTTCAACAATATCTATCTGGGTTCAAGAGAGCAACTTTTTGGAAAAGTATCTTAGATTAAGGCGATTGTATAGATTGGAGGTATTTTAGCAGACTGAATTAAAAGAGAAAAATGAAAGACACTTTGCTCCAACAAGGCTTTAAACCTGTAACTCAGGCCATAGCAAAATCTCTTCTGAGAAATGTATCAAGTAGTTCTTCTTATGTTGACTTTAGTCTACTATTATACCATGTTCTGACACATTAGAAATTGGTCAGAAATAATACATTAGAATGTATGAGCCACATCTAGCCCAGCATGGGAATTCCTATACTGCTGTACAGTAAAACACACACAGGTTACACATGCTACATATCACATAATTCCCCCAAGCAATCTTGACTGTGAAGCCCATTTGTAATAATTAAAATACCAATCTTACCAACCTACAGAATTGCAGAGTGAATAATTTTTACAAACCACTTCATCAGTGTAGCTCACACAGGAGATGTGTTAACTTTCCAAGCAGACATAAACTTCTTATTAGTATTTCCAGGTTGGGTTTCTATGTTCTTTATCTGAAAAACTTTGGGATGCAAATCTCAGGACTGCAGGATCCAATTTCTACAGATAAATACGGATGCAACAATCTGTGTTCCACTTCTCCCCAGTGTCCTCTTTCCCAAGCTGGTGGTTTTAATTTGTGGTCAGCCTGAGCCTCTTCCTCTTCCTGGTAGTTTGCAGCATCCGCCCCGCAAGGAGGGAGGCAGAGAGCATCCCAGCCTCATCCCCAAATTGCTGGTTACAATTTATGATCACTTTCAGGCACGGACATGCAACAAACACTAGCGGGCAAAAAAAAGCATCAATTTGAGCAAGAAAAGGTGGCACAGTACCACACTGACAGAAGCTGCCAGGAGCCAACCCCTGCTGGTCTGGAGTCCTGTTCCCTGACTCTGGCAGCATTACTGCTAGGAGACAAGCAGGAGTTGGCTTCACCTGCCGTCTCACCTGTGCACGGCTTGTGGAAAAACAGTTTGAAATCAGAAATAAAAACCATAAAGCTGGGGCAGACTTAGTCACTTTATGAAAACAAGAGAATAATATGTGCAGTTTCCAGGTTAGGAAGTCATCAGGTTTTGCCATAGCAGAAATACTTTCATGTGGAGGCACAAAGGAGAAATTGTCTCTCTGGAGAAAATATATTCCCCAGCAAACAGCCCAGACAGGCTTTTCTTCATTAACCAGTAAGAGGCAGATCTTTCTGTAGCATGCAGAAGGCACCAAGCCTCATTTGACACTGAAGTTTCACTCAAAATAAAATTTTCTGTGATTAAAGAAACTTTTATTCTACTTCTGTTTCTTCACCATCTGTGATACAAAACCTGGCAAAGACTCCAATTAGTTTCCTTTGTGTTATTACTGCCACCAGCACTCAAATGATAAACATTTATACAAAAGGAAATTCCTCTTCCTTTCTTTGCTGTCTCCGAAGAGCGCTGTAAATACTTTGATAAGAAAACCTTTACTGAACTCACCCTGAAACCTTGTAACACCAGGTTACACCAACTGCACTACAGAAAAAGGCAAAGGCAGATTAAGTCAATACAACACCTCTTCTGACAAAATCTTGTCGCCAGTAATGAGCACCCAGACCGAGAGGAAACGAAGCAGAAGCACCTCACACCAAGAAAGGCAAAACCCTGCAACATCTGCTTAAGGAACATCTGGGATGGATTTGGAGTGTTTTCTTCTCTGGGACATACAAACCCTCGTTACACTCCCAGACATGTAACTCTCAGAGTCACATTGGTGGTTTGTGCCTCGCCTCAGTCGAGCAGGACGGAGGCATCACCTGGCAAAACAAACCTGCCAAACTCAGAAGAGCAAATTAACACTTTGGTGTATTATTTACTTACTTAAACTCTTCATTTATATATACAAACATTTGACTACTGTTGCCACCCTAGATGGAATCCGTGCATAGTTGTGGTTGAGATGTTAAATTTGATTATTCTGGTAAAGTTTATCTTGGTATCTTAAACACAACAAACAGTCCCCTTATACAGAGCTTGCACACTGGTACAAGTATACCAACATTAGGGCAGCATATACATTTCTATAAAAACACATGCATAGGTGAAGTAGCAACATTTTTTTCTAGCGTGGGCAAGCTCTAGAAAACCCAAATTATTTGTGTTTCTGCCCAAACAGGTATGATCCATGATCAGGAGTACAACCTTTACTTGGCATGTATTCACACAGTAATTTGCCAACAGTTCGTAGGTCAACACGTTCCCAAAGGGTTCTTGAGCAGGGGGTGGGAGCAGGGTAGCCCCACCTGTTGCTGGGTTTGTTAGATTCAAACAGAAGACGGGAAGAAGAAAACTGACATGTGGAGGTCACACAGGGATGGATAAGCAAGCAGAGATCACAAACTTGCACCAAATCTGAGAAGCATGAACTAAGTTTTATCCCCATTTTTTAATCCACTGCACCCTTAGCATGGCTTTTCTTCTGCAGATCAGAAATGGCTGCCGAAGGCAGCCAGGTTACTGCTTGGCATCTCTCAAGACCATGCACGATTTCTTTTACGCTAAAAAAGTAAGTAATAGTTGCACATTTCACTGGCACATGATAGCACCTCTACACCAGCACCTTATGCTTAGGGCTATACTACACCAAGGTTGATGGATTTTGCCACTTTTTATCTCCAGCTGCTTGCACTCTGGTGCTTTGCACACTTGTTTGAGAAACAACACAGGATTTAAAGAGGTAGTTTATTAATTGAACAGCAGTTTGCTTTTTAGGGCAAGACAGTATGCCTTCTTGTTGAGGCCTCCTGTATGATATTATTCCGTTTGGGCACAAATGTCCAAATGATTTTGCTATAGACTCTAAAGAGCTGACTTTAAAAACTCTACAGCCACACGGGTTACAAAAATAACTCAAAATGGGTTCTGTTATCCTTTTTGCCTATCACTCATATCTGGTTGAAAACTTAACAGCAAGACTTTTGCCTGTTTCCATTTTTAACAAAACTTCAGCCTATTACAATTCTACTAGAATTTCTACAAGTAACAGGCACAATCTCAAAATATGGCTGAGCCAGTAAAAGACCTTCTAGCCTTAAAATTACACACAATGCCATTTGGCCTATGTCCTTACTGCTCCCCTTTTGTTTTCTGTGCTGACCTCCTTTAGCAAGCTAAACTTTCAGGAAACTAAAACTACAAAAAAAAGCATATAGTTTTTTGCTGTTTTAACTCTCAAAAGCAGCTCACAGGGGCTCAGACAAGCAACAGGGAGGACGAAGGGGAGTGACCAGTCTGGCAGCAGCAATCCATTTCGTAAACTGAGCTGAACCATAAAGCTGCATCCTAAGCTACTCTGCCAAGCAGTTTGTCTTACGAGATGACCTCAGCTGAACATTGGAATGGATGTCTTCCACTTCAGGGATGGATTGGGCTCTCTAACTTGAATCACATTAATAATGGTTCCAAGACAGATATCACGGAAATAATCCATCTCTGTTTACAGTCAGTGACCAGATGTCTTCTGGGATCAAACCAAGAATTTTCCCTGTTTTTCTCTGTTGATTCATTCACTCTATACATGGTCCCAAAATTAGGGTTATTTGCCTAAAAACTGCCAGACTGACTTTCTGACCCTCTTATAGAGGCTAGTACTGCAATTTCTTTTTTCACATTTGTTTGTCTACACCTTCCAAAAGAAACTTTTAATGATTAGGAAAAGTAACTCTTTACTATTCAGAATTAAATTTAATATTTGCTATGTGTTCTATTATGTGATTGGAAAAAAAAATAAACAAACACTACAGTGAATACAGATCCCTCCCCTTCTTCGCTCCTCCTTTACCAAGTCTTTACACACAGTTATTCATTAGCTGTCAAACAGACACTGAGGAGCCTCGAGCATTGGCAACACAAGTGAAAAATACCCAGGAAAAGGTTCACATATAAAGAAACAGGTATTGTCCAAAAATATAAAGAATGGTTCCAGTCAGCGCTTCTTTCCCTCAAAAAAATGCAACTTCAAGTGTCCCAAAATGTGGGTGTGCCTTCTGTAAAGCTTTAAATTGTACAGTTGAAAGGAACCAAAGGCAATACGGTGAAGGGCACTGATGAAAGTCACCGAAATGTCCACAACACGAGTTCTAGTGGCTTTGCTAATGCCACTGTCAGCTACTCTTCACAGAGAAAAGTGGCAGCGGAGAGTCTGTGTTGCAACCCAGCAAGAGTATCTGTCACCCTTTCCTCGGTAGATAAAGTCAGCGCACCCTGGACTCCGCGGGAACCTTGTCAAGTGCCGCACGTCCATACGTGCTACATACGGCGCACAAGTAATACTCAGCTTTTTAGCCAACCTAAGGGTCACTGCCGGGGGCCGGGCTACGTGCGTAGCGCACCCCTCGTTCTGCAGCACGGACTCCCACGCACCCACGAAAGGCGAGACCCGCTTGCGGGGCGCTCCGGCCGCGCCGAGTACCCACGTGCGAGCGGCGGCCCCCACACACCGC
>VWYH01002297.1:235326-417975 GCA_013399365.1 Pampusana beccarii | reverse complement strand
GGCGGGCGCTGATAGGGCTTCCCGGCGCGGAGGGGCGGGCGGAGGGACGCGCGGCCCAATGCGCGGCTCGGCGGCGCGACTCCCGCCTCGCAGCCCCGCTCCCCCGGCGCGGTCGTGCAGGAATGCGGCGGCGGCCCCTCGCCCCGGTACCTTTTCCTCCTGCAGAGCACGCAGACGGCCCACAGCAGCAGCGCGGCGGCGGCCGCCCCGCCGTAGGTGCGGAGCTGCAGCGCGTCGGGGCCCATGCCGGCGGAGCCCGCCTCGGTGGCCGCTGGTGCCTCGCCGCCGCCCGGGAGGAAAGTTTCGCCCGTCCCCCGGCTCCCTGCAGGAGAGGCGCCAGGCCCGCCAGCCCTCCCCGCCCACCCCGAGCCCAGGGGGCTGGGTTTGGCTGCTCGGAGACCGACTTGGCGAGCGGGCCCGGTGCGACCCGGCCGGCTCCTCCCCGAGGAGCGACCGACGCGGGGAGGGTCGCGCCCGCCCGCCCCCGCGGCTTCCCGGCGGCGGAGGGGAAGCCCCGGCCTTCGGTGTGCGGGGCACGGCTGGGATCCGGCGGAGAGGTCCCAGGACGGAGACCGGGGCGGGGGGTCCTGGGGCATCCCACTGCGCCGCTAAACGGCCCCCGGCCGCCGATCCCCTTCAGCCCTCCGCGCACCCCGGGAGGGGCTCGGTGCCCCCACAGACTCGGCTGCCCGAGCAGCGACGGCGTGTCCCCAGTGCAAGAGGTGCCAAGCTTGAGCAGATAGCGGCTCTGGCAGCCCTTTCATCTCCGCTTGGTTTTGGTACGAACACCAGATTGTGTCCCCTGCTTAAAAAGCAAGACAACACCCCTAAGCTTAATAAAACTTCACCTGCAGTAGAGTAAACTAGGCGTGAACAGTGAAAGTTGGCTCTTGATGCTGTGCTGCACGAGAAAAAGCCAGGTTCAGTCCCTAAGGTAGCACTTCCAGTCCTCCCAGTTCCACCGTGCCAGCCCTTCTGGTGTGTTACAGAGAGGGTGAGGTGAGAAACCAAAAACTGAGGACACGGAGAGATCCCCAGCTTGAGGAAGCAGGATGGGACGGAGTGGAGCCGAGGTCCGGGGAGTTTGGTACTCCATGGCTGGGCAGGGGGCTAACGAAATAGCGAGCCAACAGCAGTACCTCACAGCTCTGCTGCCATTTGGCACAGGGTGTGCTGAGAAACATTGCTGTGATGTCAGATACCATTTAAGGCAAAATCACATTGAGTAAGGTGCTGTAGGTTCTGGAATCATGATTTGGTTGAATGCTGCCAGACAGAATTTCACGTGCCTTACTCGTTCTCGGCTGCATGTGGTATTATTAAATAGTTTTTCACTGTATTTGGTGGTTTATACATTCCTTTCATCTTGGAAGCAAGTCGTACAACACTCAGTTTTCTGAATTGCCCTGTTTTAAGTTTCCTCTGAATTGTAGATACCCAAATGTATCTTAGCAGATCAAAAGGCCAGTTAGCTAAAAAGCCGTCCTGACTTCAGCAGATCTCATCATTTTTAGAGGCCTGACTCACATCTGAGGGTTTGCAATTGGCAGCGATGTGTGTCTTCTTCCTCAGACATTCCTGTTAATTTCAGTGAAATACTCAAAAATGTCATTGTATTAATCAGAGAACATCTAATTCATGTGTCTCACACTAAAGTGTCTCCGAATCTGCTCGCTACTGCTTAAAACCATCAGCTGTGCCTCCAGAGATAAAAAAATTAGACACCCTTATTGTGCAATACAGCACACTGAGGGAAACCATAAGAGAAAACAATGTTTTACCCGTAGCTCTATAGGGCTTTTTTGCAGGGAACTGTATTTGAAATCCCCAGCTTGGGAATCCCAAGGGGTTTCTTAGCTACCAATCCTGTTAATTCCTGGAAAAACAGTAATTTAGAACTGTAAGGCATTACACAGTGTAAAATGTTACTCATTTTACAAGTGACCTCTGCTGTGAAAATTGAGTGTTTCACTTCAGTATAATGAGAAGTGTTCACATACAATTAAATAGCTGTGGCAGACAGAGTAATCCCTTATCCCGATTTGAACTATCAAAACCTTGAGAAGATAGCTGTAGTTCTGGCAGAGGGCATGAAGAGGGTTACAACAATATTTTTTTTTTAATTCACAATGTTTGTACTCAAGTTAGTGTCTCAGATCAATTGCAGATGAAAAATCACACCACCACACACCAAAAAACACCAGACCATGAGCAAGCCTGTGTTATTTTAAAATACAGCGAACACAGCCTGAAAGGTCCTAAGTACTCTGAGAGTGCTCTGTACTTTTCTGTGTCAATCCTTTAAAAAGCCCAAGAGGATGGATTAATTTCTCCTCAGCTAGTAAAGGAACCTCAAAGAGTTAACAGCCCAAACCTTTTGAAGTTTGATATCATATATATAGTATGAACTACCTTGATGCAGATCCAGCTGGGTGGTATTTGCACATAACATACAAAATACAAGTTAAAATAAAGGGTGTTTCAAAAAGATGGACCAAATTTGCTTTGAAATTGGGTCCATCTTTTTAAAACACCCCGAAGATGTGTCTGTACATACTGGCATCTCAGCTAACTGGGGAAAGAAGGTCAGGGTGAATAGTCTCTTTTAACATAGCCATAGAAGAAAAGAGTAAATTTATTTCATTTTCTGGAGGTGCAAGCCTAATCTCATATGGTCTCATGTTGAAAAATGACTCTCAAGAATTTGAGGGGTTTTCAGTTTTAAGCTGATCTTCATGAAGCTCTCACTGCAGCACAGACATAAGTGAGGAGGAAGAATGCAAATGCTGTTATATTTGGAAAAAGGGTAATGCTACTCTCCAGCTGGATACAACTGCGTCCAGTTGTTATTCTTACTGGTGGGGTGTCGTTGCTGTTTTCCCCTGACAGCAGTATTGGCTCCTTGGTGAATTTTTCAAGTGCAGTTTGTGTGCTTAGAAAGCTGCTAGAAACAACTGCAGGCTGGAGAGAGGTGAAGGCATTTGCAGATATATACTGGTGCGGGGGGAGGGATGGAGAATTCATAAGCTAAGCTTTGAGGGCTTTTCAGTTGGAAGGCACCAAAGATTTTAGAGAGGTTCTTAATAGCATGGTAGTACGCCTAGATAGATAAGATAGATAGATGCTCGGTTACATTTCTCCTGTTTAAATTGTGAACATTCTGTACATATGCTACAGTTCAAAATGCATACTGTGTGTATGTTTCATACTGCCAATGTTGTAAGATGATATAGATCATATTTTTTTGTCTTATGAAAATGCAGAAGACTCAAAATAAACTTCGAACAGTATATACTGCAATCTGTACTGTATGTTACACATCAGAGTGTGATTTTGCTATATGCAGCACATGGACAAATGCCTGTTCTACTGGGTAGCTTTAGTGTGCACAAGAATTTAAACTCCTAGGCTTAGACAAGAGCAGATTCTCTATCACTGAAACACCGGTGAGATATGTTATAAGCAGTGGCAGGAACAAGGCTTATTTTTCTGCTTGCCCAGCACTACTCATTCTAAGGCTATTTTCAACAGCTTATAGCTTTGCTCTGCTGTAACCATTGCAGTTGCAATACTGCAAGTCCATTCTTGCCTTCAGTTTAAATGTGCGTGAAGTATTCCAACCAAAACAGACTATGTATTTTTGTGAACAATGCTAAGGAAAAATACCCATGCTAACATTTTTAGTGGTTTTGAGAAATGGCAGTGGCATCAGACTTTGAAACAGGGTCAACAAATTAACCTCTGTGTCAAAGATAATCTGTCCAAATTTATTTAGTTTATAAGCCCCACAAGAAGAAAGGTTTTGTATACTCTAGTGACCCACTGGACCTTTGGAGCTTAATTCCATGAAGATGCTACTGGAACTGGGTCTGCTTCCAGCTCTTAGTTCAGCAGCTGTTTTCTCTCAAAGTGAAGCTCTGAGCTAATAGAGATCAGGCTGAATTCAGGGCAACGAAACTAAAAGCCTTTTTGTTCACTGTTCTCTGTCTCCCTTCCTGCTGGAATACAAGCGAAGGGAAGTGCGGTGATTTAAGTGTAGGATGAAAAGGCTACAGACCTCTCAAATATCACTCACTAGATTTAGGATTAACACATTTCATTCTCGCTTTGTGTTTTCTCCTTTGTGAACAGATCAGTTTTTCTTTTAATGCTTTTGTAATGCAGCCCTGCAACCTCTCTCCCATGACCTCCTGTGTCAATACAGCCAATCAGCCTGAGCTCTGAACAAGACCCCACGCTAAGAGGAGCAAGAAGTCCCACTCTTTTGCCCCTGCACTTCAAATGTAGTAGCCCCACTTCCCACTATCATGTTGACTGACACACCAAACACATACCTGTTACATGCACCAACACATGGACTTGCATTTTGTCAGGGGAAAAAAGGAAGCTGAGAGGCCTACAGGGGCAGGGGTGGTGGGGTTGGCTGGTAGAGATGGAGAACTGAATAGGCAAAGATATTATGAATAGGACTGAGAGAGAGAAATAGAAAAGAGGATTATGAACAGATGTGTGGAAACTGGGGATGAATGAGCAAGATTAAATCTGAGAACCAAAGGAAAGGAGAGAAGAAGAGGAGAGTAAGAATATGAAAGATTTTGAGGAGGAGGGTGAGAGAACTGGTGCTGTCTCAGTGAAAAGATTAAGGTGTGGAATTGTGGTATGACTCAAAGGGGAAATCCAAGAAGAGAGGTGGAACTGGAAATGAGTAGGAATGTCAGTATGGGAGAGGAGAAGCCAAGAGGACTAAGGTTAAAACTGCTGAGATGGATCCTGCATTTTGCAGTCTGGGTCTTAGAAGGAAACAAGAAAGGGATTTGTATCAAAAATTGTCACTGGGGAAGCATAAAAGGGATGGGCAAGAGAACCAAAAGAAGAATGGACCGACAGAAGAGACTACATCTTCCTGGATGCAGTTTCATGTTGTTTAAGATGGTACGACTGCAACGAGGCTCAAAAGACATGGTCACCTTTCTGCTTACAGCCATTTGTGCCACAAGTCCTGCAATATTGTAATTTCCCTTTTGTTTTGTCTAACAATCATGTTGTCGCAGTGAGAACTGGTTACTTCCTACTCTGGCAGATATCTCACTCAGTGGAGGAGAAGAAGGAATATCATTCCACGAGGTAAGCCATTGATTCAACTCATGCCAAAGCCACATAGCTTGTGCAAGGAGAGAGAGTGATGGTCTGAGATGTGGACTATGGGGAAATGTGGCATCCTATTCTGGGAGTGAAATGAAAGGGACCTGTGCTACAGCATGAAGATTTTCAGCCCTGATGATGCTCAGACAAATGCTAGTATGATTTCACGTGGGAGAATGTTCATGTTCTTACTCGGTCTTTTTCGTGAGAAGATTTTACTACATATGCACATCTGTAAGAAAGTAATTTAGGAATGAGCTTTACAAATAAATCTAGATTATGCAGACAAAGAACCTGTAGGGCTCCTCCTTTCTTATGAAACTTGGCAATGCAAGGATGGGACTGCAAGAGTAGCGGCTATGCTGGCTAGGTTAACTAAAGACTCTCCTTGAGAGTTATATTCCAACCCTTTCTGTGGTAGGTCATATGTCATGATACTGTTTGTAGGCTAATTATGTGATAGTCCTTCATTTTCTTCAGTCTCAACTTGAGAGCTTGGGTCCGATTTGACAATATAGTAAGTTATTCAGCTGTATGATATGAATAACACCACAAAATTTTGAAGAATGCCATGTTCCCTGCACAGGATTATGTGGACAGAATTTGGGAAAGTTACAATGAAAAATAAGTGGAACTACAGCACACTTAACTTCATTAAATGTCTACAATTCTGGGATTTCCTAACTTTCTTATAGCTGACTTTGTAACCTTCAAAATGTGCTTTTTAGGTTTCATTGCTGTAATTCAACTTTGTTTGCTTTGGGAATAGTGCAGTCTTTGCTAGCAACAAATATTTGGGGCAACTAAATAGTGTTTGTACTACTGTAAAAACAAATACCATGTATTAACTCATTAGCTGGCAGGTGTATGTATATAAACAACATCTGGACAGTTTTCGTTTCCCTAGAGTACTGAACATAGCTATAGCACAGATTGGAAGAGAAATGAGGGAGAGGAGAGGAGAGGAGAGGAGAGGAGAGGAGAGGAGAGGAGAGGAGAGGAGAGGAGAGGAGAGGAGAGGAGAGGAACATTAAAAAATCAGCTTTCACAGTCCTCTCCACTGTAAGGATGAATCCGCAGGAAAGAGAGTGAAATAACCCGATTTGCAAACAGAAACAGTGGAAGAGAAAGTCTTAAGAGTGCACAGTTACTGAAGTGAAAAGAATGAATGGCTGAAGATCGGAGATGAAAAATCCTAAAACTATTAGTAAGTGTATTATTGATGAACTATGATACAAGAATATTGTATGAGTCAAATGGTTAGATGGTAGAAGCAGTGGAAATGGAGACAGTAAAATCCAATCAGGTTTACCATCAAGGATGATAATAATACTGGCTTCAATGCAACTGGGAATCCATCCATAGGCATTTCTGAAACACCACATAGGAAAATACGATGACAAGCAAAAGAAAATCTTCCTAAAATGATCAGCCACTTATGTCAGGATTGCTAACCATTGAAAAACAGGACAAATATATACAACAGCTGCATTAAAAAAAAATTATAAAGGAGATTAGACCTCCTAAATGGAAATAAAATCTGTAATACACTGAACAACTTGTGAGCTGTCTTGGCAAGACCAGACAAGGTGGAGTGGTGCTGAACAGATCAAAGTGCAGAATAAGTTTTTGAAGACCAGTTCTATAAGTTACTGCATACATGGAAGTTAATTACTATAAAACACAGGGTAATTATCAATTAAATCACATTTTATGTCAAAAAGTGGAGATGCGCACAAGTTCTGAACGCATGCTTGTATGTTTGCATTCACACTGAAAAAAAACCGCAGTTAACAAATGAGGTTTCAAGGAGAAAAAGCTCATACAGACCTAAAATGTGACTTGAATTACATGACTGAGTCACAGGATTTCTAAATCCTGAGCTGACAGTGATTCGCAAAGTATTAACTATGCTCCTGCACAATCAGCTTTTCTTTCTTATTAGCCACTTCTGGACCATAGTTTATCAATACATTGGTGCTATGGATCTCTTACACCATGCTTTTAAATGTGATAAATTTGTGGTTTGGGTGGGTTGTTAACTTGCTGCACTGCTTGCTCATCTGATATTAGTTTGTATGAGTGGTCTTGCTGATCAATCATGTCATGGTTATTACTTAAATTATTTAGATTTATATTTTATTGTACTTAATAATTTGAATTAAGCCTAGCGGTGAAAAAAAAATAAAGCAAATATCCTAGCACAATCAATTCAAGCAGTGTATGGAGAGTTCAAAAGCTGGCTTTAGCAGCCAGTTGTTCAGAGTTAACGTACAATCAATTAAGTCAAAGGTACTCAAGATTGCTCAGCACTTTTTATGACTGACTTTATAAGAACCAAATCAGATGTACTTCAAGATGACTCGTACGCCGCTTGTTTTGTTTTGTTTTTAATTAGTCTCTGGGTATATTACCTTCACTGTTTATTCTGCTTGAGAATCTCTCGATTTGAAGTTAATACAGAAGTGTTTTGAATCTCGTGAGATAGGGTTTTGACAGCAGTGCACCAGCAGATTAGAATCTGGAGCTGTTCTCTTCCACCTATCTGTGACTGATGCTCCCACTCTTGAGGTGAAGACACGGATCAGCTCCTGATCTCATCCAGGTCAAATCTGCGTTGATCTTTTGTCAATTAATGAGTGACACTCAGCTCATTCGTGGGTGTATGTATGTTCTTGCCCCAGAGATGTCACGGCAAGGCCAGGGCAGACACTCATGGCCCATGATTGTGTCAGTCAGCTGATTTTAATATTGTGCTGCAAATCTGTCAAAGCTTGAAGTTGTCCTGTAAAGCTGTAGGAGTTGCTAAATGTGTGGCTCACTGCACAGGGCACACCTGTCTGAGGTGTTTTGATTAAAGGAATTGCACAGGGGTGGAGTAGACTCTGTGCTTTGGACTCTATCCTAAATAGATATTTTTGCTCCATTAAATTGTATGTGGGTGGATAAAGACTAAGCTCAGGCAGGTCTGAAATCAAACCTTTGAAGTTACTTCATCTTGATTTTTACCTGAGGAGTTGAGAAAGCACAGATCCTTTGAAAGGGAAATGGGAAATATATATGCAGCCAGCATATAACCACAGTTACCTTCCAGGCTTGTCACAGGCTAAGTTGAAACTGAGGCCATGTGCACTTTATGATGATATTAGAAGGCAGCGGAGCTCCCCTCTACACAGGTTGGCCTCCAGAGGCAGTCAGCATATGAGAAGGGAGATGATACTTCCCTGGGTGTCATCTCCATAGGCAGAACTGATGCCGCTAAGATGTAGTAATAGGAAGAGGAATATTAAAGTAGGTGCAGCCCTATGAATTCACGCACTGGGCTTTCAGAATATGAGACAATATGTTGTGACTCATAAGCAGAAATATGAGTTGGCTCCAAGAGGTAAAACAACTAGGATTTGTTCCTTAGCATAGATACACTTGTGAGCAAGATGGTAAAAGCAGCGCAGCATTTTGGTCACCTACCTGCCGACTACACAAGCTCTTTAAAAAAACAGCACATAATGCAAGTGTATGGGCCATCACAGTAAGTAGCTGATCAAGGAAGGCAGCAGTAGATGGAGGCATTTATACCCTCTTGGATATCTAGAGCCGCTCAGAAACACCTGTTCAGTGGTTCATTTGTCTGTGGGTGCTCGTGCTATAACTGAAATGAAGTGGTGGAGTTTGTCTGGATTATAATGTTGAAGTGATGGAAGGAACACTTGTGAGTTATTTTGCTTTATGTCTCTAGCACAGCCAAGGGAATGCTTGATTACTAGGGAAAGGAATGTGAATAATGATGGAAGGGAATGACTTGAATACATTCAGCTTCTGTCAGAGCTGTAAGCTGGATCTATTCAGAGCTCGCTGGTTATCGTTATGCATCTTCTGCTCTGGTAACACAGGCTTTCTAAAATAAGTTAAAAATGGCAACACTTGGAAGGCCTTGTCTTTGAAAAGTGCTTTGATTTTAATGATATTCTCTGTAAACATGCTTCTGGCCTAATATTCAAGGCCTGGTTAAAACCTTCGAAAAGTGTAGCGTTAGTGCCTATGGGGGAATGTATTTCAATTTGTGGACTTGTCTACATTTTCATTCAAATGTTTGCTTCATAGTTTGAGTTATACTTTGCAAATGCTAGAGGTTCTAAAATAGTATGTTATCAGATGCAGATGTCAGTGGTTTAACCAAAGCAACAGACTCTCCTGGTTGTATCACACACGAGCGTGCAAAAGTAGGTGAAGATGACGTTCACAAACACCAATCAAACAAATGGCTACTGCAAATGTAAACACATAAGAACACATCAAGAAACTCCTAAAACAGAAAGGAGGTATATAAAATAAGGAAAATAATTGTTTACCTTGAAAAACATTCATCTTATTTTGATTTTTTTCCTTCTAGGAGGAAAAATTGGTGGTGGTTGGGATCAGACATTTCTTTGATGCAACCTGAATTCTCTATGAAGGGCAAAGGCCTGATTACCAGCTCTGATGAAAATGGGGTGTTTCCTTTGTTTGCATTTTCAAGCTTTCCTCGAGCCATTACTTCTTCTGCCAGGTTCACCGCTTCCTGCAGTTATTTCCAACTCTTTTGCACGTCACAGGAGGCTTCTGCTTCCAGAAACACACAGGTATTTCCACTTTGCAGTACCTTCCTGCCCAGTTTCCCCAGTTGCAGTTTCTGCATGAGCTATGTTTTGGACCGTGGCTTCATTTCCTTCCTCTTACTCCAGACAGAAGCATCACTTCTCCTGCGTTTGTGGGAGGAGAACCTGTGAAGGTCAGTAACCAGTTGCATCAGTTTCAAAGATGTGTCATCCCAACACCCATTATGCTCTTGTATTATATTCACAAGCACTAAATGCTGATATAGGTATTTAACAGGCCCCTGTACATTTCAAACTTGTATATATTCAGCATATAAATTATCATATTTCCTTCCTTATTTTGGAAAAGGTCCCATTTAATTGAAAAACAAGTCTTTCCTATTGCTTTTTGTGATACCTTACAGAATTCTCTATCGTCTCAGACACATTTTTATATTACATGGCATAGGCTGCTTAAAAAGATAATCATAGCATGATCATTTTATGTTGCATTCTGTATTCATTTATGTTACAGCTAATTACATTTCTGTGATACTATATTGGAGTTATCTCTGGAATTCTATGCATTTTTCCCTAGGTAAATTAAAATGAACTTTTCAAAAGTAGAATAAATATTTAATTAGTGGTACAAAATTCCTGAGAAATTTTGTGTTTCTTAATCATCACTCAAAATTAAAGTTTACTTCTATTTGCATTTGGATTTCTAACCCCATGCCTGGACTTTAGAGAACAAAAATCAGTTTGCTTAACGAATTTGTTTATATTGGGTTACTTACCTAAGTATCCTTGTCAATCATTTAGTTCTATAAAACTTTTAAGTTATACTTTTCATTATATATATTTTAGAAAAACATTGGCCCTTATCCAGTATGTCACTTAAGCACATACTTAGCTTTAAAAGCCTGAACAGTCTCATTGAACTCAAACTGAGAGACTATTTAAGGAGTTCAATGTCATAGTGAGGAACATCTGCTGGAAATTTTGCACTTAGAATAGATACTATTTCAGCTCCAAAAACAACACCAAGAACCTGAACCTATACGTCTTTCACATGTGGAACTCCTACCAAAGTCAGGAGAAATCTTCATGAAGCAGAAAAATGTAATTTTTGATTTGCTGGAAGATGCCATATTATTCTATCACCTATTAAAATAGAATTGATACCTTTACAAGTTTCTGTCTCAACAATTTTGAAAGCCATAAAATATGTGCAGGAATTACTAAGTATTTTTGTCTTTCCTCAGTCTTAAAATTTTGTCCTTAAAAGTTTATAGAAAGTCAAATATTAGAGAAAAATTTCTTCACTACTGTAGTATCCATCTTCCCACAGAGTGCTTTTCTAAGCAAAACCTCAGGTATTTATATTGGCGAAAAACTGCTAAATAAAATTCAAATGTGGCAATTCACCTTTATTTTAAAACAAATTTTAACTGATAGTAAAACAAAGCATTTTACATTGTGATTTATTGGCAGTGCAACATGTTGAGTTTCAAGTGAACTGCGTGTCTTCTGGCATGATCTGGAAAAGAGGCTTTTAAAGTACACCCAGAAAATCTGAATAACTCTGGTATCTCTCACTCATTCACTGTTTAACAGTTAATGTTAGTTATGCAAATATGAAAATAAATGTATATGAAGTGTTTGCAAAATAACTTTTCCCTTTCATGGTTAATATTCCTGCTCTAAATGACAGCAAATGGAATGAGGCAACAATCAGGTCATTCATGATCTGGTATCAATGAATGTGTTTCTTTTGTCTCCAATACGGCTGTGCCAGGTTGCATCAACTGGACACATGACCCAGAACTCTGAAAAGCAGGTATCATCATACTGGCCATGACAAGTGGCCTACTCTTTTATTCTAGGCAGTATTTCTCATCAAAGGCAGTACTGCAGGCTACAAGGTCCTTGCAGAAGTTGGTTAGAGGATGATTTATCTAACGAATAAATCTCCTTCTAATTCTGAGGGAAGTTTTGCTTCTGCTTGAAACAATGAGGAGGTACAGTCTTTCCCAAACACCTGATTTTACTGTAATATTTAGTATTGTAACTATGGGCATCATTGTTATTATGATCAACCTATAAATTTCCACCCCTATACACATTTATAGATCTTGCTCAGGTATAATACCTGATGATTTTTAGAAATGATCTGATCCTGCTGAACATTTGTCCCTTAGCCTTTGTCTTGAAAGTTTTCATATTCACGTTTAGCTTTGAGTATGTGAGTCCAAAGTGCAGCCATATTCCAGCTCCAACATCTTTGCACAGAGCTGCTCCAGCCCGGGGGCTGGGTGTCTCAGCTCCACCTATAGTCTTTTTGTCTGGTCCATTTGACATGTCCTACGCATTGTGCTTTTGAAAGGTGCCAGATCAGTGGCCCTCAAGGCTGAAGTCTTCTGTGTATTCACAAAGTGGCAACAACATGGGCAATAGCAATGAAAGGTTTATCACACAGCTGAGCAAAAAGTGCTGCACAGAAGTGGCTGTGTCAGCCCTGACAAGGTACTTCAACCATTGGGTCAGTCAGCTTGATCCAAAGAGTCCAGAGCCTCAATTCTTCAGCTTAAACTGAGCAGTCTACTACTTTAATTGATATTACACCTCCATGAAGAGCTGCCTAGCCCAGGTAGCACTTACTTTGACTAAAAGGTAGTAGAGGTTCAATAAGATGGGGCACTAGATTCCAAACTACCCAAGACAGGCAAAACAAGTCAATTGTCTTTCCAAAGCCCAGCCTGCACCATACCCATTCCTTGCTGAAAGGCTCTTGATGCTGTAACTTGGCAGTCAGCAGGTTATTGCATTGGGAGAGAATTTCAAATTCAAAGACCATCCCGATCTTAAAATGTCAACAAAACACCTGCTCTTGCAGTGTCAGGAGGCCACTGAGGAACCACAAATGCCATTTTTAATTATGTACAGATTACTGTATGGGAAGTTTAAATCACCTATGTCAAATTTTTGGTGTAAGCTTATAAAACAGTGAGTGCTTAGTCTGCCAAAGCACGCAGGAAACCTGCCTTTTAAAACAAGTTGCTGGTAATACTCAGCAGCAACAGAGCCAGCGGTTCCTTGCTGTGCTTCCTGTGACAAGCAGGGTATTGAAGCCCAACATCCCCACTGTCTCAATCAGCCTCTCTTTTTGATGTATAGAATTTTGAAAATTGGTAACTTAGACTAGATCAAAACCAGGTAACTGATTTCCTCTGACGATCCCTTCTGATATTGCTCGCAGGATGGAAATACTTGTGGACGCAGGGTTATTAATAAAGTGCTGCATGCAGAAGGCACACAGCCTTTAGTACCAATGTGCAGGCAGAACGAGTATCCCCCTAAATGCTACCTGACTTTTGTTGATCAGGTTTATCCAATACTTACAGCCGTTGCTGGCTCTCTGCATTATACTGTTTTTTTGAAAGCAGACAGTGAACTCAGACTGTGGCTTGGGATGCTCAGGTTGGTCGTTAGACAACAATTTGTCACCAGGAGAGTAATGCTGCAGTAGGAGAGGTTACCCAGCAAGATCAGGGTTTAGCCCACCCATCTAGATTTTCAGCAGCTGCCTGGAAAAAGATACCTGACCTGATCTTGAGTTGATAGTCCTGTTTCAAGTGAGTGGCTGCACTAGAAAATGGCCATAAATTCCTTCCAACCAACATGACATACTGCATTCTTAGAATTATTGACATTAACATTCTGCTTTGAAAAAGAAAAGCGATTGTTAAACCTGTATATTTAAACTGAAGTTTTTTTCAGTAGTGACTGAAAAAAAAAAGAAGATAATGAATATAGATTTTAATACTGGTATATTAAAGTGAAAATATATATGGCCTCAGAGAGCTACAATGGGAATGTCTCCCTCCTCACCAGCCCACAGAGGTTTGCACATATGGTAGGCCACTTTGCATTGCTCAGAAACTTTATCACAACATTTGCAAAAAGTGATTTGTGTTTTGGGATGGTAATTCATTTTTCAGAAACTTTCTTTTTATTGACTGCTAGAGATGGGCTGAAGCCAGTTGTGTCTGAAATGAAACCAAAAGCCTCAAGAGCAGATGGCCTAGCATGTTCAGCAAAAGTGCTATCTGGAAATGTGTTGTATTCTTCACTAATGAAGAACCTCGAGGACTATCCTCTCTGTTTATCATCAACCTCTGAGCATGTAGCATTCCCTTATTCTCACAGGCACTGCTGCAAATTAGAAATAACAAGCAGGAATAGCGCTAGTTTGAAAGTCACACTATATTTATATTTTTGTCCCTTATTAATAACATTAGATTTGAGTTTGGATTTTTTTTCCTAATGTCTAGCAGCACAAATGCTTCTAAGGGTTTACTTCTCTGTATATATACAAACCGGAATATGCCTCTATCTGTAGATTGAAACCACAATAAATGAACATTTTGATATCACTTTCAGTTCTCTTACCGTAGGCTACTTCATGTGATTTTCCTCCCAGTTTATTCCTTGTAGGGGTTGAGAGGAAGAAAAGGAGGCACATTTCTACTATGCTTTCAGCCAGTTTCAAGGTTACAGCTGTCTTCTCCATCCAACACTTTCCTCTGGTTAATGCCATGTCCACCTGGCTTCCACTTCCAGACTCTCAGCTTGCCTCCTGTCACATCATTACCTGCCATTTTAACATAGCTTATTATATTTGAGATTAGGACACTTAGATGTGTTTTAATGTGAAAGTATGAATACGTAGGTGTCTACAAATAAGGCAGGTAGTTAAATTCCCTTTACGGTCAACAGAGACAGTTACGCTCAAATGGACAGGCATTACTGCGATTAGCTCTGGGCTCCATGCGGCACAGCTCTCCAGTGAGCACCAAGGGGAGCACATGTAAACACCTACAAAAGAAGCCGAAGTTTAAGGTGTCTTAATATGGAGCTGAATCCCACCCTGTCAGATTGCCAGCAGTACTCTCTTTCTTACAAAAATTCCCACTCAGTTTTTTCCTCTCTCCATTTCTGTAATTTTTTTGCCCCCCTTTCTCATACATGTCTTGTTTAATTCCTTGTTTTGTTGTCTCATCTCATAATTTCTTCTGTAACAATATATTAAAAATCTGCTCTTCAATGGCAACCCTTATCCATACCTGGTTTAACTGCTGCTCCAATGGTGTGGTTTCCTCCTCCTGACATTAAGTTTGACACAAATCATTTATCCTCTCACCTCAGTTTCACTTTTAACATACGAACATGTTTATTTGTTTGTATGCTTTTCTGAGGGAGGGAGATTCATGATTAAATTTAGGTTCTGTTAAAGAAAAGGGAATTTGTCATGACTGGTTAATGTTTTAGCTATCCGTTTCTAAATGAACATTGCCTACTGTCTTGTTAACATGCCTGATCCTCAGGCATGCTGATTTTTAAAAGCCTTTAAAATCAATGGGAGCTGTGGAAGCTTAATCCGTCTCCTGATTTCTGTGAAAGGTTTTCTCCACGGTGGTTTGTGACTCTGTCTATATGAACAGCACGGCAACAATATCACAACCAAAGAGTAGAGCATGTGTGCAATGCACAAATTATGATGACAACACTGAAGAACCTTCGCGTTCCCCCAAATGTGTCTCTCTGAGCAAATATAAGAAGGCTAGTTCACATACAACAAAACTACGGGCTATATTCTGAGCTTCATTGTGCTGGTTTAAATCTGGAGTGATTTCATTTGCTTTATTCCAGCCTAACTGAGATCAGTATCTGCCCGTGTAATCAATACAGTAGGCATATTGACCTAAACCTTCTGGAAATAAATACTGTCAGGAACAGTCCTCTCGCAGGGAAACAGACAAAAACACCTGACTTCAAACAGACTTTTAAAAAACACATCTCTTATGAAATCTCTTGGGAGCAGGAGTTCTTTCAGTCTCCCAGGGCATAGCAAGCGAAGCAAGGTAAGTTATCTTGACACCAAGTCCTCGAGCAGCAGATCTTTTGGGGAATGAACAAAGTGCTCTGCAGAGCCAGTCTGGTTTATCATCAGAGTCATCTGTATCCTTGAAAAGTACAGCTGGGGTTAGGGAAGCCACAGAGAATGCTTCTGTTACACTGACGTGCTTCTCCAAGCAAAGGAATCTTCATGACTTCAGTTTCAGGGTAAGTATTTTTAGTGTTCCTTCCTCCTGAGAGAGGTTTCTATCATAACCCATTGATTTGCATGTAGCTTACTGTGAGGTATAGACTTTTACATTTTTTTTCTTAAAATGAGAGAAACATATTTGAAAAAAATCCATAGTTTTCAATAACTTTCCTTAATACAGTAGCCCTGTATGAGTTATTTCCAGCAATCCTGAACTTTCAAGTGGAAATCTTTATTGTATTAAATACTTACTATGTTACATAAATGAATATACAAATGTGTATGTGTACAAATCTCAGGAAATATTTCTTTCTGGTTTGAGAGTCTCAAATAATTTGTTGACACTTTGGGAGTCATACGACTTAATGAGAACAATACCCAGTTGACCAGCCTGCCAGGAGATATAAGTCTGTATCCTGAAAAAAGAACAAAGATTTTTTTTTTTTTTTTTCTCCTGGAGTTTTGATTCCTCTTTAAATAGTAAGTTACTTTTGACAGATGTGCTGTAGTTGTATTCATTTTTAATCTTGGCCATATGGAGGCATAGTGCAATGGTGTTTCAGACATTCTGCCAATCCAGAATGACTAAAGATGAGGGAAGCAAAAGTCAAATCCACAAAACCATACAGTAATAGGTTTTTCTTTTAAGTTTTTCCCCTAAGAGAAGGTCAAAAAGAGAATTTCGCAAATGTATCAACTAAAATTCTCAGAATCTCTGACAAGACTATGCTAAGTAACTGGAAGCAGGAAAAACTCCTGAAATCCTGCAGTGAGTCAGTAGGATTTTGAGAGGTGGGTTTTCTTGGTTCAAATGAGGAGACTGTTGTTTGTAATTCCTACTGAAATCTGTGTTTACAAGTGACCCATCACTGCAACTTTTCACCAAAGCTCCCCAGATTTGATTTTTTTTTTTTTAAATTGTGTTTATATAAGCTAAACTAACAATGTGCAGACTGGAGAGCAGACGGCTTATGCTTTTCATTCCTATGTGCCAGCAACACAGGAGTTGCCCTGTTTTCCAGAAGAGGAATGTCAATTGCTAAGGGGAAGAGCTGTGCCCCAGACAGCATTTTCAGGCTGGTATTTCTGAAAGAAGCAATTCTGAATCTAACATTTCATCTGTTTATTTATTACATGCAGGAGCCTGGCTTTCTCAGTTGGTTGTTAAACAAAACAGCTGTCTACTACACATCTGTTTACAAAAAATATTACCAGATTGTGCAATCAGAGATTAGGGAAACTTATTTTAATTTGAAATGAGATAATGGGACATTATCAGGATCTGATCTTGAATCTTTGTTTTCCTCTGGAAAACAGTGCTGAGCAAGTAATGCTTGAAGCTTGGGGTGACCAGCAATCAGAAGACAAGTCAATGGAAGATTTCTTCCAGTTTAGAAAATTATAGCAAATACATTGATTAGCTACTTATGAATTTTTCAAATTGTGGTAGAGAGGCCTAAGCATGGGATTTGAAGAGCAGTGGCAACTTCTGTGCACAATCTAAGCCACTACACCTCTTGCACCATTGACTGGAGTAGGCTAATTAACCTTTCCGTCGCCATGGACTGAGCATGTATCCACGGATGGTCATTGCCCTTCAGTTGATATGAGATATACAGCAAAGCTGCAAGAATTTGATCGAATGTTTGAGCTCTGAGTTCTGATTTGAGACTGGCTCCTACCTGTGTAGCTTCTCACTATGTTCTTCCATTTCTGCCACACTTTTTCATTGGTGGAAAATAATTTCTTCACTTGTGAAGGATATTGTACTGAAAAAAAACACTTGGACGGTGCTTTGAAGATGTAATTCACCGTACCATAATCTAATGACCTAAACCCCTATTGAACTAAGGTCTATCTGGATGCTTTCTTTTGGGTGGTTGAGTTGTGACACCTTAAAAAAGCCCCAGTCATTATAAACCTCTCAGTAGCTGTTCTTTAAAAATCAGAGCTGCTGAAGACAGTTGCAATAACAGTTGTGTTCAGATGGGTTTCAAAGAGGATCTGACAGAGCTTACTTGAAGCAATGAGAAGCAGTGACTTTCAAAAAATAAAACTGAAAAAAAAAAAGTAAAAAAGAAAAAACAACAGAAACCCAAACCAAACAAAACCAAAACAAGCAAAAACTCAAAACAACAACAAACCCACAAAAAATAAACAACAAACAAACAAATCCACAAAGAAACATGTTGAATAGTCTAAGATCAGGAAAGACCTAATCTTCTCCTACAAGTAAATTCTCTCCGTTGAGCTCTGTGAGGTCCTTGCCTAAGAGCTGGACTTCCTGCAACATGCAAGGAAATGTATGATCAAACTGGAGTGGTTCTTGCTGTGACAAAGTTTCTTGCCTCCAGCTGTGTAGAATTTGTTTATAATAACAATTATTTTTTAAGTATGAAATTCACTGCTTTTTGTCGTAGAAAATTCCCACAACTTCTCATTTCTCAAGGGGAATTCTAGGCACACCAAGTGAAAATTGTTTAAAGGAACATCTGTTTTCTCTCATAAATTGTATGACATCTTAATAGAAACACAACCTGCCTGTATATACTTCTGTGCTTTCACTCATTAATTACAGAGAACATTTTACTGTGCTTTAGACATCTGGTACCAAAAGAAGCAGCAAGGAGAAGGGAAGTGTGATTATGTTATTAGACTCAGCAGTCCCAAAATAATGATCAGTACTCATTATTGTCTGTTGCTTCCATATTTAATGTGCAACTGACTATACATGTATATATCTTAACAAATATATATTTAAAATAAATGTATATAGATAGATATATACATAGAGATAGATGATTGATAGATAGATAGATAGATAGATAGATAGATAGATAATGTCTTATCCTGTTGTGCAGTATTTTTTAATAATCTCAATTTATAATAGTTAACAAAAGCATCATGTGGTCTAAAGTATGGCAATTTTTATAAACAGCTTGGTAACACAACCAAAATTAAATTTGGGGTCCCTGAAATACTTGCAAGACTTTCTTAGAATCCAATATTGCATCAGGAAGAGCATCGCAGTCAAGCTTCTAATTCAGTCCTGTGGTCATCGTGTGCTAAATAACCAGCAGAGGCAGAACAACTGGCCCTAGGGCAGCGGGAGTGATCCCTCCATCCCATTTGCAGCTGTGGTAGCCAAGGCACAGTGTTGACCGTCACCTGAGCGTGAGACTCGACGCTTCGATCTGAATTCCCGGCCTAAGCTGGCCACAGCAATACCAGACAGGTAGAAAGGCAGATGATGGTGAATATCTGTAGGTTTCTAAGGGAAGGCTTCCACTTCATTTGAAACTAAAGCAGCTCCAAGTTCCAGCATCTGTTTTTATGCTTTAAATTACCCCAAGTAGTTTTCTTCATTTTCCAAAATCACACTTCCTTAAAATGCTTCCTATTACACTAACACATTCTACTGTGCATTAAACATCTGGTATCAACAGCCTAAACAACAAAAAAGCATGATTATGTTGTCAGACTTAATAATTCAGAAATATTAACCAGCTCTTATACTATCAGGAGTTTTTCATGTGAAATTGGCCCTTGGTGTGTATTTTGCACTTATGAGACTTTGCACATACCGGCATAAGATAACAGTGTTCAATCTTTCATGTAACTAACAGACTTAATTTGCCTAAATGAAATCACTTTATCAGCTATACTCTTGCCCTGCAAAAACCAAGGGATTATCATAGTTTGTTAAAACACACCAAACTGCTATCTGGAAAATGGGGGCGGGAGGAACATCTTCTGTGCAATAATAGATTAGGAAAGCTATTTAGCCTTAAGCAAACTTGAGAGCTATGGAGGCTGAACCATGTGGAAGGAGACCATAAAGCTTCTTGCCTGTTCAGTAACCAAATGACTGCTGCTTAGTTAGCTGTAAGCTTCAGTTTGAGACCTTTTGCTCCCATATTTAATTAAAACATCATTGTCATCTTCTGTGAGTACTGAGCTGTAATACTGCAGGCCTATTCAAGATCTGTTTCTTAATTGGTCTTAAATAGGCTAATTGCAATTCAAAGAACAAGTCATTACCAGTGGGATGCAAGTGTATGATGCAATGGGACAGAGCGTGAGCTATTGGCTGGAATGCCTGATGAACAGCATGGTTATTATGTTAAGGTTATGGTTGGAAACATTTTTATTACATAGATTTCTGGAGTTTCTTTCACCAGCCACCTCCTCCTTCCTGCCTTTGCTCTGTGGGATCTACCCCTGCAGCTGTTCCAAATTTCACATCCGCTGCTTGCGTGTCTCCATCCTAACAAAAGGGCAGGGAACCCTTGGTGAATGGGACAACACTAATAATGTTGGGGTTTTGTCTTGAGACAGCAAAACTGATGTAATTCTGACTACCTGTGAGGTCTCACTGCCTACAGAAAACAGCTCTTGAACCCTCGCGGGGTCACCAAGGCATCTATATGAGAGCGGTGTCAACATGTGCCCAGGATTTAATGGCACCATCATTACATTACAAACACTTTTGTAATCAAAGCATTTCAAAACAATTCTGCAAACATTTTCTAACTTGTCCAGTAGCACTGGATCAAATAACTCTCTACAGCTTTGTTTCCCAGATTTACAAAGAGATGCTATTAATATTTTAACTCCTCTGTGTGGTGGGCTCTGGATGGACAGCCTTTTCAGGTAATCTTGAAATAGTGTTTTATATGGAAAATGTATAGTTATATAATCTTCCAAAAGTCAAAGTAATTTAGTCATTCAACTAGGTAGATACAGATTTTTGCATTAATGTTTTAAGGAAAGTTGCATTTTTAATCCTTTTACTGGCTTCTAGTCCTGCCAGGCACATAGTAACATTCCCTGGAAACTGAACAGAGGGTAATGTAAACCTCTTCAGCAGGCAATGAGGCTACTGTCTTCCCCAAATAACCTAAAGGATCAGGGCCTAGCATGTTCTTTGTCATAAGGAAAGAAAATAGCTGACCAACTTGTTTGGCACTTGCCTCCATCTTTTCTCACCTCTGCTTCACCCTGCAGGTCCTGGTGCAATTGCACCGCCTGCACACTTGATGGCTAGAGTCCTGCGAAGCACAACAAGATTTCTTCTGTACATCTCAGGGTTTTATACTGCTGCCAGGAGTCCTGGCGCTATATGAAGGCATTTGCAATAGCAAAGTGCACAGAGGGATTCAGGGAATCTCCAGTACGTTTAGGTTCAAAACTCTGTTGGGGTACGATTTCCTCAGGTAAGACTTCGAGATGGAGAGAGAAACGGTGTTCAAATTGTACATGGTAATTTCTGAGGCTGAAAAGCTTTCTCGTGGCTTTTGCAACATTTCCTAAAGCTGTTTTCCTCTGGACTGTTGTTCCTTAGCCAGATGCCCTGAACAGAGAACACTGTGTCCCCAGCTTCGCTCTTAGCTTTGTGGTCAGTGTCGTCTCTGAAGAGCTTAGCTGTCAGCAGGATTCAGAGATGCAAATTTGATGCAACTGGAGGTTAAACCATGAATTATTTTCAAAATTAGGACAAAGGTCTTAGTTAGCATTGCAAAATTATATCAAGGCAGTAGAGGACTTGAGTGCAAATCCATATTTAGGAACTCCCTGTTTCCTGGTACTTCGCTGGTTGGTACTAGCTCTAGACAATGGAGTTTTCTGTCAAGATCAGGTAATTCTTCCCCTTATTCTTGCATTTGGCATAATAATTACCTGAAGAGCTTGTTTCCAGGGAGGTACATAAAAACACATTTAGCATGCTTGAGCAAACACCCCAAGCATGCAGGCAGTGTCACTGGAGCAGCTGGATGGCAAAAAGAAGGTTGTTTTTAGGACTTTCCAAAACCAAAATCTGAAGACTCAAAGCATGTCACATAGGTCACTGAACAGCTGTTAGACCGTGAGCACTCTCGGTCTGCATTCAAATCAGTGAGCTAGAGGTAAAAGAACAGATTTTCAAGTACTGCATGTTCTCCTTCAACTGTTTTTGTTAATGAAATTTTACAACTCAGAAAAAGTGACAGCACACTCTGGGTGGGATTCATTCAGCCATATAAAGATATCTACAGAGGACACTATGGATCAGTTAGTTGCCTTCACCCCTGTTTTAGCAGCAGGCAGACTCTTCCAAGGTGTGATTCATCCCACCATAAAGCAGATATCTAAAACAGGTCAGATGATACATTTAACTTTCTGTTGACCACCAAAGAAGCCAAGGGAGACAATCTCAGATACAGTCATCAGTCACTGCAGAAGATCCCAAATCCCTTATACCCATGCTGAGGAAATCAGAACAAGGACCAAAATTTTTTATACATTAATGTTCAGGGAAACTGGATTCATGAAAACACTAGGCAACAAAACTCAAACAAAATGTTTTCACCAACTAAATACAGTCTTTACAGGTCCATTTAGCTGACACAGTTACTGTTGTGTACAATATCAGAACTAAAAGGAAGATCCAGTTTCAAACTTTCCAGACAAGGTGTAGACAAGTAAAGTACTATTAGTCAAGTGTTTCTGCAGTGGGAGGATCATCCACCTCTGAAATTGTCATCAAAACAAGTGATCAAATTACTGCTGATTACTACCCATAGGGGTTTAAGGACATGCACAGGTTATGATTTGCAGGTAGAGGTAATATCTGCCTTTACAACAGCTGAAGTAATTGAGAAACCTACAAGCTTTTAGGCATACAAACATTTTCTCAGCTCTAAAACAAATCAGCTTTTTCAAACACAGATGGATAGCTTCTGAGCTGAATACAAATGGAGAACACTTGCCTGGTTACATACTACTCAGTAATATAAGGCCTCATTTTAAAGTCATTTTAGTGGTACGCTATTCTGTGACTAATCTTTCTTGTATCAGTTGGTTATCTTGGAATATGGCCCTTATTAGTCAAGTCTATGTGGCTAGTTGTCTGTTGCTGATAAATTACAACACTGATCATATATGAAACTTCAGTCACATGAAAAGAACAGAAGCTTCGCAGGTGAGGTTAGGAACAAACACAAAAATACTATAGTAAATCAGCTGTTGGGGAAAATTGAAGAGTCAAGTAACTTGGACACATCAGTATCTATGTGAAGGTCTTTTCAATATTTTTCCAACACTTCAGTTCATATTTCATCAATTTCCACTATGCTCCACTGACAGAGACGACTGAAACCTACATTACAACTTGATAAATACCTCCTCTTAAAAAGATCTCAAGACTGATGTAACATGACAGAAAGCAAATCCTTACACTTGAAATCTAAACACCCTTCTTGTCCAATTCTTCCAAGTACTGTAAGCTTACGAAAGAAGGATGAATCTTGGATTTTAAATAATTTCTATTAAGTATGGGATTTCACTCTTTCTAGATCAACAAAGTATTTCCCCTTGATAATACTAGAAATATCGTAAGCATTAGACCAACCAACAACAACAACCAAAACCCTAAAATCAACTCAAACAAACAAAGCTTTCTCTGCAGAAATCCAGGTTACCTGGCCTCACCACCAATCCTGATTTGGCAGATGTGGACTGTCGGTGTTGTCAGAAGGTAAATACAAGGTACTCTTTTTTCATTTGCTCTTTACCATTCATCCCAGTTATTCTAGATGTTGGTAGAATTTAAAAGGAAGTTGCATATCACACAACCTTCTTTTCTGTCTTGTATTACTTAGAGTTATAATTTTGTTATTTTACAAGCCAATAACTTTCCTATAGCTCTACAGATTCCCTCCCTTTCTGAATTAATGCATATATAATGATGACTGTTAACTGAGAAACAAACCTATGTGCACCAAGACATAAGTTGTCCTAAAGGACTGGAAAAATAATCAGGGGAGAAGACTCAACAGAATAGGAAAGGCAATTAGGAATAAAAGACCTTATTCAAGTTGCAGGAAACACTCTTCTGGTAACGTGTCCGAACAAAAGGAATAAAGGAAAACATAAATGCTAGCAATGTAAATGTAAACACTAACAAAACAAAAGCAAATAGTGACAAATGACTTGATAAAAGCATGAGAACAGTAACAAGAATGTTTTTTGTAGTAGAGAAGAAATCGTGTGAAGCAACTTTTAAGGACTGTAAAAGGACTCAAGTGTGGAAAGAGCGGTCAAGGATCATAAAGCCCAACCTGCAAAGCTGGATGAATTCTCTGTGTTGATAGTTGCTGTAGAGGAGGACACACAGTTTCCTCTACAGTAACTTTTCCGTACAGGGAACAAGTTGTAGAAAGAACTGATCAGCTGTCAAAATGAGGGAGCAATACTACGAGAGTCTTGCAGGGATGTGGGTTGGAACCTCTGCAGTCCAAATGATAAATCATCTGCAAAGAGTGGTGGCAAACTTGGAGATGATTCAAAACCATTGATGCTAGTAAAATGTCTACAGAGTTACGAAAGGATCTTGCAGTACTGAATGAGTAATAAAAATATAGCCAATTCAATACCCATAAGTGTCAAATAGTGCACAGGGGGAAAAACAATTGTAAAATTTACGTATGCATTGATGTACTCTAAATCAGCTATTATCATTACCACTCAGGAAAGAGATTTTGATTCATTGTGGGTATGAAAATGTCAACTCAAAACTCAGAGGCAATAAAACCCCCAAATAGTTTGTTAAAAATTATTGGGAAAGTAATCAAAAAGTAAACAGAAAGATCATAGAATCACGTCATAGAATCATAGAATGGTTTGAGTTGGAAGAGACCTTAAAGATCATCTAGTTCCAACCCACCTGCCATTGGCAAGGGCATCTTCCACTAGACCAGGTTGCTCAAAACCCCATCCAACCTGACCTTGAACACTTCCAGGGATGGGGCATCCACAGCTTCTCTGGGCAACCTGTTCCGGTGTCTCACCACTCTCAATTTGCCTTTATATAACCCTGATGTGGCCCATTGGTACCGCATGCAGCTCAATTCCCCTCCATATCAGGAAGGATTCAGCAGAAGAAGAGTGTGAAAATGGCAACCAGAAGAACAGAGAGAGGCTTTCTTCGTGAACAGAGATTAAAACAGACTCACCTCTCCTCCATTTGGAAAAAGAAAGATAAAAGATAATCTGTAGAGTTTAATGGCATGGAACAGAGAACTGGGAACAACTAGCAGTTGTTTCTCTAATACAAAAATTAAAAGGAAACCAATTACATTATAAGGTAGCAAATCAAAAGACATTTTTTCACATGGAAATTAAATTGTAGGGCTCATATCAGAAGGATACACATGTAAAAATAGGGCTGTTTAAATGGAAAGATATGGCTGGCATGTCTAGCCTGTAAAGTCTGTAAAACTGCACAAAACACAAGTGTATTGAAGGGAGAGTTACACTGTGCATGTTGTAGCACTGTCCTGTTTATTATTAAAGATCAGATACTGCATACAATAGAACTGTGGCCTGATGCAGGATGAGCAGTTGTGTGGTGGACTACATCTCAGAAGTTTCCAGGCTTTCAGCATCACTAGTTAATGCCACTTTGTGCTTGTCTGATAGATACAAGTGTCTAGCTCTAACAAGGGGTTTCTCTGTTTTTTCTGCTTTAAGAAACAACACTGCCTTTATGTGCCAAATAGCATCACATGGTGAGAATTAATAAGAGGACTTAGGAAGAGAAAGAGATCCAGTGTGAGTGTTACTGGGCTCATTTGTGGGGCTGGAGAGAGGCTAGAAAACCTCAGAAATTTCAGAAAGCAGATTTTTCTTTTGCTCTCTTAATACAGGTCCAAATTCTGTAAGGCAGAATACAGTCGTCCTGTAAATTGCACGTCTTGCCTATCTCCGGTAGTAGACACAAACGCGTTCTTCATTGCAGACAAATATTTTGCTCATTTGTAATGACATTTGTAATGACATTACAGATGTTACCCCTTGCTTAGTGTGGTAAAACTGCTTGCAGCAGGAACAGTGGAACAATGGTTACGGAACATATTATGCTTCATGAAATTAAACTAACATAGTACCAAAGCCTTCTGTAGCAATAATTTTCCTGTGTCCCAATACTTGGGGTATTTGTGCCATGTTATTTCCCACATCTGGGCCTTGGCAGGTGGAGAGGTGCACTTAACTTCCTTCAGCTCTGTGCCATTATGCTGTATTTGTTTTCACTGTTTGCACAGATGTAACTGTAAAAACTTTACTCTAACGGGAGCTATGAGAGCTTGGGAAAACCCACCTGGCAAACCAGCTTGGTTTTTAGTATATTTTGTTGAGAAAAGCTCACCAAACCTCTAGGATTAGGGAGAGCTTTAATAAAGCCAGTGGAGAATTTTAAAGGGGGAAGAGGAGAAAGGGACATGAAGCAGGAGCACAAAATCATAATAAAAACACTAGATGACAAATAGCTAATGAGGAGTCAGAAGTGGATGGTGCCAGTATGTATAAAGAGTGGAGAATATCACAGTGAAACCACCAATATGTCTCACCCGTCTGCCCTGGAAAGGACACCCTCCTGCCAGCCTCCTGCTCCCCTGCTGCGGCTGTGGGACACCACTTGGAGGGATGCTGGACTCTGAAAAGTGGCAGTCTGGGACTAAGTGTTCAGTGGGATTCACAGATGCAATATTGACATTTTGTCTGCTGCTGACAAATGATGAGTAGCTCTTTTTAGCTGATAGCTGTGAGACATTGTGGCTTCGCAGCAGCAGCGTAGACTCTCCAGGACAAGGATGGGCTTCCGAAGTACACACGCAATTTTTTTCACATGGCGCAAGACTGTACGGATGCATGGTAGAAATTAAAAGGGTCATTGAGAGGTCCTTTGTTCCTGGCAATGATTCACTCAGGGGAAAAAGCAGAGTTTCAAACTCCACAATCAGTTTAATGTACTTAACAGCTTCCCTATCAAATCAGTGAGAGCAGGAACACCTCTGAATACTGTAGGTATGGATTTAGCATGCTTGGTCAGAAATACGGAAAAAAAATGCTGGTTATGGATTGAGGAGGGAGCATTTTTTGCCATTGTTTGATTTGGAAGAGCAAATATTCCCATAACTCTAGCCATCTCAATATTATTTTCGTTCCTCCGAATCCTCATGTTTCCCAAGTGAAGCAAGAGCTAACACTTCAAAACTGAGCAGGATGCCAAACAATAATGAATAGAAGGGAAGATTTTCCAGCAAATTTTATATTTCTGAAGACTGAAAAACAGAAACACTAATACTACCTACCTTCACTGGATAATAAGCTTCGTTCTAAGATGAAAGCTATAAATTGTTAGTGTACCTTTCATTTTTGCAAAAGTTACTTTATTTTTAAATAAAAACCCTGTTTTAGTTTGTGGAGGGTGTGACTATTCAGACAATTGCTGGTGAGAAAAATGGGAAACCCAAAACTTCAGTAATTTTAGCCTTTGAGGGAAAAACAAACTATGTAATACAGAATTAGCTAAGCATGGACATGATACACACTTACAGAAAGACAACAGTGTCCCAAAGGACTTAATGTTGTTGAAGATAGTAAAAAATATTAAAAATGTAAGGAAAGGGTTTTTTTCCATCACAAGTAGACAGAACTGATGATTTCAAAGATTTATTGGGTTTTTACAATGCATGAAGAATCCTATATTGCCCTTTGAAAACAAAAGAAAGTCTTCAAGTGATCTGAGCATAGCAGAATTTGTAAATTATATTTGAGGTGGTTAGAGATTTACCGCACACCAATACTCAAATGCCATCTAATGGTGGTTGTGATTGGTGGATAAACTGGGGAAAAATTAGAGATTTTTTTTTTCCCATTTTTTTCCCATTTCCTATTCACTCAGATCTCTGCCCATGATTTGAGTAAATGTGGTTGCAGGAGTAGCTCAGTTACATATGCGACTACAGTGAGCAAAATTAAAAAAACAGCAAAGAAGCCACAGTTATAGACCAAGCTCTGAGGCAGTGTAAACGGATGTAACTCTTCTGATTTAAGTTTTGCTAAACCAGTTTGGACCCAGCTATCTGGGAATATCTCCTACCCATCAAGTACCTAACCCAAATTTTAAAATTAGACAATCTGATTTATTTTCCATCTATATTTATCTGAAGCTTCAACATGTGTTTTCTGCAGAAGAAACTAAGCAGAAACGAAACCATAAGGTCACATCATCCTCTTCAGAAATGTGCTGCCTCTGATGTTCTGATCTGTCCTGGAATCCTTCTTGTCAGCATTCCTTTTGAGAATAGAACCCTTGAATTCTTAATATTATGTGTGACTTAGCATACTTAGAATCTCTTTTTGTCTTTTGTTAGGTTGATTGACATGTTTCCCCAAAGCATGGATTTCCAAGGTTCTGGCAATGTCTGTATAATGGAACTGAGAGCATCCGATATTGGACGTAGATGCTTTTCTGGCTATACCTTGCTCCATATCAGGACATGAACTCCATATCAGTATGTGAACACTGCATCGTTTTCATTCAAAAGAAAATCATGAGCAGCTAGGCAGGAGGCAAGGGGGGTCTACTCCCTAAACCAGTAGAAGAGAGCCCACAGTACAGCTCACAAAGTAAATAAAGAGACCACTTGTCAGATACAACCTGTAGTATGTACAGGTGATGCTCACACAAGAGTTACAATGGACCAAGTGAATTTATTACTGTCCCCCTGGAAGCTGGCAGGACAGAGTCTATATGGTGAGATGAACCCGTTACTTACTTGGTTGTGTAGTGGCAGCGAAATAAATATAAGCAATTAAAAAGTGCAACTTGACTCAACTTGTCCGTCAGTTTTACAAACTACTGATGAAATTTGGAGCAAACTGGTCCATAGTGTCATGACTGGCTTTTTACATCACTTTAATGAAGAATAATTCCACTGCAGTCAATTGAATTATATACAAGTAAAATTTGTCTGTGTTAACAGAATCTAACTCACTTACTTCACTGGCATAATCCACATTTTCAATTATATGAGTTGGTAGGAGCAAGTATAATGTGAATCTTGTAGCTATTCTGAAGTACACACCAAATTTAATCCACGGACTATTGAAAACATCTTACTGGGAATTAAGGAATGTATTTTGCAGCAAAACAGTTATGATGGAAATGAATCATCAGCAAACAAATCCACTACATCGCTAAGTGCAATATAATACAATGCAATGTTAACAGCGACAACTGTCCTCCTACTACCAGTCAGGTCATAAAATTATTTGGTTTTCTCCTTAGAGCATGATTCACCTATCAGAGGCATTTTCTTTAATCTAATTTATCTGTTGCTGTCAAAGATATGTATATTTAAAACTTTATTTCTAGAGGGCCATTAAGTGATTAAAACCAAACGAGAGGAAAGAAAACAGTTGGTAGAACAACATAAATCATAATCGAAAACATCCTGGTAGTATAACACCGCCAGACATTTTGAATGGTTTGTCAGGCTCTGAAGAGTTCCACGGTAGTATGGCTTTTTAACATCCTGCTCAGTAGTTAAAGGGTATTCAACCTGATCTGCCTTTGTTGATCGCTGATATTATTTGACATTTTAACAAGGTTCTGTATTTGCAGAAGCATCTTATGGCACCACTTTCAACATCAGAGTCTATCACAAAAAACATTTTAACTGTTTTGCAAACAAACTTTCTTCCAGTTAATAATTAAACAGAGGAACAGCTTGCGGTATATGCTTGGAACTAATTTTACTATATATAGTTGGAAATGACAAGAGCACATGAAGATGTGACTGAAGCCTGGTAGCATTTAAATACTCAGTACTTCCTCTGTTACCTTGACTAGTGTAAAGTTGGTTCCCAAGGTAAAAACTAAGTGGTCTGCTGGCATATGGTATAACCTCCATTTGAGCGCTAAAAGCTGGATACTGTTTTTGTGAAACAGATGTTGTTGAGTGCAGCAATGCACAACTGACTCTATCTAACAGCTGGGAATCCTTCGTGACCCATATAGCTAGAAATAAACATGGTCCTATGCTTGGCAAAAGTGTAAGGAAGCAAATTTTCATTTGTTAAGGGCTTATCAAAATGAAGAATAAATGTTTTTAGCCATAAACTGATTTTATTCACAAGAGTAATCTTTCCAGCAGCTTATGCGATGGCCTCATAATATTACAGGCACCCTTTGCCAGATGAAGGCTGCAGTTGCACTGACATATAGTGCAGATGGAAAATAAACATCTGCCTCAATCAAGAGAGAAGACCAAAGACAAGGTTGACGAATATTATCTGGCATGACTATCTTTGCAGGAAAGCATATAAATGCTACAGGACCAAAACCACTGGCATCGTCTGGTGTTGTCCTTATGTGGTTACTGACCATGAAGAGAGATGATTAGTATGCACTCTCCAAGGAGGAGTAGTGCAGATGCTCAGGATGATATGATTCCAACTCACTAGTATGTGTTTTCCTGTAGCTGTACTACGCTAGCAACAGAGCAGTTTGAAATATTTTTTCTCAGAGTTTCAGTGACATTTTGTATCCTCAGATGTACTTCCTTTTTGGGGAGTAGGGGGAAAGAGGAGGTTTAGCAGCAATTATGATTTTAAATATAAGTTAAAAATTGATATAGCTGCGATTTTCAGCACATTTTTTCTTAAATTACCTTAGGAAAAATATTTCTGTCCCGCTATAAACACAGTCAGTTTGTAGAGAAGGAGTTAAATGTGAAGATCACTCAATTTACAGCAAACTATTCAATTGTTTCCCATTTTACCTTTGGGAGAGAGTGTAGCATGCATTTAAAGTAACTACATACATGCACATACCTACTCTGAGCTGGTATGGAGTTCCTCTATTTCTCCCACAATGGATTACATGATGCAGGATGGATGCAGGTCCACAGGTTCTCTTTTTCTAGGAGGATTTCTTTGTCAGATTAAAATAGGAATCTTACCAGTTTCTGGTCATTTAGATGATGTCTGCTTTCGTATTTAATTTTTGACTATATAAGTTCTAACTGGCCCTCTTTTCTCTGAAAGAGAGTTAGTTAAGAGAGGCATATTAACTATTGTTCAGTCTTAGTGCTTTTGACCTGGTAAGAGTCATACATATACATGCATGATGTATATTACCTAAATTAATGGGAAATTTCTTACAGGGAGAAAACAAGTTTAGCACGAGGAAGTAGGTATATATTTGAAAGCTGGAGATCTCAGATCTAACCAGATTCTGGAGAACCACAGGCAGTGTGCCCAGCAGAGGAAAAAAAAGGATATCTGGAGTGTGAGGCATAATATCACATGTACTTTTTTTTCCAGATGAAGGCTCAGGTTGTATTGACAATATTTTAGCTGCACATAAGTCCACAAATCACAACTCACAGTAGTTTGTTGGACACTATTTTGGGGGTATGTACACACAAATCACAACAATGTGAACATTCCTATTTGTCCCTCAAAATTGCATTAGGATTCAGGCTTGGGTTTCTCAGGTGCCCCAGGAGGCAGGTGAGTCTGTGGAAGCTGCCGGTATTAAATATCCACAGAACACACACAAGGAATTGGAATAGGCTTCAAGTATCGTTTGAAGCTGAGGAAACAGCGTTGTCTCCTTTGACCTAGATGAACATTTCTATTAGAAGGACCTTGTTCTGGAATGTCCCGTACTACCTGCTCTGCTTGCACCTGACTAATATGAGGGAGTTCCTCAAAGGGATTCAGGGCTTGAGTATAGTCATAGCTACAGATTCTGGACAGACTTTTAGATTCAGCTTTGTTATTTCTCAGAGATAGCATGGACCTCATGCTATTAGACAGTGTTTCCTTTAAGCTCCAGATCTTGGAGCCACAGAAGCATATCAGTTTTCTTTAAGAAATAATACTTTGCTTTGGAGAAATTAACTAAAAAGTGAGCAATCAAAATCCAGAAATCAGAAGGAAAAGAAACCACCACATAAAACCTCAGGGTGTTTACAACAATCTCCTTGTTGTCACCTCTGCTTTGTTATCCTTTTCTACCTTACAAATAAAGCTACTCCCCTTTTGGGAAGTTCTGGGAACACAGAATTTGACTTGCAAAATTTAACGGGCGCACAGAGCTGTACAAACATTTCCCATACAAGATGTATTAAACAGAGGAGTGCTGAAGGGGCAACTACAGAACCCTCTGTGTCCCACCTCCCTGATGTATGTCTGCCAGCAGGCAGGATGTAATCCCTAAAGCATTTGCAATTTTAGGGGTTTTTTTTACCAGTACATCTCAAAAGTCAACCACTGTGATAAAAAAAATGTGTAGGATAGGCTAAAACTGGCAAAGCCTCAGCTTGATTTGGGGATATTAAAGAAGATCTGGACCTTTTTAATTTTTTTTTATTTTTTTTTTTTAACAAGAGTTCTTTCAACTGGTTGCTTCCCACCTCCCGCCTGCTATTCAAACAACAGTGTGTTTCCTTTAGGCAGTTTTCTTCCCTTCTGTGCTGCTTTTATTTCAGTCTATCCCTCAGACTTGTCTTTCCAACTGTAGCCCCAGCAGACATACTCTCTAATGCTCTAGTCTTAAAAAATTAATTTGAAGTAATAGACTAAAACAAGATTGTTAAGGATGGTGCTAGTCGAGCCAATCACTAAAAGCTCTAGTTTTCAAAAACATATACGTGTGTATGGCACACAAGTGGCTTTCTCTGAACATGCATGAAGGTTCACAGGCTATGGCAGACTTCAAAATAGACAATGTCATAACAGTACCCTGAATATCACCCAAAATGCCTGCTCTGCAAACTGTTGTTTTTGTTGACAATGATTTGCAACAATAAAACTGAGTTCTCAGTATATGTACATGAGACAAAGGAAAGCCTGGATCATCAAGTAAAGGGAATTAAAAGATGGGGGTGATGCTCTTCTCCCAGTGACATCATCAGTGAGGACAGAACAGCTCCAGGGACTTCTCTAGATATGAATAAGGAATGACCTTCTGGATCACGATCCAAAATAGTCCTAAACTTGTTCAAGCACTAAGATTCGTAGAATGATCTTTAAACTACTTCCGTCACATTGCCATTTGGCAGTTCCTTGCTGCAGTTAAAGTGCTCACTGCAACCTTGCTTCTTAGCTTTTTTCCAGACATCTTGGAACTACATTGGTTTTCAATGGTTTTGCCATTTCGGTCCCAGACTAGTTTTTCTTTTTATCTGATATATAGACCGAGAATCAGCAGACTGAAGTGGCACAGCCCATCTCCAATATCCATCAGTAAAAAGTGGGACTTGGCAAGTAGCATCAAGATGTCATCTTTCCTACTTACCCAGATAAAACCTTCTTACCCCGACAAAACCTTAATCTATTTGAATGTTTTAGTATGGACTACAGGATTCAATCCTCTGCACAGTTTATACAGCCAAAGGAGAAAGCTTACAATGTTTTCATATTTTTTCAACTATGTGTTATTTTTGTGTTCTTTTTCTCAAGTAGCTCAATCCTATATTGAAAAACAAGATGAAATGTCATTATAAGTTTGCCCTGTCCTAATGTTTTCTGAATAATTTAATTCTTTCAAAAATTGTAAAAGATTTCATCTATTTTAGTCTTCTACATTCTATAGTCTTTCTGTTTGCTACTAAATAAGCAGCACTGAAAAAAATGTGGTAAGATGCTGATAGAGTGAGATGACAGATTTTTGTCATCTCTAACATGTTAGTCATTTGTTTGGCCTAGTATTTCTGCACAGGATACCAGTTTGTTCAATAATAGTGGGTTTCTCACATGATATACCTTCAGACAGAAATCTATATGGTTCATACCCTCACCAGAAATATCTGTATTTTGTATGAGAAACCAGGCATTCAATATTATCCATAGATATTCCATAACATTAATGACCTTGTTCTTTATGAGGCTGAAAGTGAATTATGAGTATATTTAAAATAGTTCTGCACATTTACAGTTCTTACATCCTTTTTACATTTTCAATATTTTCAAGGAACCTGAAGGCTGCTTTCATTTTGCTTAATGCTACTGCAACTCCATGATTCTAGGCTAAGATGTTTGTCTAGGCCCCACATACTCAGTGGAAATGTAAGTGCTTCCAGAGGACAATATACTACAGCTTCCTAAACACTGATTTTCAGACCAGGGGAAGTGCTGTGTTCAGGTTCAGCTGCCTTGGGCTGGAAAATTAATGTTTAGGCTGCTCGAGTTAACACAAGCAGATAAGTATCCAGCTCAACACAGCATAGCATGAGACGACATGTCTGGATGATACTTTCCTGGTTCCTCATGCTGTCCTATATTGGTAACATGGCAGGTATTAAGTTATTTTTTGTCTTTAAACATGGAAAGCATTAAGGATGTTTTCTTTGTTAGGTGTTTCATATGTGTATAAGTATATATATATACATGCACAATACACGTAAAATGAAAAATCCTACCCCTGAGTAGCTGAACTTGCAGTCTTCCTAAGACTACATTTTTTACTTTAGACTACTTACACTCATCTTGAGTACAAAGCTGAGCCTAGGAAAAACATTGGATCATTGCAATTACAAAATGGAGTGTTCCCAACTCAGTCTGTGCCTTATTATGCTACGTGTAGCCCTCCCAAAGGAGCAAATGAAAGTAGACACAGTCTATGGCCTTGAGCACGCATAGTGAGGCCGTTTTCACAAACTTCACCTCATTTCCAGCATTTGATCTGCACACAAAACAAAGAGGCTGTGCCCTTTGTGTGGCGAAAGGCACGGACAAGGCCATGTAACAGCAGTACTTGTTCAAGCAGCAGGTGAAACACTGGCTACACTCACGGTTTGTCCTGAGATATGGGGAATATTGCTGCCTCCCTGTTACAAATGAAGGCCCTGAGGCAGAGGTGTGACAAGCTACTTGAAATAATGCCACGAGTTACGGCCAGAAGCAGGTTTAGAAGTCCTGTTCTTCAGTGTTTCGGCCCTGTCTCCATTCACCAGGACCCCGTTTCCTCACAAGACTGTGGCTTTCCTGCTTCCTACAAAGCCACGGTTTGTTAATTACATTATTTTTGCCAAATAATGTTTATGGAAGCTAAAGTATCTCTAAGTTACTACTATGATAAAATATATATGAAAACCTAAAAATGAGTGAGCCAGTTCTACAGGATAGAAGTAAAACCATTAATAAAAGAATTTCAGGGCTATTCCTTCATAGGAAGAAAAGCAAAAAGCCCAGTAATAACACATGGAAACATAATCTTTTATTTTTAGAAGAATGGTAATATTTCTCCACAAGTAACACCTGATTAGGCAGACTTATTGAATAAGGTCCATTATGCTTGCTTGAAAAAGCTATAAGTTGAGACATTTTAAGATAATCAGATTGTAAAAGTGCACTAAATTCTCACCATTAAGCTACCTCACCTTCATTGAATCCTGAATTCTCATTACAGCTAATCATCTTTCCATGCAAAGTAAAAATAATTCAGGTACTTGAAACTGAGGTATATTCTGCTCTCAATACTCATGTATATCTCCCACTAGTGGTAATAGCAGTTAGACATGAAGTGGCAGATAGATAGATAGATAGATAGATAGATAGATAGATAGATAGATAGATAGATAGATAGATATACACACCAAGGTATTTGCAGGGTGACAGGTACAGCAGTTATTTTGGTGAGTAGATAAAACAGGAAAGAAGCCTGTGTATTCCAAACACCAGTTTAACTTCATGCCAGAGATTATAGAGCATTTAACCAAAGCCACCAAAAGCTAGATGCCTAATTCTAACCTAGCTATCTAGAAATGCCTCTTTATTTTCATCATCAGGGGAGAGGAGACAGTGATTTTAGAAGGGGTTGAGTATGTCTCTCTCCCTTCAAAATAGCTTAAAATTTGAAATAAAAATTAGGCGAGGTACCTGCTGACCTATATATCCTTTAAAGAAAATGGAACAGTTTCTATGTGGCTGCAGTTCTTGTGAAGCAACAGAAGTAAAAATGGTGGCAGTCTCCAGTTTCCAAGTGAAAATGGAGAATTTGGTGTTTGGTTTCCCATTTCTGGTGCAGGAGGGAGAGGTAAGTTACTTGGCAAAGTCATGAGATGAGCTAAGTAGAAGTTACACACATAAGCGTTTGCAGCTGTGTCACCTCTCTCCCGAGGTCTGCCCTCAACTAGAGTTGGCTAAACAATTACTTGAAAATAGCATTTTTCACTAACCTCCTTTTTGTGAACCAAATAATTTCAGTCACCTTGAACTGATGTTTAAAGACCATTGGATACAATATTCTCATCTGCTTACAGCTCTTGATTTCTTTATTTGTGTGCTGGTCAGTGAGAGATTCTTGAGACTAATCCCCAGATTTGCTGAACTTTGAAGACATGATCTCAGTTTAAAAATGAATTCAGATTTCTGCTTCATCTAAGATACTTCTAATATTTTTCCCCACTGTTTTCCCTACTAAAGTCTAAAGTTCAGTCTCTACATTGGATATATAATTTATCTGCTGAATGAATCTCATAATCTGCTTAAGACTTCTCAATGTTTTTATTTGTTTATTTTGAATGTTGAATTCCTCCATTGTATTTTAGTGTGGGATTTAGTTGAATGATTATTTTTCAGCTGTATCTGAAGATTTTATATTCACGTGATGCACGTTAGTCACTTGGGTTTACTGTTTCTGGGAAATGTAAACTTTGCAAATTGTGTTTTAGCACTTTCAGAAAGGCTAACACAACAAAAACCACCTTAGTCTTACAGGGTCCTTTCAAGAGTAGAACACAGAAGTGAAGATGACCAGCTCTCTCAGTAGTGTGCTTTTATAATCCATCCTACTGTAAGCAGAGCTGCACTGTGTAGCCTTACAACTTCCGTGGTGGAGCAGACACATTTATTTTTTTGGCTAAAAAGAAACATTTTTACCACCGAAATGGAGCCTTCCTGTCCTGCAGCATGGCTGAAAAGAAAGCCAAGCTGGTTAAAACCAAAACAATACGATGAAATGAAACAGCATGCAGCTACCTCCTCAGGAATATCCCTGCAAGGCAGACAAATGGATACATTTATTTTCACAGATTTATTTGCTAATGTAAAGATCCCAGTGCAAGCATTAGCACTTCAAATCATTATATAGTTCTGGGGCAATCTTGGGAGGAGTTGAATTCCATTAAAACAAATTAGTAATTTGAGATTGCAGTAACTGTAGATATAATCTTGTTCCCATATATTTCATGATGCCTTTCAAAAGAAACCGTTCCTCAGACAAATGCTCCATAGCTCAGCGTCACCTTGCTACATGAGTAAACTGAGCAAAATACACAAAAAAATATCTTGGCTTCCTTTTAAGTTTGCACGTCTATTGACCACATAAAACAGGTAGCACTTTCATATTTTCAAATTTTTTTGAAGTAGTAGATGTAAAAATTGCATGCTGTTTAGCAGGTGAAAACACCATATTTATTAACTTAAAAAGAGGAAACAGGACATTTTTTCCCTGCTGTTGAAGACCTACCTTACATTTACATGTTCAGTTGGCACCAAGTGATCATATCATTAGTGTGAGGTGCTGCATCCCTGCTGGAGCCAGAGAAGGGACCGTGTTGCTCGGCAGAGCAGGGGTCAGAGCACCACCAAAAGCACAGCACGCTTCCCACCTCCCTGTAGCCATGTTGGGCTGCCTGTTGTATCCCTTCAGTCCTTTCTACACACAGTATCAGCTCTTGCAATGGCCCCAGTCCGACTTTACTGCATGAATTTGGCAAGGTGCAATTGCTGTGAGGTGGTGTGTGTTACAGGCTGGTGACAGAAACAACAGTGCAAAGCCGCTTCATGCTGCAAGCAGGAGGAGCATGGCTTCTGTGTAAGGGAGAAGGTGAGATCAGGCTTTTTCTTCACAAGCACTGGAGCTCGCTGAATGTCCATGCCACAGCCTGGGCTTGTGTCCATACGCTCCGAGCTCAAGCACAGACTCATTATAACATAGCTATAGCAAATGAAACACAGTCCCTCCAAAAAAAAATGTTTGAGAGGCTCAGAAACCTGCATATAACACCACAGCAGATTTTTAGTTGCACTTTTTTAATGTACCATCCTTAAGAGATGGCAGGCTGATGGGCAGGATGGGTTTGTCACTTGTGCCAGTGGGAAGGGCAGTTGAGATCTCCAGTGAAATGTGGACACCCCGAATTGCCCGTCCCAGCAGGGCAGAGCACTTCAGCTGATGTCTCCAATTAGATCCTGGTGTTTTAGTTTGGATGTATCCCACCTAGTGATATCTTTAACTCTATGTTTTATGCTCTGCGTTAGGCTAGACATTGCCTAAGCTATACCAGTTTTTTCATGTTGCTTTATGGCCTGTGACACTGCAATCTCTGAGAGGTTGCATGGTACGATTTAAAACTCTGCCTTCTGCCCTCTACGCAAATCTTTCCAAGCCACCTCCGAAGGCAAACAACATCATGCCTTTCACCTAGAATATAAAGTAGGAATCAGATTCTCATTTACATTTTCATAACCATAACATACAGAGAAAATTGGCAACAGAAAAGCTGTGTCCACATATTAAAAGACAGCCTGAACATGTGTGGAACACACCACTCAGTTCACTAAGCCTGAAGAAGTAAAATTGGGGTTTCTTGCATGGAGAAATCTCAGTATCTAAAACAGTCCCCTTTAAAAAGAGTATCAACTTTGTTTTGCAAGAACTAGTCTAGATAGCATTTAGTTCTGCTGCGATAACTATCCTCTGAATGATGCAGTCAGAAACCAACAAGAACAAGATTTTTTTGCTTTTTGATGGTTTGAGGAAGGCATTGTGAACGAACAGCAGAAGCACACATCGAGCCCCAGCCACTGACTAGTCTGCATTACGGTGATGGTTTAAGCATGCAGATAGACAGTCAAGAGGCACACTTTTCTTTGACACAGGAACAAACAATTTAATCATAAAATATGTAGTTCAGAGAAAAAAAAAAAAGGCATTTTCTTTTACAGCTTATTTTCATGAATTAGGCTGTTCATGCTGTGTATTTTTGAAACCATACATGGATTTAATAATTTTTGTCAATATGGACAAACCCTTTGACTTACACCAGGAGTATCAGACCTCAGTCCTTATTCCTGTGCATTTTGACAAATCCATCACTCAGTTTTTGTCCTTCGTTTCAAAACTTTGGAGAATGTCTTACTCCCCCTGGAATAATAACATGTAAACAAGGTTTAAATAGAAGGGACAAAAAACAAGTCACTGGCTAAAAACCAGGCTCAAGCAGAAGGGTGGGGGTGCACAGAAGTTTAGCCAGCTGTTTCCATGAAATCCAGAAAGAAGGCAGAATGCCACTTGACAATTTTTAATTCTTCTGGAAGAAACAGTTGGAGATCATATGCTCTCTAGCAGTTAGAATACCAAAGTGAGTACTGTTGCCAGCAGCAGTAGGAAAATACTTCTTTGTCTCTTCTGTACATTCTACCACGTTTCCTAAAATCACATACTGATACTACAGCCGTGTCTAACCTGTGAGATTTGAACAGTATATTGAACCAACATTTAATAGTTCTGCTGCCTCATGCGACACAGTCTCCCTGTATCATTTAAAAAGAAAGAAATAAAAGAAAGTTTGTCTCATTTTATATATCTGATTATACTTTGGAGAAAACAGTTCTTCAGAAGTGCTTTTATGAGTCCAGAGAGTTAGTCACATCTGGCAAGGATGGGGAAGCCAAATGGGTGTTTTCATTGGTAAAAGGGAAATAGTCCAGGTTGGGCTCTTGGAAGTTCCCAAACAGTCCCCTGGTGAATGACATCTTTAGCATGTGCTACCAGAGCTGGAAAGCTGGAAACTTCATCACAGCTTCCTTTGTTATACGTTAGTCACATAAGATAAAACACATCACAGCAGGGATGTAACATTTTTCAGCTACCCCTAAAAACCTCTCAGCTGTGACTAGGACAGAAAACCTAGTTCTGGAGAAGCCCCTCCCAGCTTGTTTTTAGAGAGTGAGAAGGCAAGAGAACTCGGGCTGGAGATAGAAACACTGCGTTGATTCTCTGGAACCACATGGAAATCTGGATGCTTTTTCATCACTGGCTCCTGGGTCTGTTATTACAGTAAACAGTGGCTTGCTATGTGAATAATTCCCAAAATTCCTCTGCTTTTTAGATCTACCCCATTCTGTTTCAGTGGGGAGAGCAATTGCAGCCTACCTAACGAAAGAAAAAGTGAAATCGTACACTCTCTGAATATGGGAACTGAAAAATAAGGACATTTTTGGCGACATTAATCAAAGAGTTCTCCGACATGTCTTTTTGTTCATTCAGAGGCTGACTTCATCCTCTGACTCATGTCCTGGTTGCTGCTGGTAATTTTTGAAGCCCATTTAGCACACTATGTGTTAACTGAGGCAAAGACCCAGTGTAAGCATACAGGGTGCTGCTTAGGTAGACAAGCTGATCCAGTCTAGGAGACCATGTGGGAGTATGGCAAGTCTTCTAGCATAAAGAAGACTTTCCCAGTCTGAAAAACTAGCCTCAGAAACAGTAGTCGCTTTTGAAGTCAGTGTACAGCAGAAAATCAGCAAAGTGGAGGGGGAGTTCTGAAAGGTCTGCCAAGCTGTCTGATAACAAACATCGTTTCCCACCACCCCTAGTGAAGTTTGGCAATGAAGAGTATTTTCTTTCAAAAGATGGCTGCTATAAGGTAATGTTTTCTTTAAGCTTCCAACTGCTTGCTTCTTGACATCCCTCTTGAAATGCTAGTTCAGGGTTAATAACAAAGAGCAACTTCTAACTTAAAACATTTGTGGAAATGGACACAGCCTGCAAACACTGCATGCTACAGATGGCCAATTTGTAAGAAAAAAACTTAAATAAAAGTCATGGCAAACCCTTTGTTTTAATGCTTTGATCCACATTGTGCGTTGTCGTGGTTCAGTGTCCAACAGATTGCTAAATGATGCTATTAATATTAAGAAGAGCTCTTCAGCAAATATGGTCTGTTTACTATTTCAGTGTCTAACTGCAAAGATAGATCAAAAGAGAGCAGTTCTTGTTTCGCAATCCATATTCTTTTTTATAGCATCGCCAAACTAAAGAATTAAAGAAGCATATCTCTTTTAATGCAGTAACTCCACTGTCTCACATCCCTCTCACCCTGTCCCTACCTTTTCCTCATTTTCATGCTGTAATCCCAAACTAACTAGCTCAAATGGCCACATTATTTCCTTGAATAAGTCTCTGTTTACTAAGGTTTTTCCATGAGCTTTTCACAGAATGAAAAAAAGCAATATGAGGAATGTCACTGTAACAATGTAAATTGTATGCCTGCATTTTTTATTAATAAAGCGAGGCTCTCCAAGGGCCTAAGTTACATTGTTTTATGAGATTAAATTATTAGACCTGGAACTGGGAAGGGCCTTGTCCTATTGTTGAAGAGGCTACTGGGGAGCATGGAACTGCAGGGAGCATTGGCGAGTCACGGTGATATCTTATTTCTCCATGGAGAAGTAATATCCCAGCTGCTCCAAATGCACCTGAATGGGTACTAGAGAGATGGGGAAGCAAACTTGTGGCAGATGGGACCAGACCAAATGGTCAGTGAAATGAACACATTCAACTAATGCACTAACTATCTCTAAACTGTTCTCCATCAATAATTTAAGGCCTTGTGTCATAGTTTGTTAAAAATTATCTTTGATTAGTTGTGTTATTAATACAATATGCATATTACAATAGTGTCACATTTTCTATCCATCAAAGTCAGAATAAGTCAATATGAGTGCATCAATAATTTATATTTGGTGTACTAGTCAATTTTCTGCGTGCAATAACGTTGACTGCTGGCAATTATGGAATGCAACTGGTGCTTTTACCTCTACATCCACATTTTAAATTAGGTCATATTTATTTTCCAAAATACATGTAATACTGGATTATTTGTGTGTAGCTGTTGATTTTTAAAAGCTGAAGTGTTTTTTTGTTTGGTTGGTTGGTTTTTTTTTACATAAGGCTCCAAGCAGAATCAAGCAGTGATATTTCAGAAATAAAAGTAGAGTATATATGACTTACTGCATGCTGTTCCCACAAGACCTTGCAATGAGCAAACCCCTCAGTTGATTTTTTGGGGTATCAGTGTAAGTAGGAAATATTCTCCTTAATTTAAATACATTTACACTGTCACAAAACGGAACCTGAACCACTGGTTTGTAACCATTATATATTTAGCTTCACATGAAATAGTACCCCTCTGAAACCCTTATTTGCATGACAGCGTCAAGAAAAAAAGTTAATTACAGCTTGCAAAAGGCTTCTAAATATCCATAAATTTTATTTTTATTTTTAGGATGCCATTAGACTTGCACCAGCAAGGAGGTATCTTCCAGATGTCTATGGAAATCTTTAAAGAATTAGGCATCTCATCTGAAAAGGTGAAGTCACTCTATAGCCTGTATTGCTGTGTGCATAGCAAAATTATTTATTCTGCTCCAGCTAGAGCTGAGTATATTGGTGCCTGTGTCAACACTAACACAATCTAAGACTTGTTTAAAGCAATAATTCTTTACCTGTGATTTAACAAACTGTAGGAACTAATTTCTGAAGGCAAGTTGTGTATGTTGATAACCTCAAGCATTTTGTCTTTGTGACACTTTTTCCTTAGTTTTGGATTCCTCTGTAAGACTCTTCTTCCATTCAGTCAGACTTTGACTTTTGGAAACATGGAGCGCTTTTTATGGATTATGATGAGACTTTTGTGGTTCCATATATTATACAATAATCGTGCACTTCATTGAAATAAAAAATCCATCAGAACCAAATTCTTTCCTCTGCTTTTCCTTCTACAGAGAAAGACATGTGACAGATTTTAGAAATAAAAGACATGGTGTCCAGCAGAATGCGGAACAGGCTGCTGCAGATCAGTAGATTTCCCTGGTGGCATTACCCGCAGAGGATCTAGAATTCTGCTGTTGCTGTAGCAGCTCACTGCTTAACTGTTTCAATATGATAGGGTCAATACAGAAAATAATTTAATCTGTTTATTGAATGAAGGAGGATTTTTAAATGTAAGATAAATGCTTTGGCAGTTTCAGCCTATACTCCAGTGGCAGGGGATCTACGTGACACCGCAGCAGCTCTGAGCTGCCTCGGGATCCACCCCAGTTACAGCTGCCTTCTGCTGCAGGAGCAGGAGACGTGCTTGAAGTGGGGTTAAGGTGTTTGGCCGCCATCGCTTCCCACCTGCTCCCTGAACAAATTGTTTTCATACCATCAGCCCTACGCTTGGTCCTCTTGTTGTGCTCTTTTCACTCTTAATGGTCTTCATACTCACAGCCACAAAACATGACAGAGTTCAAGATACCAGCTGACACTTGTATGCCATGGAGCCTCGAGAACTCAACTTAAGGAGCTTGTTCTTGCTCTCTCTTTTACTGCTGGGATATACAGCTTCCCAGAAGTCGTCTCCTTTCTCTTTCTTGTGTCAGGTGTGACCTGAATTTCATACAAGCCTCAGTAACCTGGTTCATGTGCTAGAATTCCCCAACTTGGGAGGATGACATCAATAGCATATACTATCACCATCATGTTCATCAAGAGCAACATGTATTTCCATACAAAGGTAGACAGGTGTTGTGCAGTAGAGATGTGCAACATAGCACCTCTCTGAGAGCCGGAGCTCCTTAGTCCCATGCTGATTGCTCTGGCTGCTTCCTTTTGCTTATGACAGAATCATCCTCTAAGCCAGCCAGAGGCCTTGTGGCATGAAAACCAAGAAAGGAAACCAAAACTATCTATATCAGACTAGTAGTGTACACCATACCAAACTTCCATTTAAGTTGTTTTCTAAACCTTTCTGACAGCCAATTTTTATTTCTGTGGATTATGAAAGCAAAAGTTCAATCAAACAGAAATCACCTATAGAGTAAATGCTGAAGTCCTTAGGATTTAAAAAACTTTTCATTATAACAAAACTATTATTCAGGAAGGAAAAATTGAAAACTGAATCCAATAAAAGGTTCCAGATCTAACTTCTGTGATAAAGAAATTTAGTTCAACAGCCTATTCTAGTCATCATCATGAAAAGCCACTTAATTTACAGAGAAGTATCCACTCAGGTACAAATCTTGGCTAAAAAACAGTGTTCCTGTTCTTCTGGTAGACCCTATGGATCACCAGACACCCCGAAATATTTTTTTTCTAAAGCACAGCGTGAGTATTTTGAACCCAGTGCAGTAGTCACCTCAGTCACAAACTCAGGACAGTTGCACCTACTGTGAAGCCTGCTCTGAACCTTGCAGCCTAGGAAAGAAGAAGAAACCGATGAAGATCTAGAGCAGAAGTCTGCACCTCTCTAATGCCCCTATAAAAGCAGATGGTTTATTGTTCAAAGTAGGTGGCAGTTGTACTAATAATCTCAAAATTAGTCTAATTAATTTATGATTATGGAATTAAGAGTTCCCATAGCAAAGGGAAATTAAGTCATCAGTGGGAAACAGTCTTTTCTATTCTTCCTATTTGCTTATCTGAAGAGCTTACAATGCCAGTTCTGGATTTTAGTCAGCAGCTATCGAACACTGTCATTTCATCAGGATTGTACCTTTAAATGGACTGTGCAAAGTCAGACAATCACAGAGATAACTATAATGGAAATACATTATTAAAATAACTGCCTACATATAGTGTACAAGGTTGTAGACAGTATCTGAATATTTTAAAATATTTGGTTAATTGATCTCAATTCATAAGCATTCTTTTCCTTGCTTCCACAAAGATGTTTCCACTAAACATCTGCTGGTATGAACCACACTATAAAGAGGAGCTGTTAGCAGAAGGCAATTTTAATAAACACTGTTCTTTGTTCCTTGTATTTTAATGACTGATATAATTAGAATGAAGGTTAAGGGACTATTTGTTTTTCTTCCCCTCAGGGCTACTTTGAAACATTTTGACTTGCAAACAGCACTTCAAACTCTTGCAGATATAATGCTTAAGCATTCTGATGTACAAGGAAAAAAAAAAAAACAAAAAGAAGAAATGGTTAAGCAGCAAAAGCACCACCCCAACTCTTTTTGCCAAGTGATTATAGCAACAGACTACATGGAAGTTAGCAGTCCCACGCTCTGTTGCTACATTATCCCCAGCCGACCCAGCTTTGTGAACCTCCCTTTCAGAATACAAGCAATGATGATACATGTTCCAGAAATGTCATGATGGTTGGTAGCTTGGGTTTTTCAGGAATTTCCTAGGGTCTAGTTAGACACTAGCTGTGTGTCAATATTCATATTAGGTTATATTGGCATTGCGCTACGTTCAGCTAACAGCTTAAACTACACATCATCTTCCACTAGTTCAGATGAACTGACATTAGAAAAAGTGAAAATATTTTTTTATAAACTTCATCATGAACAGGTTAGAGACTATGTAACACAGTCCTTCATAGAAATCATAGAATAGAAAGGTTGGAAGGGACCTTCAAAGGACATCAAGTCCACCCCACCTGCAATGAGCCGGGACATCTTCAACTAGATCAGGTTGCTCAGAGCCCCATCTAGCCTGGCCTTGAATGTCTCCAGGGATGGGGCATCTACCATCTCTCTGGGCAACCTGGGCCAGTGTTTCACCACCCACATTGTAAAATATTTCTTCCTCATGTCTAGCCTGAATCTCACCTCCTTCAGTTTAAAACCATTACCCCTTGTCCTATCGCAACAGGCCCTCCTATAAAGTCTGTCCCCGTCTTTCTCATAGGCCCCGTTTAAGTACTGAAAGGCCACAATAAGGTCTCCCCAGAGCCTTCTCTTCTCCTGGCTGATCAACCCCAACTCTCTCAGCCTGTCCTCACAGCAGAGCTGTTCCAGCCCTCTGATCATCTTGGTGGCCTCCTCTGGATCCTCTCCAACAGGCCCATGTCTTTCCTGTGCTGAGGGCTCCAGAGCTGGACGCAGGATGCCAGGTGTGGTCTCACCAGAGCAGAGTAGAGGGGCAGAATCACCTCCCTCAACCTGCTGGCCACGCTCCTTTTTGATGCAGCCCAGGATGCCATTGGCTTTCTGGGCTGCAAGTGCACATTGCTGGGTCATGTTGAGCTTCTCATCAACTAACACCCCCAAGTCCATCTCCTCAATCCATTCTCTGCCCAGCCTGTATTTGTGCTTGGGATTGCCCCAGCCCTTGTACAGGACCTTGCAGTTGGCCTTGTTGAACTTCATGAACCATCATGAAGATAAGAACTATCATTTGTTAGCTGAATCCTGGGTGTTGGTCATCAGGATATTAATCCAATACTGTACTTTGCCTGATACAGTAATGACACAAACAAAAGCAGATACTGACAACTGTTTTTGCAAAGCAGAAATTCTGTCTCAGGATTTTGGTGTCTCATATTACTAGAATATTATATAAGCAGGAAAACATCTCTAACTTTTGCATGCAACAATCTGGTACACATCTCTAAGAGTGATTTTAACTGTATATCAAAGAATCAACAGACAATTCATTTTTTTTTTTCTACTGAGGCAGTATTCAATGTATAAATACCAAATGTGAGTTGGTTTTGTTTCTACTTGACACAAAAAACGTTGTTTATAAAAAGGCTTGGTATGAACACTCCTAATCTGAAATCATGTTCTTTATTTAAGTATAATGAAATTTATGTTTGAGGTATGCAGGGAGGAGCAGCATTTATTACTGAGAAATTTAAAACAGCATGTACAAGCTGCTTCATAAAAGTGGCTGAAATTAGAACCATCACTAGCAATAATACAAATCTGATAGGGTTTTCCTGTTTGTTTTTAATAGCAATACTACCCACTTTTATTCCATTTTTCTTTCATATTTAAACAATCTCTGCCTTTTGCTTTGTATTTTTAATTGGGTAAAATTTCTTAGTAGCAAAAACACAGTTAGAAGTTGCTCTTTGATGTCAAGACCGCAGTGACTGCAGTCTGAAGTAAGTGGAATTGACCTCAAAACAGCACTAAGAAATGGCAACTTCTGTGAATCTTTCACTGCAGCCAAACCTGCTGGAGCACTGGCCCACTGAGATTAGAGCCTGAGGCCACCTCACACCCCATCTCTGGTCACAGTCCCTGGATCGCAAAAAATAAATAAATAGGGGCAAAGCCAGGAGGAGCTCCAAAGAAACAGCATCCTCATGCTCAGCCGCTGGCTGCAGTAGGCTCACATGCTGTGTGCTCCAGCCTTGGTGGCGAGAGGTCTTTCTCTCCCAGCAGATGGTTGTTGCCCAGGTCAAACCCCATCATGATGCCTGTGCTGCAAAGTCCCTTTGAATTTACAGTAAACTGACAAAACCAGACATAAACATAAGAGAATTAAACAACTGAGTTTAACTTGCCAGTTATAGATAGCACCTGCCCTTATGGCAGCAGATTTGACTTCTTTCTTCTCTGGGAGAAAAAGCTGCATTTTGTGGGATCCTTTATTTTCCCACCTGCCTGAACCTTTTGCAGAGAAAGCCCTCCAGAAATATGAAGTTTTCTCCAGCTTCACCCCCATCCTGCAGGTGATCATGCTTTCCTTGGTCTTACAAAAGTCTGGCTCAAATTCTATAGCAGGAACATATCTGAACATTAATAGTGAATCCCCACTGAAATATTTATGGTAGTTGTGATTTGTAAGTAAACGTTACTAAAAGCATGTGAAGACTGGAAATACCTTCCAGAAAAATTAAATCAGTAATACTAACTGATTATTGCTATCCCAAATGCTTGTACAGTCTCTTGAACTTATTAATGTATAATGCTGCCATTCAGATTTAGATTAATATTTCTGCACATTTATTTAACGGGACACTTTAAACTGGGTGAATGACAGATATCATTACAATTAAAAGAGCTCAAAGCATGACTGGGGTAAGGACAACTGCCAGCCAGGATCTTTAAAAAGGAATTTCAGCAATTTATCCAACATCTGAATTTTGTTTAGTACAAATACAACTTTACCCCAAGCCAGTGATAGTTTGACCCTACTTAGTAATAATTTTAAACTCTTATCAAATAGCTGTAATAAGAAAACATTGCTTTGCAAGAACATGATGGTCTGCCCAGCTTATCTTCTGAAGAGTGCTTGGCAAACACAGCTTCCTACTTTAAATATTTTTTTCCTCCTCCTACAGACTGGCCCAAAAGGGAAATTCCAAAAGTTACACAAGAAAAATAATCACTGAGTTGCCATTGTGTAGCACTGTGACCGTAAAAAAGTGAAGTCACATTTTTAATATTCTTTTGTTTGGATTTTTTTGCATGGAAGGCTGTAGTTGGAATATTCAGCTCTTTTTGATTATTGTCGGAGACAGTCTGCTAGCCAGGATCTCACCTGCTGCACACTTGCGTCACTCTCATAAGACCGATTCAGCTTCCCTGGTTCACAGTGGCTGGAAAGGCTGGAAAAGCTGGAAATGTGGTTTTTTTTCTCAGTTATTCTGTCCTGATTCTCCAAAGTGATGTGCAGGGCTGCTTCCTCTGGGGAGCCCCGTGCTGCCATGGGGAGCCCCGCACTTCCATGGGTCCATGTCCCCTGGTGGCATCCAGCAGCTGGCTGGGGGTTCAATTGGTCACTGGGGCTCTCCCCAGCCCTCCAGGTTCAGCTTGGCTTGGAAAAGCTGCTTGGGCAGTGTCCAGCTCAAAGGTTTTCCTTGCACTTTGCTGCACAGCAGCTCAATTTCTGCTGTTATTTACGCTGTAGCATCTTCCCTCGTATACCTCAGGCTACTGGCATGAAGAAGCATCACTTAAAAAGTAATTTAGCAAATAAGTATAGTTTCCCTAGGGTGCAAATAAGAGGGAAAGTTGTAGTAAATAGCTAATGTAAGCAAAAGGTGCCTTGGGGGAACCCTAAGAATCACTTCTTTGAAACCAGCAATAACTTCTGTTGCTATTGGTCCTGAGGCAGCAGCAGTCAACATTGTTTAAAAAAGCTCCCTTATGGTGTACTCATTAATTAACTGCACTGTTTGTTGATTCTAGATTGATTCAGTTAGTTCTCAGGAGAGCGTTTTTGGAAACTCAGTAATGCCTTGATGCAGAATTTCATCTTCAGGCCCTAAATTCCCAGGATACTGCTTTACTGGGACATATAGAAGATGAAGTAAAAAGGAGAATTTGTTAGACAGAAATGATAATCAAAATATTTTAAATTCAGATGTAATTTTTGAAGATTTTCCCCACAGAGCTAAAAAATTACCTGCAGCAAAGTTTGACTGACAGGAAGGCTTTATCAAACAGAGAACAAGACAAATGGCATGCAAAACAGATAGGAAAGTATTTGCTCCTAATTACTCGAGAAAGCATTTTAATTAAGTTGTTTGCCAATTAATGCCTCATTTTTAACATTCCATAAATATTTAAACATGTTTCATAAACTTTTCTTCACAGGGAAACATTTGCTAATGTAGTTAAAGAGATTCTTTGGGATCTCTTAATGCAATACTCTTTACAATTTAAGTTTTATTTGCTCTTCTTGTGAATAAATAAGCAACAAAATATGTCTTTTCCTGTCAGAAATGGCATGTCAAAACATCTGCGTCAAATCCGTATCAATAAGATATTTGAAATATTGTCATGTGAGGACTGTCCTTCCATTGTATGAATGACAAACTGGCAAATTACATCAAATCTGAAATAGAAGCAGACTAGTGAAATGAAAAAGCAGATGGATGCAGATACCTCTTCTTTTTCATACTCCTTCAGACTTATCATTCAGAGCTGCTACTAAAAAGTATGTCAGTTCAAAAAAGTGAATTAAGAAAAAATAATAAGCAAGTGGCAAGAAGGGAAACTGGAATGAGTGCTCAGGCTTGGTTCTGGCTGCTTTTAAACCCACGTGCAGCTATACCATTTGTCCGTAGGGACTTGTTCAACTCGCACTCTTAAACCCTCTCTTCCCGAGTCTCCTTAGAGCAGAAACCTGCTCCTGCACTCACATACACCGTGAATGGGCATGAAAGTACCCAGACTCAGACCACAGCTCTTCCCATCTCAGCAAGCCTCTGAATTTCTGCATGCAGAAAACAAATGCCACTTTCTCCTCCTATTTTAAGGGCTTCCTGTTTTTATGGAGCAGCTGACTATTTAAAACTTCACACAGGCACTTCATCTGTTTATTTATTCATTCACTTTTTCTCCCCACAACTTTCCTTACTTAGCAAAGGTTTGTTTGCTCAAATGACCACAACTTCTCTTATCTCAGAACTTTACTTTAGATTTTGAAACCAGGTCCTGCCCCACCCTCCTCTTTTACTGTCATTAGTCATTTATGCCTGGAAACAGGCTCTGACAAAGCAGGAGAGAGGCAGCCTGGGCCTAAAACACTGGTGGTCTTGATCGAAGGGGGCACAGATAGTGGGGTTTATACACAGATGGGCAGGGGGACAGTTGAGCTGTGGTGGAGAAGGGTGACACAGCTGGAAGCCCACCGCTGGGTGAAGCAGTGTGACCTTGGTACATCTCAAGGGCTTTCCCACCTCTCCAACAATCACTGGGTCACTTCTTGCAGGGCCTAGGTCTCTGCTGGCCCCTGCCATCCAAATACGCTGCTCAACCCTGTTTTCTCAACTCATAAAATTGTAGGAAGCTCCGACCCCAGAGGCAGGAGGAGGCCAGGTCTGGAAGGAGGCACTGCAGATTTACCTCCTTTTCACTAGGGCAAACCCAGGGATCTGCAGCTCCCCAGCCATGACTGTCTAATAGACGTCACACACTGACAGCTGCTTCTTCAACAGTACTTATCTTAAAAAGTTTTGTTCCTAAAGGCTTGCGAATTTATAGCTATAGTCAAATTAAAGCACAGAGGAGCTGACTGGTTCTACTGCACTCAGGTTTTTCTCAGTCCAAGCATCTGTACCATGGGAATGAAAGCCTGGAAATGTTGTCTTCTCAGATGTCCCAGCCAAACTCATTACTAGCCCTCTTTTCTTGTCCATTTCTCTCTGTCTTCCCCAGTACCTCACTCAGACTTGGGGCAATTTATACCTGCCATGAATCAGCCCTCACTTGTCTATGGAGATAGCTGACTTACAAGGCCAGAATGAAGGTGTGTTTGCAAAACAGATTAATAAGTTACTAATTAGGATAGAGGACAACTTTTGCAACCAATACTCACGAAGTCATAAGGGGGGCAAGCAAACAAAAATTCAACTGAAATATTTTATTCAGAAAATGCTTTAAAAAAGAAACAAAAAATACTGCTTGTTCAGATTGTTCCTGTTATGAGAAAGGAAGACCTCAAAGGAAGTTTTCCCTAGAAGGGGAGTTTCTTTGTAACTTAGTCACCAAATAAAATCTAGGAAGCCCATTAAATTAAATACTTTTTCTGTTTTCTGTACTGATTTTTAGAAAGAAGACAGGGGTGACAATCCCCTGAGAAAGAAAGGAAAAAAGGCAAACAAAGTTGTTAAAAACTAAAAAGCAGTGAGGAGCCCTATGAACAGGTAAACAGAATAAAGGACAAAAAGTGTTTGAGTGAAGGTTAGCACAAGGGAGTCCTGAGGCTGCCATAGGCTCCTGGGTCCTGCCTTACTATGAATATTAAGCAATAGCATGCCTTCTCCTCTGTCTTGCAATACACAGCTCCTTGCAGAGGTTTTGCTTTGGAGTTGCTGAGACAGGTTTCCTGATGATACCTAGAGCCCAGAGAGGGCACACATCAAAATAAGAAGCACTCCCTTTTTTCCTCTACAGTTTGCAGTGGGGTGTTACCCTCTCTCCCCCTAGAAATCGATGGCCTCTGTCCAGATGGCCTTCAGAAAGGGGGCTCCCCGAACGTCCTTCAGCCATGCCCAATATGACACCTCTTTCCAGAGCATCAAGATGTCCCTGATCAGGGAACATTTCGCCTCTCCTCCTTAAAGCACTGAGATCAAAAGCTGAAACACTTCACCTACACTTACTAACAACATCTCACTGCTGAACTTAGCTGCAAAATTATATACACTTGTAGCTACTCACGGAGAAGATGACACTTTCTGGCTAAATGGCAGACACTCACGATACCTGATAAACTCAGTGTTCCACAAGTGATACGATTCCTGCAGCTCCCAAGTCTGAAGGGAACTTGGTAGGGCTGGGGAGACCATCCACCATTGTGTTAAGATTGTCCATCCGGGAGAAGCAGCTGTGCTTGAGCTCAAAATAATGCCTTTACTTTAAGGACAAATGGAAATAGCAGAAATAGTAAAAATACATAATAATACAACATTCAGATTGTCAGGCTGAGCAGCCTACTGCTGCCAACAGCACAAGCATTCTGCAGAAAGGGGACTGCAGCCTGTGCTTGGTGTGTTCCAGGCAATCAAACTTTTCTTCCATTTGCTGGATTGACTATCAGCTACAAGCAACGAACAGTCTCAAGTGAAAGGCAAGCACGGGGACATCTGTATCTGTGTATCAAGCACAAATTTACCACTAGGCAGACAAGCAGGTTTTAATGTCAGGCAATGCCTGTCTGAAGTTTTTCATTCTCCTGCAAGAACTGTATGAAAGAGACAAGTCCTTTGCTTAAGGACTTGTTTCCCAGGTTGGATTTTTCTGATGGCAATAAGCCAAGACTTGAGGTTTTGGAGGACTGATTTCGTGTTGTCCTTTGAGCAGAATGAAGAAAATTCATACACAACATAGCCAGTTTGCAAGGTTTGGATAAGATAAGGAGGAAGATTACTTCCTTTCTGCCATATGCCGTGCTCATGGATTATTTTTTTTAACTCTGTTCTATCATTTGCTGAAATTCAACAGAATTCAAGAGATTTATGGAAAGGAAGTCTCACTGTGTCCTTGTTAGTAAAGATCATCTGATAATTATTTTGGAGACTGAAGCAGAGGGTGGAGCAAACCAGGGACCTTTGGACCCTCTTTATCTGTTTGTTACCTTCGTCTGCATTAAGGAAGACAACTATGAGAATCTGGAGTCACTCCAAACATTTGCCAGCTGGTTTTGAATGTTCTCAGCTGTGTATGCTGCTAGATAATCTTAGACTTATTTTGCACTGTTTGTTGCTGCCAGATAGTGTTACTGTTTAATGACAGTGTTAGAGGAGGCAAAAGTAGGTCCAGCATCTGAGAGAGAAACAAGCCTACATAGCTCTGGCTGCAGTCTGAAAAGAGAAAAAAAATCATCCTCCAGTGTATTCATTTGGCTGCTTCTCCTAATACTTGTGGAAAAATAAACAATTTTCAAACCATTAGTTTTGGTTTTCTTCCTTCCATTATTAAGGACAGTGTTTTTCTCTGATTTAAAAAAAAAAAATTGAAGAACAAGACTGAAAGTTCTTGCAGAATTTCTGTCAGATCAGTCTGATCACCGGAAGAACATCTGTTCATTACTTTGCTTAACCTTTCAATAAGTTTTGATGATTTTCCATCCAGGCTTATGGAATTTTTCTGATCTACTCCTAGATCCAAATGGAAACTTCATAGGCAGCCAAATACTCCTGCTTTCTGAACATCTACCCAGCAGTTCAATGACCTTCTGTTATTCTCTCTTCAAAATAAGATGCCCCACCTCGACCCTCAAAGTTGCAGTCAGCTTCTTCCCAGCACGAGGTCTAATTAAATATCTGATAGAAATTTTGCCAAGCTCTGTGAAAACTATTCGTCAGAATTTGTGTAGAAAAGGCAATGTTTTTATACAATGAATTAATTCAAAACAGCTGAAACTCTTAGTTAAAAATACTATGGGTCTGTTTAATAAATAACATACACTTTATTTTCTTTAATCTACTTTTATCTTAAAAAAACTCTGCTTTTTTTTTCTCCTTCAAATTATCCTCACACATTCAGCTATCACTTTCCTTTGCCTTATAGAAACGTTCCACTCTCTTATCTTATATTTGGAAACTAATCAGTAATTTAAACACTATTCACCTGTTCACATCTCTTCATTCAGTCTGATCTGTGCAACACTAATGGCACCAAGAGCTGTAGTAAGCTACAAATAATGAGCTTACATTTCTAGAAATGTGTAATAAATCAGCTACATTTTTGCTCTCAGAGTCCAGAATTAAAAGCCCGATGAGAACCCTATACATGCAGACTCAGTCCTTCTAAACTTAGATCTTGTGGATGTTTCTGAACAGCTGGATTCTGTCAGAAAATAAAAACACGTCACGAGATAAAGCTCTTCCCAGCAAAGAACCATTTCGTCCCAAATCTCAGATGGTTTTGGATTGTTGGAATGTTTCATTTTGTTCCTTGGAAACAAACAAACAAACAAACAAACAAACAAACAAACAAATATAAGTGCATACTAACTTCAAAAGTCTTTTTGATTACAAAGTTGTGATAAATAAGTCCAAAAGAACCCAAGTTCTGATGTGTGGTTCCTCAAAATATTCACAGATGTAGCTTTTGAATCTACAGATATTATTCCCACTGAATCGCAAACCTGTGAATCTGTTTCTTTTGGACTGGGCCTGCTCTTCAGTGGAGTGATGTAGGTAGACCCCCTAGAGCTGGTCTGGGCTCAGTAAGGCTCTGCCTAACCTGTGGCATGGGGGTAGTTTCCTCAAGTGAGTTGGCTCTGTCTGGGTGAGATTCAGGGGTTTTATCTGCTCTCTGCCTCCAACCCAGAGCGCTCCCCTCCCCGTGCCCTCCCTCTTTTTTTCATAGAAAGGCTACCTCCATGCAGAGGCTGGGCAAAAAGTGCTTCCAAGCACCTTCCCTGCTCAGAGGACCAGGACGCTGGTGTGGGCATACACCCACATACTGGTTTACATGCAGCCTAAGCAAGTTTTCTGTGGGCTGGAATAACTCTCATGGCCACGTAATTGTGATAGTTTTGAGAAGGTCTAGAAACACACTTACAATTGGTTTTCAGTCTTACCTCTAGGACACTTCCCACGCAACAGCCGAGTACCACCGTGAAGGAGCACAGTGTTTTGCAAGAGGGAGATTCTCTCAGAAGGACGTGAAATTGTAATTTTGTTCTTGTCCTCATCTACCTGACACAGGCTTAAGAAATGAATAGCAGCCCTGTTCAAACACAGCAGGAAAATTTCAGTACTGTGCTGTTCCAGCTGACTGCGTGAGCACCGTGAAAGCTCCTGTGTGCGTCTGGTGCTCTGGAGATGTGCAGCTGGTGCAGAGGGCAGGACGAGCAGCCAACAGCTGCTCTCTGAGGTATGTTCCCCTGGGGACTGAGCATATCTCTAGTCAGAAATATGTCAGGGGGTTAGTGCTAGCTGAACCAGAAGTCCCACCCAGCTGAAACAGCCAGCGGGGACTGCCTGGCAGTGCTGCCAGGGGAGTCGCATCGTGGAGGGATGGAGAAGACAGCGAGCAGTGTGAGATGCCTCGAAGGGAGTGCTGCGTTGTGCTTCAGACTCTCAGAACCACCCTCAGCCCCTGTTCGCCCCCCTAGGCTTTTGTCTACTACTGGTCCCTGGCATAAGGGAGCTTCATTAGCAGCAGCTCAAATAATTCAGCATGACTGTCTCCTTTGAAATGGTGCTTTCACCTGCTAAGAAAAAAAAAAAGTCATGCATCCCTGGGGAGGCTTGGAGTCCACACGAAAAATCCCGACCCACCAAGAGATCTGGGAGGAGTTCAGGGTCCCATCAAATGCAGGATATAGGATGAACCTGAGCCCCCCACATGCCAGCTTCTTTCCCAGAAGCAGGGAAGAAGGAAAGTGCCATCTTCTGCAGGTCCTATCATTTAATACACCTGTGCCCTGCTTGGCTGCTTGAAAGGAGACCATGTCTCTGCTTTCATGAGAGATTTCCATAACATGATATATGCTATTATTCCCATCAATGATATTCCCTTATTTGTCTGAGCCTAAAAGGTTGTGCCATGCCCCTGTTGACTTCTGGCAGCTCCTGACTTGAAGCAGTGTCCCTTTTAAACCCCACTCCAAGACATTTAACTCATCCCACTTACAGCCCTTGGAGTCCAGTCTCAATCTGAAGGCCTCTTATCGTTTTTAGCTGCAATACTAGACTTGGCTTGTAGGTCAAAAATATAAACTTGACATAAACCAGCAGTTTATCCTTCACCTTGAACGGGTATTTTTTTTACCTCCTGGAGGAAGTTGGATCTCTCATGGAGTAAATGCACCCTATGGCAATTTTAGTTTCCCTTTTATATGTGCTTAGATTAGTGTAGCAAAAGGACCTTTCTAAAGGTGTCATGGCTTAGTAGTAAAAAGAGTCCTTATAAGATGCAGAAAGAAAACCTATGCCTGGCTTTGCTGTAGCATGTAATTTTCAGTCACTAACTCACAGAATTGCAATAAGGCTCCCGCGTCCTGGCTCTCATTGGAAGCAGCCTATAGTGGTCTTACACACAGCACAGATTCACTTCCCGCTCCTTTCTTGTTGGATGCTGGTAGATATGACAATTTGGAGTTTCCCATTTTGCAGAGACATAAGAGACTAAGAAGACACAGTGCATATTGCTCTTGGCCCTCAGCATGTCTCTCAGGTTGTCCTGGCTTTTAAATTGCTTCACCTGCATCCATTGATATATAGGCAAACGTATGTCAAGATAATTCTCTCCCCTTTTTTCCATCAGCACATTACAAAGATAACATTTGCCACTAGATTTTGATTAACCTTTTTATAAGATCTTTTACTAACCTATCCCCAACCCAAATCTCTTACTACTGAGTGTTACTTGGTCCACATTAAAAAAAAAAAAAAAAAATCAATCTATGTTCTGGCGAAATCTGTCTTACATAAATTAAGGATTTTCAAGTGGCTTTTAACAACTAGGCACTAAAAAAAACACCACCAACAACAAGAAGATGCTGAGCATCTACAGGTGCAAAGAGATCCCCCATCTGCATCACTGTCCTTTAAAACCTGTGCCATGAGTCTCTTAGGTGAATCTAGAAAGAAAATTATTTATCCCATATCTGACTATACTCGATTCCTGTCTGAATTTTGCTAGTGAATACAGTTTTCAGATAGCAAATGATATTTAAGCTTAGTTGCAAAGACAGGCACACAAATCCATTTTTATATATGTCATCCACTTCTGCAGGGATAAAGATCAAAATCCTTAATATCCTTCTTCTAGCTCTCTTTAAACAAAGATTTACACACAGATTTATTTCAATTCCAGTTGATAATGACTTATAAGAGTCTTGATGTCTTTGGAAAAATCAGCCTTGGCAGTTCTCCATTGACCCCCGTAGTCAAGAGCACCACATCAGCTTGAAAATGGCTTATTTGTGTGGCTGAAATGAAAATCCAATCTACTTACATATTAGGTCAATTATTTAAATTAAATATTATTATGAATCTCCCTTTTAGCTGTGTTTGGCATGATTTGGGTTTGTTATTCTCTCAAAATATCAGCTAAATATTTATTGTATTGTTATTTCCATTTAGCTTAATCTGCTATCAGCACCAAGGGTTAATGGATTTACCTTTTGCATTAAGAGAATGCAGCATGTGGCTTGTATTTCAGCTACAGTAACTGGTATTATATTCATGAAATAGCGAAAACTTTTGTGCAGCATAAGTTATTTAGAGGAGAAAAAAATCAATACAGTGTAGAAAATGACAAGAGTAAACATGGAAATTAACTCCTGGCACATCTTTTGTTCTGGGCTGTAATACTCATATTAAGATTGCCCCTTTTTAATAGCTTTCGAAAGAATTTCTTGCATAATGGCATTTTAGTCATCATGTTAATGTCAGCAAACAAGGCAGATTAATGCTTATAATCCTGAGCTGTCTCACACTCTGCTTATTAGAACTGTAGGCAGATCTTCATTAGGATGAATGACATCTGAATCTATAAGCTCGTCACAACAGAGGCACCTTCTTGCTGTGGTGTCACCCCGCAGATGACAATGTCGGCCATTATGAATGACACTCCACAATTCGTTACTTCCTGCCTCAAATTGCAGTTAATCTTTCATCCAAACTGTACACATGTGCAGCTTTAAGTGGGCTATCACAGCAAGTACCCAGTAATGCTGCAAGCACATGGAGAATGACAGAAGGTAAATTGCTTGTCAGGAGGTCTGTATTTCAATTCACAGCATATTCCAAACACGTTGTGGTGAAAGCTCTCCACAACAGCTGCTTTCATTGCTAACTATTTTTGATGTAAATGTCAATAAAGCTCCAGGCCCTTTCATATTTTTGGCCAAGACTGTCCATCTTTCCTTATGCAGGCTGGCAGGTTGAGCTCCATTTATCTACTCTTAGGAACATGTCCTATAATAATGATTGTCTCTGGAGACCGTTTAGAGTGATTGAAAGCAGTGATTGGGACAATAGGCTGCTGAATTTCATTGCTGGATTAGGTTGACAGGTGACTGCTTTTATATCCTCTAATCTGGAAGAGATGGAAATAAAAACACAGTTATATCTGATCAACAGAGAGGCATCTACCGATTACAAATCTATACCTTCAGCTTACCGTTCTCATCGGACAGACTTAACCACACATTATTACGGGACCCTGGTATTTCTGCAGTGGTCAGAGGGTTTTCAGAAGAGGGGAAGATGAAGCAGGTATGTGTTGTCTAGCTAGAAATGAGAAGCAAGGAAAGAACAAGTCACAGGCTGTACAACTCTACCACTAGAAACACCAGCTGCTGCTTTTAGTAGCTGCAGTTCAGATCTTTATTTTGCTTAGTGAAAATCCCTGGGTGTTAAAGAAAGAAGGAACCTCATTTTTAATCAAAGAGGCCGTGAATGTTATACACTGCCAATGAATTTTAATGTACTGATTGTAACAATGTACTTTTTTGTTTTCCCGGCTAGTTTGCGTGCTTTGTCTTGCATTTCGGCAAAAGTTCTGTAAACTCACTGAGCTTACTGTGGACTATTTTTTTTTTTTTTCCTTTCATGAAGTCGGTAATTAACACATCACTGGGTTTTCCAAAGGAGATGGGAAGATGATCAGGTAGAATTCTGAAAACACTATGGCAAACGGTCTAAAATATTCACTCTGCACCAGCATCTGGCTCCTTGGCAGACCCCAAAGACAGTTGTGCTGGCACCTTTGAAATTCCCTGTGAGTCCGTGTGGTTGCCCATGGTTACACGGCAGCTGGGCTCTGGCTTCCTCCTCTTCCCAGCTACCACATCCCCCCACCTCCATTCACCTTGGCGTCTGTAAATCATACGTACTCTGCCCATTAGTGATGCCCACATTACATCCTTTCCCCCCTGTTCTTTGCAGATTAGGGGGTAGAGGGTAAGCAAGAATTTATACTTGCTCGTCTCCTTTTGTCTAAATCAACGTTGGTGTAGTTTCATTCACATTTTAGACGGATCTTTGTTTACTCGAATCTCAGTCTCCACAACACTGAGCAGCTTTCTGTAGCTCTAGGCAATGCTAACATAAGTTGTGAGAATAATATGATTAAAGGCAGTTAACTACCCAGCCCCTAGCTGATAGACTAAACTCTCTGACCAAAAAAACCCCACCAAACTAATTCAAAAAGTCCATACCCTAGTATCTGAGTTCTGGCCTTCAGTTAAAAAAAATTAATAAACTGAATACTTTTTGACTTCAGTAAACTTTTAATAAAAGCAGTTTTATTCTGTAATTTTGATGGGAAAATATCTACTATATGACAAATACTCAGAGGAAATTTTATTTCTACAAGGAAATAAAATCAGCTCTTTTGAATAAGAATGACATTACAGATTTAATGCAAATTTTCTTTGGAAAAAGAAAAAGAAACAATTCTTTTCAATTCTTGAATAACAATTTTGTATATACTCTTGTTTAAGTAAGTGTAGCTGATAGGTCGCCAAAGCAATCCTTTCTGGTTTAGGACCTTAAAATCAGCTTGGAAAGTTTAAAACTTGGTTAAAACTATGAACACAGGGCACCTTATATCAGAGACCAAGTGCCAGCCTCCAAGTTTATCCAAACTTCCACGAACAGGTGATAATAACATTTGACATCTCACAGGCCACGTGAGGAGGCTGGAATGCCGAAGACCGTTATATTTTTTCTTTTTAATGAGGTAGTTTTTAGTAAAGCAAGAAAACACTTGAAGTTTTCATAAATGTATGCAAAGAGGCTATTACAAATTTCTTTAAATATATTGGTTAAACTGGCAGATTTTAAAGAACAAAAGGAAATTAAAAAGCAAAGAAATAGAATATCCAAGAAGAGAGAATACACGAAACAGATAACTCATGCTTTTTTTACATATCAATGTTCAATTTCTATACTATGGTAGGTTAACAGTTGGGCTGGCACTAAAACACACCAAATCTATAACATCTGGAGTTTAAGCTTTCTGCATGCAGTAACACCCACTAAGACATGAAAACAGAGAGTTACTGAGTTTCACTGCACCGGTACAGAGCCAAAAGCACTACCATGAATATACAGAATCCCATTCTAATTTATTTTATATATATATATATATATATATATGTATTTATGCACAGAGGTATTGAAATACACCAGCTTTCCATGATCAGGGAGAGGATTGCCATGGGAGGAAGCTCAGAAAGAAGGAAAAGCATGGAAATGAATACCAGACTGTATAAACAGGGAATATAAAGTCATGTTGGTCATTTGTAAAAGCATAACTGTTTCTTCCAGTAACAGCTTTTAGAAAAATATTGTCCACCTATTTGCACTAAGTGTTCTCAGATTGTTTTTGTGGGCAAGTTACCAAAGAAATCTGTCTCTGGTCAGCCAAGGTAATTGTCTATTAATCTGGAAGCATCTTAAAAGTGAATAAACTGTTTACTGGCTTGCTCTCTGTTTTATGTAACTTCCCAGGACACGAGTTACTGTCAGATGTCTTTTGTAACTAGCTTTCACATCAATTCTCTCTGCTTCCTCAGAGAGATATAGAAAAGATTTGACATATGGTCCCATGTACATTCAACAACTTAGGTTTGCTAAAATGTTTTGTAAAAATGTAAGATTAAGCCTGATGTTCTGCTCTGCAAAGTGGCACTGGAAAAGGCAGGTGAAGGTGTAAATCTGGAACTTTATGAATGTGGAATAAATTTTTTGTGCAAGCCCAAAATCTTACTGACTGAATCAGTAAAAATTGTACACAGTCTTTCAAAATGGACATCCACATCCCAGATTTCACTCTGGCTCACACAGAAGCAGGTCATGGGTTTGCCACAATATCAAACAAGGTGTGTGTTCAGTCAGTAGGTGTTAAGTGGTGCCATAGTCTTCTACAGGCCCTTTGGTCAAAGGTACAATTCGTTGACCCAGCAGAAAATATGAACACAAAATACCTTTTCTCAGTAACAGTGTCATTCCCCAGAGTCTTTCCTCCTGCCTCTGTCAGACTTGGGAGGTCCTTGCTACAAGATGTAGGTCTAGAGAGACCCAAGATATTCAGATGTAAAGCTGATATTAATGCCCACTGTGCAAAGGCTCTAAACTGGAAAGGTCTGTGTTGGATAGATGCCTCCCTCTTCATTCAGAAATATCCTCATTTTATATATTTTCTGCTTCTAAGTGTGTCCAGAACTGCCTCACCAGCTGGCGTCCTCTGAAGCCCAGCTGGGCAGAGCAGAGCAGAAGCCTGTGTAGGGTCAGGTCCAACATGCCAACCCAATAGGGCATGGCGGAATGGCCAAACAAAACAGCCAACAGCCTTGAACATGTTCTGTGCAATGGGTAACTTGAGTTTCTTGAACTGGTGGGAATCAAGCTACCTCCCCATGACAATGCTATAACAGCAAAGCCCCAGGAAAGGCTGGTAAGACAAGGTTTATTGCACAGGTTAAGTGTGAAATACAAGAGGAAGTGCCAGGGACTGATGTGGGATGCAGTCTGGCCATCTTATCTCCTGAGCAGAAGCCGTACCATTGATGGATGCATTCCCAGAACCTTGATCATATCTTACATGTCTTTCAGGGTTGATATGCACATCCACAGCAGACACACTCAGGTTTTCTGAATGCCCAGTGTGTCCCAGGCAGAACTGTTATCCCAGCCAGGCTGCCTGGAATTTCTAGGCAGGTTTTCAAGATCCTTAAACTCTATCTAGACAAAGTTTCTGGCAGGAAAAGAGAATGTATGAAGCAAAAAGTTCAATATATGGTAGCCTTTCATGCAGTTCCAGTAAAGAATAGCATGAATTTCTGCATGGAGGCTTAGATCACACAGGCTATAGCTAAACTGCACATTGAATACATAGAAAATATAAATGGAGAGAAGGGAAATGTATTGCATAGTTGGAAACTTCACGGTGGAAGGGGAAATACACTCTAGCAGATTTCAGACTCTAAATACCATTCACAACATTATATTCTAAGTGAATTTTAAAACTTTTTCTGACTTTAAATTACTGTTTTCTGTAAGAGGGAGAAGATCCTACATATGACTTATTTCCAAAATCACGATCTCTTCCTAAACTGCATGGTATGCTATGTAGGTTAATTTTTACTTCTTCAGAATTTTCCTGGCTTCGACGAACCCTTTCTTGAACAAACTCTATACAGAACCCATTCAGTAAAGATTTACATTAAAATTGCTATCACAGAATAAATGTCTACCAGGACAGGATTACATTCGTGGTCTTTTATGCAGTTGTAAGTAGGGTGGAACATGGTAGAAAATGTGTGTGTGCACCTCACTCCTCTGGTAAAAAGAATCTGGTATCTGTTGAAGATTTTGAAATACCAATGCTAGTAAAAGCCTAATTATCTACCCTCCTCATCAAAGAAGCTAAGATCTGATATTTCTTTTGTTTATAAATATTCTCCTTTAGTAGCTGCAGGTCTTATGTTTTGGGTTTTTTTTCCAGAATTTTAATTTATGTTAATATATCCCATGTAGCTTTCGGCACCCCTGTGAGGTAAGCTAGGTTCAGCGGAAGGAGAGAGTGAGACAGCTCAGAGGTGCAAATCTTAATGCACCAGCACAAAACCCCATCACCCTAAGCTGTAGGGCACCTAGATTGCCAACTTAATTACTTCAGGTGCATGTCTAAAGTTCAAAGGGATGAATCACTCTCAGTCAGGTTAAAGTCAATGTAGATATAAACACACTTCACCACTCCCTGGCATAGTAGGGTGTCATGCACTAAGCTGATGTGAAATATTATTGGCTCCGAAGAGTGGGTGGTTTATAGATATTCCTTACTCTGTGAAACACTGTGTGAAACAGCAGCCTAATGCGCTGTTCCAGATCTACAGTTTTCTACTGATAAAGTTTTTCTGAGGAAGGGCAATATTCCTGGAGTTTCCAGGTTTGGAACCCACTTGAATAAGAACAATTTAATATAAAACTATTGTTTTAAAATTACTTCTGCTTAATTTCGTTCTTCAACAGAGTCCCCAACAAAAACCTTCCGTAGACATTGTGTTAAAAAGAAGTCTGACTTATAACATTTAGAAATCCAAAGAATGCTCTAGAATACCAGCTTGAATGTCTGATAATAGTCTGTGTCACATCAGCAATGCTGTATCTGTACTGTGGCGTAAGAAAAGCATGGGGTTTTTGGTTAGTGTATTTAGATTGCAATATTAGATGAATAATTAATCTAAACTTCTCTTAAAGAGAGATGCAAGACGTAATCTGAAAAACATCACAAGCCCTAAAGCAAATCTTTGATATATGAGGTTATGAAAAAGTCTGTTAGGCAAAGTATGTAATAAGGTCCTTTTATTTACAGTAAAGTGACTTTTTATTGTCTATAATTTTCCCCTTTAATTGTTCACAATGGAGGAGTTAATGTTCAAGAGAGGAGTTCCAATTAGCTTACATCAAAAAGTCAGAAGGACAGTTTGTCTCCAGAAAGGTGTATCGGTATCCTGCAGTTCCTGCAATTCAGCATAGTGTCAGATACGTGTCTCCTGAAATCTCGAATCAGCTTGCCGAAAACACCTCTACCACGGTCTTACAACAAATCATTGAGGAGGCAAATTTATGCGATAGTGATTGACTGTTACACAATTAAATGTGATGGCATGAGGTATCAGAGTAACATGGAAAATTTGTCCATTGCTATATGTTATGTAAGGGATGATTCATCCCTGAAAATATCTCAGGGAAGAGGTGCAACTCAATCATCTTCATGCCAACTGCACCTCTGACATGATTATTGCTCCTTTAAAAGCAGCTGAGTTCTTTTTCTAGTGGCATCATTAATTTGTGCTATTATAAGGCCAGTATGAAATTTATGAAGACGAGTTGGCATATAAATACACGTCCAGAAGGAATGTGAAAAGGAAATACGTTGAAGTATACATGATTTCAGGCACCTATTTCATTGAGTAGGGCATGTCTTGAAAAGAACATTCATGAAAATGTTCCAAATGGTGATTGCTGGGGCAATGTTGTGGGGTTTTTATTTGTTTTTTAAATGTTTTGTTGGTTACTGTCATTGGCGTGATGGTAAGGAAGAAAATGAAGAAATATGAAAGAAGCACAAAACTGACAGCCCATCTTTTCTAACATTGATAAATATATTTACTCTACAAATATCCTATAATACATTGTTATAACAAGAATTTCAATTGGTTTGTCTATTCACACACTTGAAGAAGGTCAATTTGAATAGCCTTTCCTGGAACAGAACATTGCAAGTAACCAACACGCAGTCTCTTTTTATGATCAGGCAGATCATTGTAAAGTCTGTAACTGGACTACAGTTTTTGACCCCAGCATAAATCTCTGCTGGAAAAACCAAACCACTACTTTGACTGCAACATCTTTATGAAGTTCTTCTGCTCTGCTGGTTAGTCACTTTAAGATTATCCACTCAGAGCCTGGAAATAGGAGACACACCAGATAGAAAGCTTCAAGTTGCCAATGCTGACAAAGTTTTATAAATGTGCCAGAGAATCCCAGTCACAGAAAACCTATGAGAGAGAGAGAAAAGTCACCCTGTGTGAAGCATCAGGAAAAAATGTAAAACCCAGTGAAATTCCAGTTAGGTTCTGAAGTTCACAATGTCATGCCTGGATCTCAGGCAGAGCCTTGTATGAGGCTGAATCATAACCTAACAAAACAAAACTGTACTGCATGATTACCGCAATAATTGACATTGTCTATTTATCACTGCTTCCAAGGGCTTTCGTTTTCGTGAGATGTACTGGACTTTTACTAGAATCAGTGATAGAAATAGGGAAGAGTAGGAACCAATGATGTTTCAGGCACACTTTTTTTTTAAGGGCATAGGACAGGGTAAGAAAAATTTATACACACTTGTTGCATCCTGCTGGGGTATTGTGGAACCTTTTGTATCTTGAGGGCTGTGGGCATCATGAATAAACAAATTCAGTCGTTTTAGACTAACAGAGCTTCTTGCGCAGGTCAGAAAGACCAAGCAACAGATGCTGCACATATAACTTGCAATGTGTTCCCCACAACTCAGTGAAAAATTTGGAGAGCCACGAAGGAGAAGTGGAAGGAGACAGCTACCTCATTGCTCAGTGTATGGGCGTGGATGAGTCAAAGGAACATGCAGCAGGAAGCCGGCTCCCAATTTTTGTAGCACGTACGCTTGCCTTTATTAGTAATTCTTTCTCACTTCCGTGCAGGCACCAGGTCTGGGCTGTTTAGCCAGCCTCCAGCAGGATGGTAGGTTGGGACAGGAAGGGAAGGGCTGAGTAAGGCAGCGCAGGAGCCCTGGCTCTGGGTCGGTGATGCGGGGCTGTCAGAAATGAGCAGCCAGCACCGCAGACAATTGCGAGCAGGGGGGAGAGCACACGCTTCTCTCGTGGCTCCCTTTGATGCCTGGATCAGATCCTCTCTTGGACCAGCAAACTCTAACACCTCTTCTGAAATCAGCTCCAACTGGTGATGAGCTACATCTGGCCTGTGAAATGAAAATAGCGAAACCTTTGATTGAGTCCAAGTTAAGTGGATCTTCATCATCTGCTCAGTCAACTTTTGCCAAGATGAATGATACTATGACAGTATTCTAATAATTTCTGAGGTGGATTCCCTCCTTTTTTCATCCATTTGAAAAGAACACACTGCAAACACTTGGAAAATTTACTGCTCTGTGAGGGAGGAATTTTGCTCTTCATTTTGAATACATCCGTGGCATTTCACTGAGTGAAAAGGAGCACTACATGGAAGCCTGATTCAACATAAAAACACAGACCTTGGTATTAAAAGGGGGATCAGATTTTTTTTTAATATGTCACGATGCCTATTTTTACATCATTTGTATTTCAGTGTTTTTCTGGCAGGCAGTTGTTATATTTGAGAAGACTTGGATATTTTCTTTTCAAAGAGCTTTACCTGTGGACAAATTAGCCTGCCTCACAGGAAGAATGGTGTCCCTTTGTCACCTCTACCACAAGGCAAATAATAACATATCTTTACTAATACATTCACAACTGAGATTATAAAAAAAACCCAGACTTTGGCACTTAGAGGGCAGCTGTACAATGATCATTTGCGCTACTCTGCAAATTTGCTGGAAAGTATTGGATTTCTGTACTTACCTTATAGCACATTGACTCCCCAAGTGCTAAAGGTAACTATTAAAAGACTCCAATATAATTTTCTATATATCTGTCTTTCAGTACACGAGAAGACATTCAGCAGACACCTGAGGTTTATTTGCCGTGGTGCCTGTCCATGGCAGGCACAGAGCATGCCAGCACTCTGCTTCCATCCTGGCCTTTCAGTTTCAGTGTAAATCCCAGTATTTTTCCAAATGAGGTACCCAGGTAATCACGTAGTGATAGGAAAACTCTGCCATCTCCTAGGTGTCAGGGTGAAACCCCCTAAAAACCAAACTTGTCTCTCCCTCTGGGCTCAGGCATCAGATTTTTCATCTTCAGAGATGCAGAGCATGCAGAGAACATTTTCTTCACGACACATAATTCACTGAGTTAGAGCAAGACTAAAGCCACAAGAGGTCAAGCAAAGAAGTAGAGCTGGCTTTTTACCATGGGGCCATGGAAAGACTTAGTTCATCCCAGCTCCCCACTTTACTGAAAATGAAGAGTTTGCTGTCTTGCAAACCAGCAGCCAAACTGGTATTTCCCTTTCTCCCTCTTCCTCACAGTCCGGTGTCTGCCCTGGCTGATTAAGCTCTAACAGCTCTTTCCTGACGTAAGAGAGTGGAATAATGCTGTACCTGTCAGAGTTTTCAGTAACAGGATGCTACTTTTCCCTGCATCAAACAAAATCACGTTGAGCTTTGTTTTCCTTCAGCTGATAGTTAAGAGATCAGAGGCAATGTCTGATTTTCTATATACCACATTCACCTCTATCTTTCCCCCTTATCCATTCCCTCACCAGATTTAATTCCTCTATTTTCCTCTCTCTTTTTTCTTCCATCTTCCCTTTTCTTTCCATTTACTCTTTGTGTTCACTCCTTCTTCATCTCTTACCTTCACCTTCTCCAGACCCACCAGCTGGTCCTGTGTCTCTGAAGTAATTTCTGAGGTGCTGCTGGCTGTCCCTCTCCTGTGGTCACTACAGCCATCTACTTCATTTACTTCTTTCTGCTCAAAGGCAGACTGCATCCAGTTTTCACGGTTGTGCTATTCCCTTTTAAAGATGCCTTGCTGCAGACATGTGTCAGCGTTTCTCCTGGATCATGTTGACTTCTGATGCCATGAGCTGAGATGCCACCTCTCCAGAGGTTGTACAGTTATTTAGTGTTGTTAGATTTGATCCAAACCACTTCTAGGATTTTGGGGCCCAGTTGGTGCATTCCAAAATGTGCATAAATGCTGTGAAGAAATTAAACAAATCAGATTTTTGTCAAGCTATAACCTGCTATAATGCAGTCTCCAGCAATGGCCACAGAAAACAGTCTTATCTTTTCCCCCCTTCAGGATGTCTGAAACAATGGTACAGATAGATGGTTAGATAGATAGCTATGCATTACATTTTGTTATGATATGGGAAAATACAGAGTACTTAAATACTGGGATTATTCAGAGCCAGATTTCAAAGGGAAAGACTAGTGATTAGTCTCAGTTTAATCGCTGGTGGGAGATAGTTCACATTACCAAATGATGTGATGTTTCAGCACAAATGACAAACTGTGTTCAGAGAGGCCCAAGACTCTGCCAGCATGGCTGGAGACTAAATCACCTTTCCTCTTTATAGTAGATTGAGTTGTCCTTCCAAATCGGGGTTAAGGTCATTGGCAGGGCAGCCTGAGAATGAGAGCATCTGTCTGAAATATACCTGGACTTGGGACGTATTCAGAAATTCAATTTCTGACACTGCCAGTCTCTTGACCTTCACAAGCACACATGCTTACCAAAACACAGGAATAGGAAAAGAAAAAAGAAAAAGAAAAAGAAAAAGAATTAAAAAAGGAAAGCAAAAGCAAAAAAAAGCCTGGATATTTTTCTCCGACTTCAGCTTCAAACTCCTCTGAATGGACCAGTAAGAGTTGCTGGATAGCATACATTACAGAGCCCAAAATAATTATGTGTTGTGGAAAAAAAAAAAAGCATTTTATTTGAATTCTAGCATAGATGCTCTGTTTCCTTTCTTCATTTGCACACACCACTCTGCCTGCAAATTATTTGACGTCCCCTCATGCTCTGTTGACGACAGCTAGACGTTTTCTCAAGTCCTTGAGCAATCATGCCTTGGAGTAGAGACACTGAAATCACCGCACCAAAAAGACAAGGGCAGGAGCCCTAAATACACGTTTGAGTGTTTTTCCCCACAAGTTGACGTGGAGAGGGATGCTTTGCATATGCTGATGAAGTACAGGCTTCCAAGTGCCTGGGGAGCCGGTGTCCCTCGCAGCCGTGCGGTGCAGGCCGGTCCCGGGGGCCCACGGGGCTCCACAGGGCCGTGCTCGCGGGGCCTACCTGCTCCGGCTCCGTGCAGCGACAGCGAGAGCCATATGTGGAGCTGCAGGAAAACAGATGCTGTTTTTCCATTTGTGAAATCAAGTTGTTGGAAAGTAGTCAGCTTTGCAATGTACGAGAGAGAGCTCATCCGATCAACCTGCACAGACAGCGTGAGCTTTTTTCTTTTTTTTTTTTTTTAAGACATATTTGACAACATTTCCATATTATTGCTGGTTGGAATGATGTAAGTAGTATGGAAATAATAAGCAGATAAATGGCTTTGATAATAAGCATTTTTGTGATGGCTGGAAATGGAGCTTGTGATTTTCATAAACAAAGGGGATGTATAACCTGGTTTTTGAATGCCAGATATGCTTCCAGGTATACGTGTCTGCAGGTACAGTAGGTTTACTGTAACATCTTGATTTACTATATAATAGACATAACAGCCCTGTTGGATTTCTTATCCTCAAAACAATTAATAACATTATTCCTCTAGACTAAAATTAAGACAGTGTCCTGTTCTCAGATGAGCATCAAGCATGTTAAACCCACAATTGATAGCTTTCAGCTGCTTCTTACCAGCTGAAAATGCATGCTATAATAGCAAAATGCCTAATTCTGTTTCTTAAAAAAACCTCAGTTTATAATCCAAAGTGTTTTTCTAAATTACTATGATATAGGGTAACATAACTTTGTGTAATTGTTGTATTTTAAATATACAATTTATCAGAAATGAAAAGATTTTAAGTATCAGATGGCTCCAGTGGCTCCAGACTGATAAAAAGCATCTTTTCTATTGGTCTGCTTAACAGGACAGTTTAAGATACTAGAAACAAATAAAGAAGACTTACTGGAAAATAGCAAACAAACACTAGTGTTGTTTTACCAGGATTATGCTGTTTAAAACTTTGTGCCAAGATCTCTAGGATATTTTGTCAGTATGTTAGAATGTTTCACATTTTTCTACAGCATATCTATTTTCCACTGGTTCAGAGATATGGTAGTCTGTCCTCATTTCAGAATCTAATCTATCTCTTTCCAGCAATATAACTCTTCTTTTGATCATATAAAAATTTAGAATATTAGTTGGTCTGAATTACAGCTTGGATGTATAAAATAGATGGGGTAGAATGTTTGTAATCAGACATCAGACTCCAGCCTGAATTTGTGTCAGTAGGCAAAAGTTATTCTGAGACTAACTCCAGAAGTTTTAGCTGCAAGCAGACTTCGGCTGTGTCATCTGAATTACTTTAATTAAATAAACTGTGTCTCACTGTTGCGATGAAGTTCTTCTTCAAGGTGAAGATCCCAGCCACACCAGTGAAAACGCTTGTGTTCAAACATTGGCTCTCGTACAAACCATAAAAGGTGCAACAGTTCAGCTTACTTTGTCTTGACCCCCAACCAACAATATTACACAAATTATGTAAATTAGGTAAATTCCATGGTAGTAACTGGCCCCAATAGTCTTCCAGCACAATAACCATTTCTACAGAAAGGGTAAAGATCACCTTTGCACGGAAGGGACAACCTTCTCTGGAGCTGGTGCGAGACCAGCTCTAAAGTTCTCTGAGGGTTTAAAGAGCATCAGATCCAACTCGTCGCATTCAGAGGGTGAGGCACTTCTTGTTGCCTCTTCTTCCTCTGACCAGCAATGCCAGTGCTCAGGGGAGGTCTGTGTGACATCATATGTGAGTTTAGCTGCTCCTACCTCTTGAATACTCACACACACAAACATGCCTAGAACTAAACAAGATACCATGTGGAAGCACAAGGGTAGGATGTATAATATATATTATATATCACCATTCTTGTTACTTTCAAAAATAATAAAAGAAAATATTGTTTAGCTTCACCCTCTGGGGAAAGGAGAATAGAACAAACACAGCATGTCAGACATGCTATTTCATGTACTGTTGGATGCTGGTTAGACATCGCAATTAAGAAAGCAGTAGAAGAATATAGAGCAACAAGAAGTCTGTACAGCCCAGATTTCTTCAGCTGCACGTTCCTAGAGCTCCAAAAGAAGATCACCCCCGTTCTTGTGATTTACAGTGACTTTGTCAAATCAGAAGGCAATGCAAACTGAATACTCAGAAATGTTTTCTTGTGAGTGATGTACCTTTATCCAAACTCTCAGCTTCTCCACTTCAGCTATTTAAGCATTTGATTAAATTAAGAAATTTGATTAGAAATGGGAGAAACGTAACGCATACTATTGCCTTAAAAAGCAACTTCAGGCATAGGGCATATACCTTATTCCACAAATAAAGGGCACTCCCTACTCCCCTTGAAAAAAGGACTAGCCTAGAAAAGTAAAATCTGATGGAGGAAAGCTTCTGAAACTGGTTAAAAACAACATAATTTTTTCTTTTTTTTATGAAATGGTCGTAACACTGGTGCAGTCAACACACATGAATAGCCAAACTTCAGACCACAAAGACCTTACAAACTCTTGATTAATTTTTTTCTTTCATCTGGAATTCCTACTTCTCTGAACATGGAGGCAGAGGTAAAAAAAAGTTCATAATACAATTTGCACCCCCAAATTTCATCACTTGTTTACATAGCTAAAGGATGATCTCTATAAAGCAGCAACAGAAAACTGAGAGAGTGTGAATTTGCAAAGCAATGGCAGTTCTGCTTAAGGTCTCCAGTGAGCTGCATTTATTTTTGGAAGAGTAGCTTTTCTACAGCTATTTAACTCACCTTGAAAACTGTGTGCTGAAGTTCAGCGTAAGTCTATGTAAGTCCCTTTGTTTTTGTTCAGCTACAGTTCATAAAAGCATCCAGTGATGTATTCAAACTCATGGAAACGCTAAGTCAATGAAGGTTCACCCATTATTTTTTTCATATATATAATTCATGCTCAGTGAAATAGGAAAACCTCAGCCAACGCGGCTGCAAATCTGGTCATTAGTTTGGTTACAGAGAGGTCAAGTGAAATGTGAACCAGTCACCTGCAGCGTAAGATGTGTTTTTCCCTTGACAGTGTGTTCAGCATGAGCTTGAGGGACAACCCATCTGTCACAGCACGGTGCAGCGGTGGATCCACCTGTGTAAGTCCCTTTCTGTGCTCCCAGACACTGAGTTACTTTGGGTCCATATGAGTTTCATCTAACGCAATCCCCAGCTGCATGTGTAATTGTCTGAATGTACAGACTTACCTGGGCTCTGACGTGTGTGGTACCTGAGACTGCATGAAATGCACTGACCCGCTCTTGCCCATGTCGCTTTGAAAAGGGCTTCTTTTTCTTGGTGACAATTTTTTACACCATCAAATATCTGTGGAAATTTTGGAGATGTGGAGAAAGTGTCCCATGAGTAGGGTTCACAGGCCTTGGAAACCTTTTGTTATAGAAGTTTAGTACTTTTTTTCCCTCAAAATATACCGTTATCTCAGAGTTCAAGTCTTCTTTTTCAGCAGTTGGAGTTTTTGTAGCCAATTTCAATTTGCCTGTAAATGAAGTTGTGTCCATTCCAAAAATATGTGAAAAGAATTTAAACCATCCCATGGATGAGTTGCTACCCTTGTGTCAGACGGGGCTAAGCAGGGTAGGTAGAACTGCTAATCTCTCCATCAGGGTGCAGCTCTGTGAGCAGTCAGTGCCAAGATACTCCCAATGACTAATTCTGAGTATAGAAATATTCTTGACCTTGACTGCAACTCTTAGATTTTGTTTCTTATTGTTGCACGGTCATGGGGTGGGGTTTTTTGTTTGTTTTTCTGTTTAAACTTTCCATCATGTTGGTTTGGTATCTTTTTTTTTAATCTAATAAGGAATAAAGGAAAAACAGTTTGAATCATGTGTCCTGTTGTGGGGACCAAGTTAATTAAAATCCTGATGTATATATACAGCTGATACTCCTCACCCTAATGAAGAACATTAATTCTAGAACATGTGTGGCTGTAGTCACATTGCTACAAATTACTGGACTCTTTCCTTTATCTGTTTCCAAGAAAGTCTCCCCCGGTTAGTTAGGAAAAAAGAAAAATATGATGCCTTGGTTCTAAGCAGCATAAATTACATGCATCAATCAGAGGAAGCTTAAATTAAAATACACATTTGGCAAACAAATATGAATATGTTGATCTCATCTGTGAATCAAAATGATTTAATGCCAGTACTGACCCCCCACTGATCAACATGAAGGTCACTGCAAACTGCTTGATTCTCATTGAGAAATGTTGTCGTGACTGTTAAAGATGCATTTTTATACATTCCCTAATGCTCAATCTAATCGGCAATTCCAATGTAGCAGAATTGATTTATTTTAGAAAGAAAATACAGAATCCATTTTTTTAAATTTATGTAATCCAAAACAGATAGCTAAATTAAAATGTTAAAAAAATACATGTGGTTTATGGGTCTGGGCTGAAGGTTTTCCAGTGTGTTTATGATGTTTTCTAATCTAGAGGAATACTATTTGTTAAATGGAATGCTACACCTTTCAGATACCAAGTGATCATAAATCAGTCATGCCTTATAATCCTGTTCATGCTTTCTGGCTATAGGAATAACTAGTTGTTTAACTAAATTATGAGGCAAAATGTCGCTTTGAATGGATAATCCAAGACCAGTTGGGTTGTCATTGCTCTCAAAGGTCTCAGGCAAACAGATGAGTAGGACAGTGGTCCTACTTAAATTTGAACCAGTCTTTGCCTTTTATAATGTCTTTGCCTGCAGATAAAACATCTTTGAAGTAGGGCTGGAGAAAGTCAACATGTCCCCAAGGCAGATGGCAATGGGAAAGGAGAAGGTGGGGCAATGGTACACAGGCTCAGCAGCTCATGTCACTGGGTTTCAGGGCAGTCCCTGACAGAAACAGAAGCAACAGAGAACAACATGTGATTCCACATGAGGGGACAAAGTCTCCAGTGACACACAGAGGAAGAGATTGGCCGAGGAAATATTTCTTCTGCATCATACTCAGTGGATGTAATCCAGGAACTTTAGATTCATTTTATGCATGTATGGGAATGGACTGGGGGTTTCCTCATAGGTAGTAACATTTTTTGCATTGTCGTTTGTGAAGAATTTCACTTCCTAAGTAGACATTTCACACCTTTGTAACAGGGGAGTACAGCAGTGGTGAAAGCCAGCTTCTCAGTTCTGCTAAAAACCTGAGTCCTTTGTGAATACAGTGTGAAATTATGACTTTCAATATCCAAGGCTAAACATTTTTATTTCTTAGATAATCCTCGCCAGTCTCTCTGCTTATTCTTTTTTTTCCATCAGAGGATTTTTCCCAGTTGTTTCTCTCTCCTTGTCTTGAAGGAGATAACACATTCTTCATGACTATTCAATAATCAGGTTTTACCTTCTAAAGCTCCCAATAGCCCACCTGCAGTGTGAAAATCTTTTAGAGTGTACTCCAATTTAAACTATCTACTGGGAAAAAGCAGGAAGAGACAGCTTAAAAATGCATTTTGGCAGGAACAGATCAGATGTTCACTAAAGAGAAAAAATATTTTGAAATTATTTTCTATCTTGAACAAAGCTTAATTTGTCAATCTTTGAATCTTGGATGAGAAGAAACAGGAATTCACTCACCTTTTTGCTTAAAAAGAGAAAAACATCAAAAGTTCATGCTACTTTAGCATTCTAGTGCAAGTCATGAATGAGCTGTTGGCATCTCGAAGTTTATTTAGGTCTCACTGGCCTTACTGAAATTCTCAAATAAAGTATTTCAGAAAAAATCTTTACTGAGGGGTAGTACTTTTCTGCTCTCTCTACTACATAAAGATACACTATGTGATGTAATAAACCACAAATTTATGAGAATTATAGTTTACCACACATCTTTGTTTACCTTCTTTACCACCCATTTGCTATCTTAGTTTTCTTCCTTTGGTCAAGCAGCCAAAAATTCCTGGGCAGCCACAGCCACCTTCTATTACTAATTTTGAGCAATTGGATATAGAAATACTTTGTGTCTCTCTCTACAGAGACGATTTCACCATTCATCAGCCCTGCATACCTGTACATAGACATCAAGCTGTATGGCCTCTGTTGAAGTGAGGCACCTCTCAGTTCTCGGGGTCAAAAACATTAATGTTTGGTTTTAAAGTTGGAGGGCACATAACTACGGCTCTCAGGGTGGTCTCAGGCACTTGCTTTTAAACCAAGGCATGTTGTAATAGCAAGCCACTGCAACAGTGGCCTGGATGGCTGGAAAGATTTCTCCTCAGCAAGAAGGAAATGAAGTAGATATGCAAGATATACAAGTCTATTCTGCACTTTGGGGCAGAAAGACTCTTTCAATGAAGAAACCAAACAAGGCAATCCAGCTGTTATGACAGAAAGAAGTATGGCATTGTCAGCCCACTCCGCCACACCTCAAGTTGCTTCATATCAAAGCTAGCCGAGGCAGAGCAAATGCCACGTTATCGTGGTGCCCTAGAAAATTTCTATGTCCATAAATTCTAACACTTTTACAAACCAAAAGATCATAAAGGTGATGTAAAAGAACATTTTCCTGATCTCAGTTATGATTAAAAACAGGTATCATAAATGTATATAATCCTCTTTTGAGCCCCATATCTTCAAAGCCAAAGTTTCCCTACCACCAAACTGTGAGAAAAGTTTGGGCATTGATTATTTGCTAAAAGTCACACACTGTTGCCTGTATGGAGTCTCTTGGATTCAAACTAATCTTACCTTTAATACTGGGAAGTGAGCAGGTCTCCAGCATTCATGAGTGATTGATTACAAGTGTGAAGATACAACGCCAACTCTGTCTGAGGCTTAGACAATGATATTAACATGACCATGTCCTCTGCTGCAGCATCTGAAGAGCCAAGCAGCGAAGCAGAGCTGACTAACTTAAACCCTTTTTTTTTTTTCTTTGAAAACTTTATTTCCTTGCTCTGAAGAAGACAGCCAATCTGAGACAAAATCCCTCGTATGATGATGCTGGAGCGGATGCTGGTCGTTTTGCCATCTGTGATGGAGTTTGGTGCAGTCATACAAGTAGTCAATCCACTGGGTCTGACCACCGGAAATGAAATTACCTCTTGGATGATACTGTATCCACTCCACCTGTAGAAAACTAGGGCTTTGCTGCTGCTTTCACTTCACAGAGTATCAGTACAAGATACACATAGGAATTTTATTCGTATTGAACCTTAAAATGAAAGTGTCAGGAGCCAGAGACATAGTTTAAGTGTGTAAGCGAAACAGGAAGAGAAAAGGCAATGTCAAGTCAGCACCAACTTGCAAATGGGGAATGATGTTGGTAGTGATTTTTCTTCATGAAATTCCATATCCTTGTCAAAGTAAAATTATTGTCATGTCAACTGTCTCTACTTTTTATCTGCTACAGTATGAAAAAGGAGAGGAGCCTTTCTCCCATATCATAGTTTCTCTCAGAAGGTTCTGGCTTAGCTATCATTTCCTTTTTAGTAAAATTTCAGACTTTGCTTTGAAAGCAATTTTTTTAGGTTTATTTGCAAGAGGAAGAAGAAAGGCAGATTTTATCTGCCATGCATACTGGTTACTTCTTGCTGAACAAGTGCATCAATACATCATACTAAGATGCTTTTACTCAACAAGGTATGTTCAATTTTGGATGAGCTTTGAACTACCTTCTCTTTGCTATCATTCATAGATTTAATCAACAGTGAATAATTCCTTACAAAATAAACATTATCACTTCAATGAGTATTTGTTTACCAGTAAAGAGGAATGTTGCTCTTTTAATATATGCATATTAGCTCCTAATTGATAAACAATTTCTGAGCTATGCAGCAAGAACTAGTTGACCAGAAATAGCTGAGTTGACCACCATCTATTGATCAAGGGTAGTTGGCAAGATCTTAAGTAATAAATAGCATTCTTGGCTTCACACATCACTTTCTTATTGATAGTGTGGAATTGTTTCCGAGTCCAATACATATCTGCTGGTGAAATATGGGAACATATGAGTCTAGTCAGTCACACCCAAAATATTGTGGAAACTAGAGGCAACATATGTACTTCCTTGAATTTCTCCCACTGGTATGAAGCATTTGGAAAGGCAGCCACTCTTTGGATAGGCACTTGCACAGTATCTAGCTAGCGCGTGGCAACCCCTGTTACAATCTGGAAATCGCTTAAATCACTGGGGAAAATCAGCTGCTTCAGCGATAACACGAAAGAAAACAAGCCTCCCAGTTTCATACTCAAGCCTTTAAAAACGTCTCTGTTAAAACTACAACGGCAAGATGGACTCACTTTCCTAAATGCATTAAAAAGAAGGAAATAGGATCACCCTTCTCTTGGGGTGCAGTGTATCCTGCTAACAAGTATTAGTTGTCTTCTGTCACCTTCATCCTCAAACAGACTGTTCTGGGGAATAAGTGAGACTTCAGCATCCCACCTGGCACAAACTCTCTATGCTGGAAGAGGAAGAATTGCTCACTGTAGACTAAATTTCTTACTCCATCCTGTCTTTGAGCAGAAGAACATCACCCTCCTACTTTAAAATATATAGAAAACATTTTTTATTTGTTCCAGCCTCTCGCTGAATACAAATCAGGGCAAATAGCTCTGCAATGACTCCAGATGAGAACTACTATCTACTGTCAGTTTTAACAACAATAGTCCGTTGACCACAATTTCCTGTTCTGCAGTGCTAAAACTTAAGAAAATAACCCCCAAGGCTTGGTAAGCATCCTTTAATAAAATAAAATTGTCAATATTAATCTACCTGTGCTAACGTAACCTTACAAAAATGTTTTATAGCTTTTGGCACTGTGAAATCTGAAACTGCAGAACACTTCATATTTGGTAGGATGAATTTGATACATCAGTTATGCTTTGTGTTTATTTTTTCTTTATTTATACCCTTTTTCTTCCTTTCTGTCTGTTTTATAGTGTTTTCTCATCCTTCTCTGTGTAACCCTCACCATTTTAATTATCTGTCTGTTTTATAAAATCATGTCTAATTAGAAGATTTTAAATTCCTCATTACAGCATATTCTCATGCAGAACTTGAAATGGGAGTGATTATGAACTGTTCTAATAAGCACCAGATTTGCGCTCTTTAAAAGATTGGAATTGTTGTTTGTGTCTGTATGCACATTAGTTTACCTCAAGATGTGTTAGATTACATTAATTATCTTTGCATCTGCAACAGAACATTAACAGTGGGTGCAAACCTCATTCCTTTGAATTTTTGATAAGTTTTTGGTTGGTTGTTTCTTCGGAGTTTTTTTTTTGACAGTGTGTATTCACTGTGCAGGGAAATTTCAGGGAGGCGGACAGAGCCTGCTGCTGGAACCTGCAAGACCACTGTTTTTGATTTGCTGGAGACTAATTGTATATGTGATGTCTTCTCTCAAGGAACTTTGAGACACCATGTTGTCAACCCATGCAACTTACCTGCATAGTCTGGAAATGTTAAGTGCAGAGCAGAAGGAATGAATCCTATAAGGATTAGTTGATATCTTAAGGCAAGAAGGTTGACTTACACATGCTAGTCAAAATAATGGTAGATACTGTTTATGTACTTGCAGACACGTAAGTACTTATGGACCTCAAGTGCTGATAATACTGTACACAAAAATTAGATGCTGTATGCAAATACTTGTTTGTAAATGATCTAGTCCACTTCATTTGTAGGTAAAATTCTAGGGCTCTCAAGTCTGAATTGTCATATAAAACCTTTGAAGGGATCTGTAGAAGATGAGTCAAGATGATCTGGATTCTCTTAGAGGCACAAAACATCCTTGTAAAGAGTATGTGTATCTCTTCCACTTATGTTCAGGTCCATTCATTTTTGCCATGTTTACAAATGTAAAAATACTAATAACCACGTAACCTAGTAGGCCAAGTGCTGTCGTATTTGTATCATGACTAAGAGCTGTTTCATAGCCATGATGTAAGTATTTTGTGAGAAATCAGGTAACAAAAGCTTATCACAAGCAGTTCTGGTATACAAAAGTGATTCAAATAATTTCTGGGCCCCTAAACCAGAGAAGAGAGTTGTGTTTCACTGGTGTTACCACCCCTGACCTGTATGCAAGTGGCTGGTGAATACAGAGGCAGCTTCACCAGGGAAAGCCATGTTACACAGAGGAAAGTGTCTGCTAAGTACCATTTAACTGCCTGTCAGGCCTCAGCAGCAGAGGTGATGCAGCAGATACTTAGGCAGGTAAATCTGCTTTTTGCTGCTCTAAGAGGCTGGAGGAACACTTCTCATAGAATGCTTTTAGAAATGAAACCTTGTATTTAGGCTATAAAATGTGATAGATCTTGTCTATATGGGTCCTGGGAACCAGTTATTTAATTCTATCATAAGCCATCTTGAAGAAGTCTATGAAAAATTCTGACTTTGCAACTAGCAGTATTTTTATTTCACTCCAATCTGTCTCAAAAGCAGGCACGTTTATTGCAGCAGTGTCCCCATGTGGACTTCTACCAAAACAAATGTGACCAACTGAGTTTTGGCTCCAGTTTTGATGCAGACAAATCCTTACTGAGCAAAATACAAATGAATGGTTTAAACAGTTTTTAACCAAAGTGATTTAAATAAGAGTTGAGAGAAAAGAGCTGTCGGCCAGTATCTGGAATTAGCCTTCTGGAGCCTTTGCTGAGTCCCTGCCTGCTCAGCTGAGGCTGCATAAACCCCTGTCGCTGGGGGACACAACCCTGCTGTCATCAGGGGCAGCGTGTCCCTTATATACAGATGCAGATCAGGCATCCCAGCTGACCTACAGACTTGGTTTTCAGATGCTGGCCAAGTGTAGAGAGGAATGACGAGAAAAGCCTGCAAGGATCAGCGGACAAACTTTAACTCAGCAACACTTGATGTGAGTTTATAAACGGACTCAGAGACATAAGCGAAGAAATTTGCTTTCTGGCTCATGGGAATAAGTACATCTTTTCAGGTCCTTCTAGTTTGTGGACAGAAACAAAGACACTGGGTCAAGCTATCACATTATGTTTATTTTCTATTGCTCGGACATTTCTGTGGCAAAATCTTTATATCGCAAATCATATCAGTACAGATCATCCCACTGAAATCAATGGGATGAATTGCAAAGTAACTTGCTGTTCAGAGGATTCAAGAGTGTAGCAGTCTAAACCCTAATTAGCACCAAAGAATTTATTTAATTCATTTTACTGTATTTGCCCCTTTGTGAAGTGTCTCCATTCAGACCATAATTCCACAGCATTTATTTGTTATTCAAAGCAAGTTGATGAATAATTCTGTAATAATTTGTCTCAGTTTATTGTGAATATTCAGGATTTGAACCATGAACCGTGATTGCTCTCCGAAATCAAATGGTGTGTTACTATTCCTTCAGCAAATGACAGTCTTAGAACCAAGTGAATGACTGGGGGAGAAAAAAAAAAATATGAAACTGGAATATTCTACAGAATTTACATAAAATTAACTCTTATTGTGGGCACTCCTGCCATGACAAAAGCAAGCTCATTTATGAGAAGTAAACATAAATGGCAGGCATACTGTTAAACCATATTTGTACAGCAATTGTGCATGCAACCTAAAATTATACTTTTTATTTATTAGATGTGCTATAGCCTGCAATTTGATGAGAAATAAAAAGGAGAAATGACAAGTAACAGGTCTGAGGAGGCACTGAAAAGGCATTTCTTGCAAAGGAATTTTCTGTACAGTGAAAATCAATTTAGGTTTTCCCCTCAGGCTCTGGAAAACTGACATTGCAATGCTACACTCTGGAATTTCGCTGTTTTAAGTGAATGTAGACATACACATGCTATAAATGCAGTGACTTCAGAGTCTCATGTTTGTAGACTGATCCTTACCTCCTATTTGTTTGTTAAATTTCTAAACGCTGCATCTTTCTCTAGTAAGCCCTCTGCTATTTTCTGGATGACTAAAAACCACAGCTTGCCTCTCTGAGTCTGTCGTGTGAATGGTGGTGATGTGGAGGTGGTGCTTGAGGGTGCAGCCTACAGCGCTGCATCTCCCGCAGTAGAGGCGTTTCTGCAGGGCTGGTACCAGGCTGGGCAAGGAGCCTCCCACCACCGCCTGCCCTGGGGAGGGAAAAAACTTGCCCTGAAATACCACAACTGGTCATCCTTGAACTCTGAGAGGGACTTGGTGCAGATCCATAACCCTTCAACAAGTACGGGGAGTTCCTTGGGAAAAAAAAAAAAAATACTGACAGGGGAAAGCTGGAGGGATTACACAGGTACAGGAAATTAGAGGGACCAGGAAGAGAAAATGAAACCAAGAAGATTTTACAAGGAAGGTATGTTACCTGGAGACTCTGGCAGATATGGCCCCACAGCACTTGTGTCTCTCCTGTGTATCTGTGTGATTCCACTGTGCTGTGTGTGAGGACCCTGCAGCCAGTCCATCCTCACAGCAGTCTCACCAGCTGGTGAAGTGCTATGCTCGCTATGTTGCAGGCAGGCAGAAAGCAAAAGATTATTTAACTAGGGTTTCAGAGAATCTGTAGCTAGCAGAAATTTCTCCCCAAGTCCAAAGCAAATCCATTAATCACACGGGAGGTGAACTGTGTGACCTACTTGTGCAGGAGAAGATATTGTGTCTGAACAGCTGCAAATTTGGTGTCAGACAAAAATGAAAACCGGCCAGATCAGACTTGTTTGTGGATCTTGAGTTCACCATTAAGGCTATATGAAAGACCCCACTATTTTTATTTCTGTAAGACAAGGCAGTTGAAGAGCGGATTTATTTTTGAATCTTCAAGGATCCTTTTGAAATGTCCATCATTTCCTGGAGAATATATGATCATTTCTGTGTTGATTGTGGCCATGTTCCCTAACAGTGAGACAAGAGGAGGAGAAAGCACAGGTGCTGCCCCTCCAGGTGTCCATGCTAAGAGCATCCAGGGCCATCACCCCCAAACATATCACTCACTACTGCTAAACCACAGATGTTTTCCCTGTATTTAGGAAGCCCTAAACTAAATAGGCAGGAGCATGGTAAAGGCTCTTCTGTGACTTCCACACTCCATCTTGGGAATCAAAGTATTTAAAGACAGAAGCAGGGTTTAATTGTGGCTGAAGAGCTTGGTCTGAGGTAGCGTTCAAGCATTGTAGCAGTGGGTAGGGCATAAGTACTCAGGATAAATGCAGTAATAATCATGACAATAAAAACCAAGTGTCTGTGGCAGGCCTGAAAAATAGATGGCTTTAAATGTATTTGTTGTAGCTGACATATCAATAAGCATAGTCTGGTTACTGGTGGAGTGACATAGTAAATGGTGCTTAAGAAATTAAGAATCAGCTTAGACTCTACTCTTTTTCTATAAAAATCCTGCCCTGTTACTGGATTTGCCTACCAAATCCAAAAATCTCATGCTGGAATCCAAAATTCCAATTCCAGTTGCCTAAAATTTGCCTTTCCAAATCCCACTTAAAGAAAAGAGAGTTCAGAAAGGAAGGTTCTACAGCTGCTCACCGTTATCTCTTTTGGCAGGGTCCAGCGAAAGCAGCACATTAGTGTTACAATGCTCTCTCTGGTCTGGTTGTCAGCCTTGCTCCTTCCAGAGCCTGAACAGCAATTGTCCACTTCATTTCACACACTGGCTACTAATGTAATAGTAGCTTTTTGTAGTAGTGTCATGGTATGAAGGAGTTTGTCATTCATGTGAATACAAGTTTTGGGTTTTGGATTGGGCCTTCCTTTGTGCTTGCTAACCTGCTGGCAAATACCAATGTAAAGGCTGGGGAATGGGCTGCTTGTTGACAGCTGTAAGATCTGCTTGTTATGTGCAGCTCCCGCGGGGATTTTCGCTTCGTTTCTAGTGGTGGTTCTTCATGCTGAGGAACAGTGTTTGCTCTGATAGTCTTTGCCCAAGTTTAGTATTGCTACCTCCACTCCTAAGTCAGTATTTTGCCCAAAGTCATGCAGCAGACAGCTGTCAGGCTGCGTGCGGTCTCTGGTGCTGCCCATGCTGCACTATCTGTGGGCAGCACTTGTCCCCTGGACAGCCATGGGCACCAGCTCATTACAGCATTGCACCTCCTTTTTCTGCTTGCTTTAGGAAGAGGGAAAGGAAAATCAGACCAGAAACTTTGCTTGTAACTGGCACCAGGATTTTGAAGTTAGAAGCCTAAGTTTAGGGTCTTAAATACATATGCAGGCATTTAGAGGAGATCCTGGGTGTCAGCACCTCCCACGAAAGCCCATGGGATGAGAGCTCTTCAAAATCTGCTGCAGACTGGATGTGGCCCAGGACTGTTTGCACACAAAGCTTCATATGCTTTCAGAGCACATTAAGGAAAACAACCTTCTCACAGTTTAGATGTGAAGTACGGTCAAAACGATGAGAGCCACAAAAAAGGTATGACCAGGTAGCAGGTCCCTGCAGCAAGCCAGAGATTCTAGGACTGCTGAGGACACAGAGACTGAAGAAACATCTCTGACAGCCTTTAAAATGTGTTACATGATGGTGCTTGTGACCCTGCCTTTGCCCCAGGCTATGCTATAGCTGCTAGAATTTCAAATCTCTGTCGGTGAGGGCTGAGTGGTATCTGGGCAAAGAAAAGAAGTAAATAGGTTTGGACATTCCACATTTTCCGTTTGAGGAAAAAGTTAACTTTCCTCAACTTTTGTTCCCCTTGGTTTATTTTCTTTCTTTTCCTTTCTAATATTTGAGGCTTTATCTTCCTCGTTTAAAAAGTCATTTGATTTCTGGTATCTCAGGTTGCAGAATCCCAATGGCTTTATTTATACAGGGTGGAGCCCACCACTTCTTCGTTAAGGGCTGATAATACTCAGACATTTCAAGTTTCCACTTGAAAAAATGGGAGCACCCACATTTTCAGAGTATACTTTATTAAGACCAAAATACTGACTTTGAAGTTGAAGGTCAAAGTTTTTGCATTAAAAGCCGGAAAAGTTGTGGCACAACGAACATGATGGCACCGCAAAATATCTTGTACCATATCCTGATTTAATGCTGTTCATTTTGTCCACACCTTTAGTTTTTGCTACATTATGTGTTCCTGATTGGATGTGTGTTGAGAGGGGGTAGGAGGCTGCAGGAGTGTTTTTTTGCCTTTAACAATAATATACTACTTCCATAAAAGATATGAAGCAGAAGACTGAACAGAAAATCTAGCTATTTTATTGCCCCAAGGCATTATTCATTTTCCTGACACATTATGTTTTTAATTAAAATTGCACATGAGTTAATTAAAATGTTCATTCAGCCTTTTTTTTTTTTTTTGCATGGGTGCCTCGTTACTCTCCTAGCATTTTAGTAGAAGGCCTTACATTTCAACAAACTGCTGGCTTTATCAGCTCAGACTTCTACTGACAGACTGTCATGTTCTCTACACCTTTTTATCTCAGCTGTTCTAATTTTTTTAAATACATCCTGTAGTGTGGGGGTTGGTTGTTTTTTTTTACTAAATATTGTTATAATACTGCTACCAGCACCTTCCACTAGTTGTTTGAGCTCAGGTTTATTAACAAGACATTGTCAGGAATGGGCAGGAAGGTTTCACAAATAAGGGTCACAGAAGTGTTATCTGACAAGAACCAGCAAATATTGTCAAAGCTCACTCTTATGGAAACTGCTCAGGCTAATCTGCAATATGAGTACACAGTAACTTGGGAAGTAATGCTGAAGAAAAGGAGCGTTCAAAGAATGTAAATATCAAAATCCCACATACACCTTGCTTCTACTGAAATACGAGGAATCCTTCAGATTTATAGATTACAGGTGTCGAATGTTTGATCACTAGTTTGGAAAAGAGAAATGCTATAGGATAGACATAGACTTTTGTCTCAGCTCTATTTTTAAGGGGCATATGAGGATATGAACAGTTTGAGAAGGTGTTTCTTTTTAGCTGGAGTGGGTTTTTAGTGGCTCTTAAGGATGTGCAGGAGAGATTTCTTAGGCTTTGGACTAGCAAAAGCTCCTTTACTCAGTTTTCAGGAGTGCTTATTCTACTCTTAAACTTCCCAAGGTGTGAGTAGAAGTCTGTCCTGCTTCCTTTAAGCTGGCTACATAAGATGTTGAAATGCAATTACTTTCCCCAAGCACTACCAGAGGCAGTTTTGGGAAGGGAGCTGTCTGTCACAGGGCATCTTCTCTGTCCTCTCCATGCAGTTACACGTGTCAGCCACTTCCTAGCAGGGAACAGACTTCAGACCCATGGGTCATCTCTGAGTTCCCTGAAGGCTGTAAATATATATGGGCGTACTTAGCTTCTTAAGCATCGTCTTTATTGTGTATTACAAGTTAGAAATATCTAAAAGGCCAATAAACTATAGCGGGAATAAAAGCTAGAAAGCAGGTAAAGCAAATGTTTTCTGACTAGGTGTACAACAAGCTGTTGTGTGTTTGCCAAAGCCTTCAAAGCCTGTGGGAGGGCCTCGATGTTTGTAACCAACACCGTGCGTCCCAGCTGCTGTACCAGCACATGCCTGGACAAAACAGAGCTTTTGGAGCAAGGATCTGTTTTGTGTGTAAATGCCACGTGTGCCTTGTCACAGCGACACCCGAGCCAAGTTTGAAAATCAGACCGCAAAACAACATCTCCCGTAACTCAAATGGAGAAGGAGGGATGGGCCAAGGGGTTCAGGTTTGGAGCTCAGCTAACACATGCTAGTGCCATTTGCTTTTTTCACACAGCAGGAGTTACGGACAGACTGTCAGCCGTAACTTCCAGCTTCCTGGATGCTGACAGCTCCTTTCACAACCTTCAAATTATTGAAGTGGAGCTTTTTTACATTTTATTCTTTGACTTCTTGTTGTATCTCCATAAGAATAATATGATTTCGGGAGAAGTGTTGAAAGGTTTGGATGTGGTAACTAAACATTTACGAAAGATCTTTAGCCTGAAATATGTAAATATATTTCTGTCGGTGGTTCAGATAGCAGTGTTTAATTTTGCAGAAAAATTGCAAAGGTTTCTTTTTATTTTTACACTGAAATTATTCTCTTATGAAAAAAACACTTCACTTCAGGAAGTGGAAGAAATTATTTATTTTTAAAACTCTTTTTATATGACATTTTAAATATCAACAGAAGAGTGTGAAATATAAGGTTACCAGCCAGGAATAATGTTTTACAACATCATTACCCTGATAACACCCAATGCATCTCTATTTGCATGCTATCATTTGTTATATATCTATATTTTCAATCAAATAATATCCTCCTTGATTACACTTATATTCCCATGTGATATTTATTTAGGCATGAAGAACAACTTCACTAAAATCCATCTAAGAAACCCAGTTGCTTTCCAAAGGATCAGGATTTGACTCCTTTAGTTTAAAATATACTTTGACATTTCATTTATCGTAAAACTATACTTAGTTCACAGGTTATTAAAAACTCACTCCTTTATTACTATATATTCCCTAGCCAGTGAGCAGAAGAAAAGCAAAATATTTCTTTACAAGTTTTATTGAAATTTCACATTAGTGGAAATTTTCTCACGGAACACAAAAATAGGAGAGGGGAAGAATATGCCTTATGCCTGTTATGCAGCCATACATAAACACAATGAAAATGGCTCATGGCTGGTGTATTTATTTCTAGGCACAGGCATAGGAATTCATTCATGCAGAAGCTGCCCACCCAACTGCTTTCTGAGCAAGGGGTTTCTGTGCCCCTGGTCCAGCCTTTCAAGTAATGGCGTTGGTGATTTGCAAACTTCATTTTCCTCTTAATTTTTAAACATCTTTCTGCACTTAAAATGAGATAGAGCCATTGTTGTGGAACTAAACCAAAACCAGCAAATCCTGGCCCTACTAAAATCAATGGCAAAACTCCCACAGCCTGTGACTGAGCCAGAATTTTACCTGGAGTGAATAAATGAATACATCTTATCATGGAACATGTACGGGCAGTTGGATTGCACAGTCATTTCCAGCTGTCATTCTGTACCCTCTCCACTACCTCTTTATTGTATTTCTCTTCTTTCACAGCCCCACTGTCTTGCAAGTATACTTTCTAATTTGCTATCACCGGTGCCCCACTATGGTCTTTTCTTCTGCTTCTTTTGCTTGTCAGTGTCTCCATCCTAAAGCCTTTTAATGCTTCTCTCACTGTGATGATACAATTCATTTGCTTTCCCACTACAGTTCGTATTCTCAGTAGCTCCTTCATCTCAGTTGTTGAGTCCCATTTCATGTTACTGAGCTGCTTCTTGACATCTCTTTTTTGCACTGCTCTCTAATTTGTGCAGTAGTATCTTGACTTTCGTTTCTGTATTCCCTAATTTTACTGCAGTCTTCCCGTCCTAGTAAATCCCTAGCCTTTACAGACCAAGTGCCTGTCCCTAGCACAGATGCCTGGGTGAAATGTTTGCAAATTTGTGTCAGCAAAACTGAAGCATTTTGTAAAGTTGCATTATTTTTACCAAATTGTTCATTAGGACAATTAAAAGGCTTTAAAGATACTGTGGAACAAACTAAATATTTTTCTTCAGCATTTTAAAACACGAATTTGAATTTGGGGTTTGCAATAATTAGTTGCTTTTTGTTCACAATTTTCTTTAACAGCAGTCAAAGCCATTATAAAAAAAATCAAAAATGGGAAAAACATCCTTATATTTACACCCTATAATATGTCTTGAACTTCCCACACAGCATCAACCTTTGGTGCTTTCATGTAGGAAAAGGCAATGTCTAGTCATAAAAGGATCTGAGTGTCTATATTAAGAACACAAACGAACTCATTAGCTGCTGTTTGAGATCCTGCACGCTATGAATTTCATACAGTAGAAATTAAAATCTGGTATCATTTCATGACCCGTATCACCTTCTTTCTCACAGATTCCAACTGTGTGAAGTTATTTCCATAAAGAAATGGGGGGAAATTGCAGGAAGCAAGCTGGATTTACCAACAGTTCAAAGCTGTGGTGAATATTACGTTTTAAAGCCAACTCCTCTTATTATAGATATTTTTAACACTTTCTGAAAATTCCCTTCAAAAAAAGTAACAGTAATTTTCATCAGCTCCAGGAGAAGAGTCATCAAGTATCTCCAGGTGTAATGTATTTTTAGTAGAACTACCCAAACTGTTAGCTGCACTTGTGAACTCTGCTGAGGAAGTCTCTCGGCACGGCGGTGGCAAGCTATCTGCCCACCGGCAGTTTGAGAGCTCCAGAGAGAGGTGCAAGACCTTAAAAAAAAATCTAAAGCCATGCCATAAACAGGGAGCGTTTTGAAAAACCATTTTTCTCCCTAGCTTGGAGAGCAATGGAATAAGAGAAAGAGGAACAAACTGTTTTGAGAAAGGAGCAGGCTGAAGAGCTCAGTTTTGCTGCAGGGTCATTGATTCTCCTGTGGTCTACATCTCATGTAGACGATTACCTTCCTTCTGGCCCTGCAAAAGCCCCTTAGCTTTTCTCTGTTCATGCTCTGCCTCCCTCACTCCCTTTACGCTTTCCTTAAAGGATCTTTCAGCTTTTTTATTCTGTTAAAAGGAACCTAGCAATTCCCAGGAAGTTTCTTTCCAATAATCACCTAATTTCCTGCATGAAGCGGCACAGGACGCCCCAAGACTCCCATCATCTCGCATGACCACTTTTAGCGCACTCAGACTTGTAAAGTCCTGCTGCTTTCTGCCCTTGTAGGCACAAAGGTTAACGGAGATCAGGCAACTTTTCTTAATTGTCAAACTCCAGCCATTTAATCTCTGAGCCGGGGAAAGGAGGATTTCTAGGAAGCAGGACATTAACAGCCCTCTCACGTTCCCCCCCATTAAGTGGCAGAGCTGAGATGAGAAGTCCAGACTGGCTCCAAGAGCTGAGCTCTGTCAGAACACATTCCTTTAAGAGATAGTTTCCTCCCCTAGAAATACAGGAGAACAAACCAGTAAGCAAACAAATACGCAGCCACCTTGGACATGTCTCCTGCATGCTCACGGATCACCCTGCCTGGGCACAGTAGTTCTGACGGCCCCTGGTCAGGCCACGGCAACACCATCCAGACCTGCTGGAAATGCAGCAGGTGGTAACCTCTGCAAGGGAGATAAAGACTTGGAAGTGGCAGTGATTTGTACCCTACGGAGGTAAAGCAGAGTCACTGCTAAGAATGTTCTTTTTATTTTTCCTTTTTTTTCTTTTTTTTTTTTTTCCTATTTTTTCTATTTCTCTATTCACTCAGCTTGAGTAAAGTCATTTGGGATGGGGGGGAGAGGTTGTTTGCTTTGGTTTGTTTTTTTGCTTTTTTCACTCTATTGCTTTCATTCTTCTGCCTCATGCAAGAATAGAACCTCACTACAAAGGAAAATATGGTGTTGAAAGCCTACTTTTCTGTGCACAGAGGGCTCCACCACACAGCCTTGCAGCTCTCTCCACCTATATGAAGATGCAGCAGGACCAAACGACAACTGTCATCCCTCAAACTCTCAAGACAGAAGTAAGAAATAGGCTTATTTCCTCACTCAGAACATCTAGGGTTTCTTCATATGAATGTTTAGCTTATCACTACTCAATAAATTCAGATGGTCTTGAACAAATTGAGAAAGGTGGCAATAAAATATCTGGTTTGCTGTCCTAAATTTCAACTATCTACATTGTTAAGGCCTTTGCTGCATTTCTTTCTCCCATTTATTCCCCCACTCTCATCAGTAGGTGTGGATAGCAAGTTTACTTACTGACTTGCCAATTGTATTAGTACAACAGCTCTAAGTCAATGGCATCATTTATTAGGGAGATAAATGAGAGCAATTAAGCATCGTGGCCATAACTGGTGAAACTTTCTGCAATGAGAGCATTATTAAAATGACAGAGTGCTTGTCTGTGCCTGCCCAAGGTGTGTGATTCAACCTCCCTTCTCTGCCTGGTGGAGTGACCCCCGACGGCACACCTCACGTGTGCATTGTTTCCATAGGGCTATATATAACCTCTCATGTAAAATGGCAAAGTGTATTGATTGATGGCCATTTCATTTTTAAGAGCCATCTTCCGCTCTGTTATTTAGAGTTAAACAGGACAGCTGATAAACATTACACTTTAGTTCATGTTTGTTAATCTATTCACTTGAATAACCTCCACAGATGCTGATAAATTGCACCTTCAGAAAAAACAGCAGTTACTTTTTCACATAATATATTGGTCTTTAAGGCTTTTTATAGTATATCAAATGTACAGCCTCACTCTGTCATTCAAAACCTGAATGACATCTTATTAACACTGAGTTTCTTTTTAGTTCTGCCTGGCTAATGTTTCCTATAATTTTTAAAACTGGATTTGGGGCAAGGAGGGAAATCGCCATGAGGAGAGGAATCTCTATCATGCCAAACCAAAAACCTAAGTTTCAAACCAGGGCTTGTTTCCCTTAAGAAATTAAGTTATCTGATTTGAGCAGAAAAGGAGCTCTAGAAGTGCAGCAAGCAACAAACAGCTGGAAAAATAAGGTCATTGAAGGAAAAAAGAAAGAAATAGGAGAAATACATGGAGAAAGGGATAGAGATGGTCAAATATAGTCCGAAGTAACAAATGCAAACAGAGAGAGAAAAAAAAAAAAACCAACCAAAATGGCAATACAATGAGGAAACATGAACTAGGTAGGGTACTCCAAGGAGACAGGACTGAGCTGTAAGACAACAGCCTTACCAGTCTGTGGTGTCCCCACCTGCTCCTGCCTTCCTGCAGTAAGGATGTGGCCTGCATCCTCCATGCCAGGAAACCCCACTGTCTCTCTCGGGAGATCCTGCCAGCATGGGAGCCTTGTAAAGCTTCTCAGGAGTCCCAGGCTGCCCATGGACACACTATATACGCATGGAGCACAGGCAATATGCCTATAGATGAAGCAGCTGTGACGACAAATCCTTGCCCTCTTTAAGTGCCGTAAAGTAAATGTATTGCACAGGCTGCGATGTGGCGGCTGGCAGGAAAATGGAGATGATGTCCTTCTCCTCTTGAATCAAAAGGCTTCACTTTGTAGAGCACATGATTTACCTGTGGTTTATATCCTAGTGGGCACTGCTCATAGCATGGTGGTCAGGAGTGTGCTTCCGACGCACCCGCATCGCCAGGAACATGAGGGAGAGTGAAATTGGAGCCAAGGCCAGCTGCACCCCAGCCCCATGGGCTGCCTGGGAGAGGAGACCTGCAGCAAAGCATCGCTTCTGAGGACTGGGTGTATGGGGAAGGAAGCAACCCTGGGGTCTCAAAACCACAGAAGAAAAATGGCAAATTGAGACTGGATTTGAAAATCACATCTTGGCTATACCTTAAGAAGAATTTAGAGCAACCCTCTTCTTCCTCTGAAATTCTGCTCTTTTTTTCCTAGATGTCAGGAAATCCTGAATGTGTTTATCACCATCCTTTTCAACCCTGGCAAGCCTGCTACAGTGGCAAGCCTGTGGAAAGAAGTCAAGAAAGGTAGAAATTAATTGCTACTTTAGTCTTTAAAGGGTGTCTATAAGGGTTGTTCCTGGAGAGTTGGAAGGTGTCAAGGGTTAAGGAGAGACATACAGAGGGACTCTGAGGAGAGATGTTGTGTTCAGGCTGCCAGAGGTGGAGAGGAGGGCAATGGGATAGGGGCTGCCAAGGTATGTAAATAATACATTTTTACATGCTCAAAGATGTGCCTAATTCACAAGAAGGATGAGGCTAAAACAGTTAAAAGATAACAAACATCAGAAGGGAGAGAAGACCAGCTATGCCAGGTCAGACCAGTAGTCCATCTAATTGGCATCTGACGTGTCATGGCAAGGCTTAAAAACCCGTATGAAGTCATCTGCCTGCACTGGAAATAGTGTCCTAGCCAGGATGAACAGGCAGTCAGGGTATGTCATTCTTTAAGATAAGAGTATTCGTACTGTTAGAGAACAATTTATTATAATTTAATGTTATTGAATCTTCTCAATATCCACAGAAAGGTTTTATACATTTTCTGAATCCTGCTAATTTTTGTCTCAGTAATATCTGTCAGAGATACACCTGTTAATAAGAAGTTACATAAATATAACTTTGTGATCAAAACCTTCTTCAATTCAGGTTCATTTATTGCTCTCAGTTTACAATTTTAAGGAAAAGTATAGAAAGAAATATTTTTCTAAAGAGTGGGTCAACATGTGCTTGTGGGGAAAATATTGCTCCTCTAACCTCCAATTTTTGCCTACCTACCCAATACTCATAATTCTCTTCAAGGAGGCAGAACCTCTTTGCTGTCCATGGTCAACAATTTTCTTCGCTGTTGACTTCAGTCAAATACAATGCTACAAAAGGGCACAAACTCATAATATCTATCTGTACTATTCCACTACATGAGATGATATGCTGGAAAAAAAGGATTTTTCAATGAAAAGAAATATCCATGGTCTGTCTGTCCCAGCATACCTGTGTCTTCTAAATTGGGCAGCCTCTGGCACGCAATGAAATCAGGATACCTGCGCCACAGAATAACAGATTAATAATGAAAAGATGCTCCTTCCAGGAAGAAGTAGAACATATACATGTTCATTTATAGTTGGGTATTCACTTATATTCGTGTATATTCATTTTAAGTTTGTTAGAAACTTCTCAGCTGGTTACCTCTATCGTACCTTTTAACCTTGGATGGTGCCTTTAACATCTCACTCAACTTGTATTATAGATGAGTTGCTAGTTTCCAAAGATTGAGGAATATTTCCAACTCTCACCTGTCAAAGAAATGAATATAGACAGACAGATACTGAAGGATAGGTCCTGCACGCGGTGTAAATAAGCGCCCACCCTTAAAATGGGAGAGTGTATCTTGGTTGTTTCATATAGAGATCTGATGAAGTACTTCTTGCTGTGAAGGAAAAGAAAACTTAAAATTAATCTTTTTCAGAAACAGGTTGATAATGCAGACCTAGGATAGAATGGTTTTTCTCACAGCAAATTATAGCATGGGTTATTTGACACAGAGTTTATTCAATAACAAAATTTGGTATGACAGCAAGGTCATCACTTTATCACATGCATTTCTCTACACAGAAGTTATCCTGTATAGTTAATAGACTTTCATTAAAAGATTTTAAATAAATCTTCTGTTTTCTCAGTAGCAATGAAGAGAGGTGGATATCACATTTTGTGTTTCACCTCTGTGTCACCTTTGTGCATTTTGATGTAATGCAGCAGAACGACTGCTACTATTTAATTAAACAGGAATCTGGATTAACTCCAGCTGTGGGCCATGTAATCAGGGCTTGTGAGTGTGTTCTAAAAGGGGAGTTTTCCCTGGATCATATTTCATTCCTGGATAGAAATCTGCTCTCACTCAAACCTGTCCACATGCTGCAGTAAATAATTTTCCCTCCCTTCTGAATCATACACTTAAGCACCCCCACTACACTTCTATGAAAAGGCACAAGCAGCTTGACTTTTCCATTTACACTAAGTACTATTTAACAACGAGGGACTTTGCTTGTTTGTGTATAAATCTGCCATTTAGCCAAATTTAAACTGTAACTAGCGTAAGATCTATTATATTGTTTTATGCAGATTTATGTCACTATCTCCAGACGACTACAATTTGATTATTTGGTGCCCATTGTTCAAGACCAGCTCATTGCTCAGAAATGGCTTTACCTTTCCTTAAAACAGCACATCACCATCACAAACCACAGGCAGTCTTTCAGTTCTTACTACTTCCAAAATATTTTTTTATACCATTCAAAATGATATATTATATATATAATAAGCACGATAAGAAGGACTGGCTGTAGTTACTTTTTTTTTTTTTTCCTAATAAAGGAAAAGTATCGCAGACCCACATACACGCTTTGCAGAGATTCTAGCCCACCCAAAAATGTCAGTGCTTTCTCAAGTCTGTATATGAGTGTGCAACAGTGCAGATGTGTGTGTAAATTCATGAACTGACACATTCATGAGAATTTGTTACCAAATTTGACTCTCAATGGTCTGAGTATGCACTTTGCCCCTTTAGATGTCAGCATCGATCCATACTGGTGCTTCTGAGGGACTATGTCTCAGCCAACAGAAAAGACAATTGTCAAATAGATGTTGCTCATTGTTTGTTTCCAGAGACTGGACATCTTCTTGCAGTAATTTGATATGGCAAGTTTTCTCAAGCTATTAGCAGAGATTCAGATAACAGATTATAAGGAAGACTAAATTAGAGTTAGGAATGTATGAAAGACTCTGAAACTTTGAATTTTTTAAATTTTGTACTTTGTGTGGAGGTTACAGGGGGGTAAACTCAAAAACATTTGGCCTTAGCACAATATTAGGTTTGCTGGCCAAACATCACCTGCCAAAACAAACTAGAAATAAATAGCTCTCAATTTTCAGCAGAACAGAGCCATTTTTCCTCCCATTCTTATTTCTGTTTTTCTCTTTCTTCCAATCCATTAGTGTGAAAAGACTGTCGAACGAAATTCTGGAAAATACATCGAAACATTTTAGGCTTTCTGAGAAATTCCCTCGAGGACATTGCAAATGGCAATTTCGATCGCTATAGATTGTCTGAGTTATATAGGGTTATACAGTTGTATGTGGCAGGATGTTCTTTAGTCTCCCATAGTCCATCTCTGGGGGAATTGAAATTTTAGATCTCACTTCCTTTCAGTTCCTAGTTTTTTAAAAAACTAAACAAGCAAAACTGCTCTCATTTTCTTTTTTGTATCCAGGATGTTATCTAATTTATTTCCTGATGTTGCTCTTCACTGTTCTTCCATGTAGCCTTCAGACTAGTCTTTACAAAGGACACAGTCATTATAATACCATCTCTGTAATGTTTCTGGTCAAGACAATAAGTTAGAAAGTTTTAACTTCAGTCCTAGAATCTACTCCAATGAAATTCTAATTACGTTACCAGTATAGAGAAAATTAGAAAATCACAGCGATGTAAAGCTTAATATTAAAGGAAGCTTGAGCAGATACGAACAACACTGTTTCTGAAAGATGATGTTAGTGCAGTTGCAGACACTAATGCGAAGCAACGCATGTTCATCACAACATCTTTCCACACTGTTAAGTTGAACAAGTCATAGTGTAAGTGTATGTTTAAGTGCTTGAAGACCAAAGATATACTCTTATTGTTGAAGGCAATGATGGTGACAAAGGCAGTTTAAATGAAATTATATGGTCAGATCATGTTTGGGCTGTACCCACATCATTTGACTTTTATTAACTCTCACCCAGCCATAAACAGCCTGACAAGTTCGTATGAAGTCTGATTTTTTGAAGCAAACTCAGATATATAATTACACTTCTATCCAGTTTCTCATTCTTGATGGAGAGCTATTTGTCTCAGATTTTCTATCACGTCCACCATTCTGATGTTTCACTGCATATATATGAGTTGTGGCAGCTACATATTGCTTACATTCCACTCATTTGGAGATCAGGATGTCTAAAGCCAACTTGAGGTGAAAACTTGCCCATCCACATTTTCATGTATTATCCTTTTATCCTTCTTCTGAGTGAATAAATGCTGGGACAATAGCCTGCTCTGTGCAGATATACTTCAGCATTGACTTTCCGTTTTAACAACAATCCAGATTTTTGTCTCCACCTCTGTCTTTAATATTGCTGTGGTTTTCAGCCGCAAAGACAATGCAAGTCAGCCTGGCATGTCATCCCATGACAAACTCCACTAAGGACTTCACAGTTAACAAAACAGTGAATGAAACATTGTTCTGGCACATGGAACAGCTTTCTGCTGTCTTCTGCCGCCTTTGCTTTTTTTTTTCCCCAAGTGGAAAAGCAACTTCTGAAACAAGGTGCTGTCATTTTAGCAAAGGAGAATTAGGACTGCGAAAGGATGAAGTGTCCTTGCACAGAAAGACTGCAGCTAAAATTATATCAATATTCCTGTTATAAACTGATAAACACAGAGCTCAGAGAGGTCAAGTTGTACATGCTTGAGCTGACATGCCAATCTGCCAGCAGTCATATGGTTCTCATATGGCGACACGCCACAGATGCCAGGAAAATGTGAGAAGTTTCTGGCTCATTTCATTTCACTCTCCTGAATGCCATGTTTGCCTGCACACACACACACACACACACACACAGAGTAGATTTTCTATTTTAAATAGAGCTGTTATAGCCCGTGTATTCCCATTTTCTTAAAGGATTTGCAGTAACTCACCCAAACTGATTCCTGAGACTTCATAGCAAGACTTGTCTTGGAAATGAGAGCAGCTTTTTTTTTTTTCTTATAAGCCTTCAAAACACTCCCCTAGCTGCTTTTAAATGACATCAAAAGACAAAATTAGAAAAAGAGACAGACAAGATAACAACACATCATATGTGGATGCGTTTTGCACTCTTATAATATACATTTAGGGAAAGGAATCTTAAAAGTTTTACTTGTCTTAAAATGATACTTCTTCCAACCTCTAACAACATTAAAATAGCTCTTTTATTAATGCTTGAACAGTGGCAAGTATTTATTTCTTTGGTACTATTTCTTCAATGTACATTCTTGTATCAACAATATAATGTCTCTGTCACATGGACTGATATGATAGCACATTAACAATTGTCTGCATTCATATTTGGTGAACACACCGCAATTATTCATTGAGTATATAATGCACAATTTACAAATTGTTGAAATATGTATTTCCACATTAGACCATCTTTCAAGCTTTTACAGTCTTTTGTGTCAGGTTTGATTGTCTTCAAGACATATCATTTTCCCTTTCCTACTTTTAAACTGCTACTAAAGGGATAAGGCTAAGACAAATATAACTACAATCATGCAACATTTTTAATGAAATCACTTGCTTCTACAAGTGAGAGTATACACTTCATTCTTGCCTCGCCAAGTCCAGCTATCTGTTATTTTAAATGAACTTTCTTCAAATTGTTAATGCAAAAACATAAATTGGTTTTAGGGTTAATACATGAAAAAAAAATGCACAATGTGTGTGTATGCACACATACAACTGTACAAGTAGTGGTGATTTCTCCATGCAGGGCTGTGTTTGAAATAAATCCACCTATGACACCTCACCCACCTTTGGTCAGAAATCTCTCTCTTCAAGAATATTAGAAATGCCACATTTCTGGGCAGCCCCAAACACTTTAGATTAGTCTATACCGAAATTATTTCTTCTTTTCCAGTGTTAAGATTCACCTCCCTGGGATCACACTTACCAAAGATTCAAGACTGTAACACCGAATCAGGAACAGGCAGTGTGAACATACATAAAAAAAATTAGGATTTGGGAGTCTTAGCCTCTAAATTTACAAGACTGGGAGAAAGAAATATCAGAAAGAACTCTCTGCGCTCTGAAGATGTCAAGGTATGAACATTTCAATAAAAATCATTTAGATTTTCTTAAATTTTCGTTTACACATGACTTGTACATTGGGAGAGGAAGGTCAGCTCAGGCATTAAGGCAATAGCTTACAGCTGAGGAAAACCAGGTTTGCCTCATTGCTTGGCCTGAAGTTTTCTGCACAATCCTGTTCTTAGTGTCTAATTAAGATACTGCCGCTCATTCCCTTCCCCAAACCTGTTGAGGTTTCACACTTGACTTCTAAATGTGGGGAACCAGGAGTGCTTCTCATCTTGAGAGTTCAGATGCATGTCCTGTCTGCACCCTGATGCTGGAGAAATGCCCATATTGATGATCCCGCTTATTCTCTACAGCACCCTAAGTTTCATGGAGGAGTGAGTGCAGATGCCAGAGAGAGCAGAGGTGAGTTTTGGTGGGTTCCCACATCTTGTCAACAGGGAGACCATGATCTCAAGGCTGGCCATGCCAAGTATCAGAGGTCAGGGTCCACCTCAGCTCCTGGCATACCTCATAGGGATGCTCAGACAAAAGACAATGTGATATTAAGTGTTCTGTGAGTCCTGACATTACTTCTATTAAATATCAGAAACACAAATACTAGCTGAATTAAAACTGAACCAAATAATGTCCCCACTTAGGAAGGGAGCACTGCTTGATACACTCCAGTGACAAATTCATTTTTTTTCCCTCAAACCCGAAGATTTCATATAATTATCAGAGGTCTTTCTCATTTCCAGGGTCTTGTCTTGCTCCTCAGTCTTCAGTCAAGGTAACTGTCCCATACAGATCACTTTTTTATAAAAGCCATTCCCAACAGAACACTGAACTATTCCTAAAATATTTCGTCCTGCAAGTGTCATTGAAAAACAGTGTTATGTGAAATGGAGTCCTCAGTATGAGTTTGGAATTTACCGTTCATCTTTTTCCTTAGGTTAATAACAGTGAAAAATGTCACAGACATAGACTTAGATCTACAGTCCTTTATATGAAGCCTTTTTTTTTTTCCTAGCACTGCCTATTTTTTTTTTCATAGTGTATTTAGCCAAGGGACCCTCATTATTGCAATAAAAATAATGAAGAAGCTGAGGAGCCAAGGACCTGAGTTTGTTTGTTGCTCTCTAAAACACATACGTTTGTACAAATGTTTCGAAATAAATATTAGTGTTTGTGCTCACACAACAATTAGCAGATTGTAAATGCCATCCAAAGTACTGTGTCCACTTAGACTTACTGTCTATACAACCCCTACTCAGATTTTGGTACATAAGAAATGGGTCCCGATTAGATTTTACTTTCCTTTTATTGTTAGCCATCCAGAGAAGATAAAGGACTCCTTAAATTGAGTCAGTTTAATTTAACTCAGTGCAGTTCTTCATGAGATTATATTACTGGGGTCAAAATAGCAGCATACTCAGATATTGATTTCAGCGTTGCATACATTGTATATTGTACACATACTATCGCTACTACGACCTTCTTGCAGCGATCAGAATAATTTCTGTGTTCCCAAACAAATTAAAGCATTAGAACGTAATTCACATGACAGCAAACATTATACATGTAGCTCTATGTTAATACTCATAATTTTTTTAAACTTAATTTGTCAAGTTCACAACTATCACTTGAAACTTGCTGACAAGGAACCTGATAACACATCATATCAAATTCCTTTTTACAACTGTTTCCTTGGAAACACAGGCATAAAAATGGGCCATGCGCAATGCCATGAAATCAAAAAAATGAAAATAAAACTTAAAGAACTCCCACTAATCACAAACACTTTTCTTTGTTAAAATTCATGCAAAAAGAGGGATAATGAGTTTTAAAATAAGAGCGTCATTAGCCTCACAGTGCGATAGTCCCTACCCTGATCCATCAAATCACTTTAGCACATATGTAACTTTAAATGCATGAGATATCCCAGTCAACAGAATGAGTCGTGTGCTTAAGGTTATTCATGCACTTAAGAACTGCACAAGAGGTGGCTTTGTCTCCAGAGGCTCACTAGTTATTAACACAAGGATATATATATATATATACACATATATATACACACACACACACACACACACTGCAGTCTATACATACATCTGTGGAAGCCATGCTCAGGAATTATAGCAACATATAAACCACTCAAGTCCTCATATACTATAAGTTATGACTTCTGATTATTTAAAATCGTGAGAGGATAACCGGATAAAGGTAGGAAGACATTAATTTTGAGCAATCTGTTTATATAGAGGTATAAATTTTATTTAATGTAAAAATTGCATGCCAGTTCAAAGAAGAAAAATGACCCTTTTTTGTTGACCTTTGAGATTTTCTTCCATAGGTTTGAAGTGACTTTAGAGTAAGATTACAGATCATCTGATAAGAGAACTGTGCTGAGATTTACAGCTACCTTGCTAAAATTTTCATGCCCATTAAGGTGGGTTTTTTTAATTATCAAGCAAACCAATACTTTTCCTCCTTTTTATTGTAATCATTAAGAAAAAGATGGGTATGTAGATTCTTGAGCTTGCATTTGAGATCCAGTGTGTCAGATTTATATGGCAGGACTATCAAAATGCAGATATTATGCTGGCAAATGTATTCTTTCTCCTGGTACAACAGTTACCATGTACCAGATAGCATGTTAATTCTACCACTCCTTGGATAAAATAGCCATTTGATCAGACACTTTTCAGAATACCTTTTTTTTTTCTCTACATTTAGGTAAAAATATCGTGGATAAAGAAGGAATTTCCCTTAGGGAATTTATTCCATAACATACATCTCATGATAATACATATGGTACCAACAATACACTGTTAACTGATAACAAAATCTAGTTATTATATCATATGTTCAAACATTTCAAATCTCAAAGTACTTTGTAAAGGAGTTACTTAGTACTGTTTCATTTCTACAGACAGGAACACTGATGTACAGAGAAACTTCATCAGAACTGGTTATTCCCCCTAGATCTTAGATTCGCACTGAGTTACTTTAATTTCACAGATTTTTCAAGGACCTCACAGCATTCAGACTGTAATGGATTTCTTATTTTACTTAGGCACAGTAAAGAACATATAAAACTTCAGTTTGTAAAGTGAAAGATATCTAATGTAAAGCTGAAAATGGGTATCAAATACTGTTGAAAATCAAACCCCTTTACTGTGAGTGCTTAAATTTCAGAATACAAGTCTTAAGACAGGGAGGGACAATTCATATATTACTGGAATGTTCACTTCTACCTTTTCTCTTTCCCCACCTAGAAAATTAATTTTTAAAGTACTGAGCTAACTCTCATGCAACTTTTTTTTTCCAGAGTTTTTTACTCTTTATCAGATAATGTGGAATATTTTAGTCACAATTCTATACTCATGAGATTTTATGAGCAGGTATCGTTTGGTTGACATGGTTTTGCTAGTATATATCTGACTTTCTGGAGTTCAACCCAAGTTCTAGCAGAGATTTTTCACGTATTTCTGGATGAAACCAAACCTTCATTCTTGTAAAATCATGATTATTATTTTTTTCTTCTGTCTTATGCATTCTTTGCTTTGCTGGGTTGACCCTTAAACTTTTGAGGCAAAAGCTATCGCCCCCAAAACATGAATAAAAATTTTTGCTAGCCCTTATGACATTTTCTTAACACACATTACTGCATAAGAACTGCAACTAATAGCTTCAAAACTCCAGAATCTATCTTTTTTTTGCATATTATTATGTTTACTTTCACTACAACAGTAGCCAACTGCAGGAAATTCAATTTCCAGAGTTTTAGGATAAATAGTTGAAGGTGTAAAACAACCAAAATTCTCTTGAAATTGGGTTATTTATAACATATTCCCTTACTGCTACTCACTAATAAGTTATATCTTTCTAAATGTTTTTACTGTGGTTTTCCTTCCGCGGTTTCTGACAAAATTTGTGTGTACAAATGGAATACTGCATGATTTTTTTTTTATGTTAGAATTAAACCAGGTTTATGTAACGTGAAGGAAGCAATGAAATACAACTATTTATTGTCACTGTTGGCATAAATTCAAAGTGGCCAAGAAAGGATGCTTGGTGAAGTGTTCTTCTCCACTGCCCTTGCTGTTACATGTCACTTGAATGCAGTTACACTGTCTACTAACTAAAGGTTTAGAACTGGATTTGAAACTCTGTTTTAATAGAAATCAACAGGAATTCTTGCCAACTGTAAGGAGAATCCTGAGAGCACCCAGTTTCATTGTTCCACTGGACTTAATTTTAGATAAACTTCTATGGTCATTCTTGGAGATTTTCTATGAGCCAAGAAGATGCTATGCTACTTACACATTAGAGAAACACTTTTGCATTTCTTGATATTTCGGTTACTAGTTTTGGAAACGGCAGGCAAACTGAGGACTCAACCCATAGATTTAGTTTTAGCAGTTGCTAAAATATGGGTACATGCTTCAGTGAGGAATGTGATTATTCACAACTGCACGTGGCTATCGCTGTATTATAGCAAAATTAACTGGCACTTGGAGATAGTTTTGTGTTTAGAGAGGTGCCAAAATAAATAAGTATATGCTTGAAAATTTGTGGTACAGTATCTGGAAAAGTGCAAATTTAACCCCAGCCAAATACAGGATTTAATACAGACCCGCTGTCTCCTACCAGGGACTAGAGGTTTTTCTCTGACGTAGTGGCTTTGGGTCTCTTTCTAACTATTGTCAAAATTTTATCACACACAGTTGTGCCTAATAAGTAAAATGAACAGTGCCAGTTGTCAGTAACTACACGCTGTGTGGAGTGGGTCTCTGTAAACCTTGTAAGGCCTTTTAATTCTGGAAGTCCAACAGCCAAGGTAGGTCTTAGGGGTCTTGTTGCAGATTTCTGTATTTTTTTGAGTTTTAGTTTTACTGAGGTTTCTGTTGGCTCTCTTTCCTCACCTTGTTTCTTTCTCTCCAGCTGAACCCATCAAATTTAGATATCAAGAGCATGTAACATTCCCCACCTGTGTGGAAGCTGCCTGCAGTGTGGGAGCTGCTTTTCACCTCCAGGTCTTGAAAAAAATTGTTTTCCCAAATCTCTGCAAATTCTGCAGGCTGTTGTTGTCTCTGCCCAAAATTTGCAGGAGCTCCAATGTAGGATAAAACAGTGTAGACCATCAGCGAAGAACTTCCTATGTTTAATCCTACAGCAAGACCCCAGACTTCTTGATATGACGTGAAAGAGAACTGCAATCACTGTCTATGTAACACCATAAGGAATGTCACCATGCTAAATGTAGTTTGTATCAAATCAAAGCACCAAATTTACCCCCTCACCTTTTAAAAATTATTTTTAAATATCCGCTGCCTCTCACACTTCTTTTGTTACTTAATCTCTTACCCCTTTTTTTTTTTTTTCTGTCTCATGGTCCTTAAACATTTGGCTAGTCACATCTTAATAAGAGTGATGCATGGTAACCAACTGAGAAAGTCAAAAGTCTCTAAATTACCAAAGGAATGAAGTATTAAAATTAAATCTCCCTAAAGGTTGTTGATTTCTAATTTTATGTGCAGAAAGGAGGGGTGGAGGGGAAGGTTTTGCTTTTCCCTTAATTCTGCCATATTGTCTGATTCACAGCCGGAGACAAACTGAAATGGCCATCTGGTTGATGTGCATACAAAAGGAGTGGTTTGCCAGACAAAGAAAGTACCTTTTCTCATACAAAGCAATGTATCTCTTCTTGTCGGACTTCCATTCTGTGGCTCTCGTGGAGCTGCAGGTAGGTAAGAGCAGACCCTAAGCACCCTGCGTACCACCCAGGTGTAGCAGGTGCTGTTAAAATCGTAATAGTGGTCTGAGGGCACTGTGGTACATTCAGGATACGAAATATACCACAGTCATACTGAATATTTTCAGCTCCTGGTTTCTGATTTTAGATAGGCCATTCTGAGTTCACTGATTTTCTCCCACCACAGGAATAATTACAGGATTTTATGTTCAAATAGCGGTACATGAACAATAAGAAATCAGGCTGAGACCACTGTGTAAATGGACCTTTCTAAATAGGGGTATGGTTTTTGTAGCTATTTAATACCATCCACAAACGTATCTGTCTACCTTTGGTGATGGCAATTCTGTGTCCACATGCACGAAACAAAAAAAAATTACATGCCAAGCATGCCCTTTTTGCCCATATCAGCTTTTGCAGTCTTAATCCACACACCCAAATACTTCCAAATGCCCACTCCACTCCAGTTTGATTTAAACTATATTTCTGTTCATACTGCTGATCCCAGCACATCCGCCACTCAGACTATGTAAAATGCCCCATGAATTTTAGAATAAAAGTTTTCAGTAGAGCATTAAGATAACCATTCCCCTTTCCCAGTGATAGCTGATCAGACTAATGCGAGAAATATATGTTAGTTCACATGCACAAGATATCTGCTTTGTTTATGAATTATTCTTTTCCCTTGTATGAGATACTTTCTCTAGATGAAAAATGTGCAGAGCCCTGGCATTTTTGTTCAAAATCAATCCTTTATTTCAATTTTCTCATCCTGTCTTCTCCACTGAAATCTTCTACTCTTGATACTGGACTCTGTTGACCTCCTCTTAAGGGGGTATTTCATTTTCTTTGCTGTGATGATAACCGTGGAAGTAGAACATCCCATTTCCCCTTAAAGCTGTCCAGGGAGCTGGAGTGGAAATTGCCCTGAACTGCCAATGGAAGAGACTCCACTCCTGAGAGTGCGTTGCTCTATGCTGATGTTCCCCTTCTCCTGATTTCCTTCCATTTTAAATTATTTCTAAAAAAGATTGAAGCAATATGTTTTTCTAGCTAGAATGAGGGTCAAAGAGATAAAGCAAGCAAACAAAGAAAAAAAAAGGAAGGTAAGAAGTGATCCCAGGTTTCTAAGCTTAGCTGGGAAGTTCATTTCCCTAGTATGTGGCAGGCATAGCAATATTGTTAAATGTTCCCTGGGCAACGCTGCTGGGCTCCAAATTCTGTATTTTTCTTCCAGAAAACAGAAATGTTTTCCTTTTTCAATCAACTATCCCCTCCTTCAATATGTAACAAAATATCCATAGTACATGGCATAAAAGCTGTTTAATTTCAGAAAGTGACTATCATTGTGTTTATGCTGTCATGGTATAAGGTCATATTAAAACCAGGCAGAATGAACTTTTAGATACTGATCGCAGAATGAACTTAGATACTGATCACAGAATACGGGAGCATAATTGCAGGAAAAATATTCTACTAAGATTTTACAGGTTCAATACATGATTTTGAAATAAATGTGCACTAAGGATGTCTTGAAAGATGTTACTGAATTGTAAGTGTCAGTCATGCAAGAAGTAGAGATTTAAAAGCAGTCTTTGTATTCACAGGTCCATGACACAGAGTCCCTATTTGGAATACGATAAAAGAACATTCAAGGACAAAAGCATTTCTGGCCCTAAATTTCTCTTCACTTCATTCAATTATCTAGAAACCTATCCTTTTTCCTTCCTCATAATATATGACATCAAATTCATATGCATTAAGTGAAACTTCCCTCCGTTGGGGAAAGACCTCCAGATTTCTCAGCCATAAAGTAACAAATTTCAGTTGGGTCTGGCTTTTTCTCTGTTGGTCTAATGCAAGCGTTTATTGAAATTTGCCATGCATTATGCAACATGCATTATGTCACCCACTAAACAAAAAGAAAAGAACATTAATTTTACTCAAAACAATCTTATTAATCTTCCCACACAAGAACCCATTCAGGCCTCTCCTCCAACAAGAGACGGAGTCCTTGTGCGGATCCTCTGAAGATCATGGCAGGGGAAAATAAACTCAGTAATGAGGGCTCTCCGCAACGTAGCTATGGACTGAGCCTTGTCATTCAAATTACCTGATCTGGACTCTGCCCTCTTAACCAAAGGAGCAAAGCAGACTTCCCTGCTACTCCCTTTGTATCACAGTATCACAGTACGCTAGGGATTGGAAGGGGCCTCAAAAGATCACCCAGTCCAATCCCCTTGCCGGAGCAGGAACACCTAGATGAGGTTACACAGGAAGGCAGGTGATCAGCATGAGAAACAAACAGCAAATAAAATAGGAATGAGGAGGTAGTCGAAGACAAAAAATTACCAGGGTTTAGCTACAGCTTAGACAGACGCCAATTTGGTGTTGCTTGTGGCAAGTGCACTAATTTTTCAAAATAGTTTGGTTTAAAAATCTTAGTGTCTAAATGTCTTAATGTCTCACCATGCAGGTTGGTTGCCATAATGAAGATGTCAGAGATTCAGATGTTTTGACAAGGTCTGCACAAGAACCTCAAGCTCATAGTGTTATATTTATTATTTTACACTGTTACATTAGCTCGGTCTTGGAAACTGCACAATAGGAAATACACATGCAACGCTCAGATCTTTCCCTGAGATGAACTGAACACCAGCAGCACAGTCAGTGAAAAGGTCCATTGCTGGGAGAAATTGCTCATATACCTGGTCTGCTCTGCTCTCTGGTACCACATTACAGGAAAAAGCAGTGCAAGACCTTGTAATCCCAAATCAGACCTCTCAATAGAGCAGAAACCCTCAGCAGTTTAGTTCTAAAACTCTCTTCTCATTCTCCTAGCAGCACCTTTTGGTTTGTAAGAGCAAGGTTTTGCCGCTGCCTTTTCATCTAACTCCCAGAGTGCTGAAGTAGCAAAATACCATTCTGCCTGGTGAAAATTATGGGCTTACACCAGGACATTTCTGTCCTAGCCTCCTGGTATCTGTGTACCTGTGAAAGGGAGCATAGCTCTTCTCTCAGGCATGCAAAAAGTCACATTGGTAGAGAGGAACAGGGAGAGCTGGCGCAAAGGCAACCTATTTATTTATTTTGCAGATGTAAAATGTGTAACCTGGGATGGCCAGCTATATGTGCAAAATCAGTCAGATGGAACAGTAACCCAGAGTTTAAAATGTGACCCATGCTCCACACCCTACATAAAGATAGATAAATAAATAAATAAATAAATAAATAAATAAATAAATAAATAAATAAATAAATAAATGAATGAATGAATGAATAAATAAATAAATGAATAAATGATAGCGCTCTGTTGTAGAGAAGTACCAAGGACTTATTCAAACCCAGTGAAGCTGATGATAAAGCTCGTTGCCATTAACAGACTTTGAACCAGGCCAAAGGTCTTTCTAGAATATTTCACAAGTAACAAAGCTGAAAGTGAGTAGCTGGAAAGGCTAAGGGCAACAGGGACGTTATAAAATGTGGTGGTAGAAAACCAAACATGCAAGCAAGCAAACCGAGAAAGACAGTGACCATCTGCCACATGGAGCGGGGACGCAGCCGTCGATCCACGTCTTATGCCCAAGCAGACCTTGTGGACTCCAGGAAGATCTTGGGGCAGGTTCCCGTAGGCGGGAGGAAGGCTGCCCTTCCCTTCCTTTGTCACCTCTCACCATGTCCTTCTTGGTTCAGCCTGGTGATGGGGCTTCAGCCCAGAAGCCCTCATGCAAGCTTGAAAACAATGACAAGTGTGTTACTTTAGCTTCCCTTAAAAAAGAGGAGCTGATGAGACCAAGGCATAGTAAAAAATAAGTACAAAAAGTAGAAAGAATTAGGAAAAAAAAAAAAAAAAAAGGAATGGATATGTTTCTTCACCACCATGTTCAGAGAAACTCACTTAGTCCCTTGGCTGCTCATGCGGTTGCACAAATAACAGAAAACGCCTGGTGGGTACAGCCCCTGCCTGCACAAGGGTAGAAATTTGGTATTTGGGGTTGCTGGTGGTGTGGGTGGAGGTGTAGGGGCTGGGCTGCCGTGAGCAGCTGAGGTTGATCCTGTAAGGTGCTGAGCCACCTTCACAAGGGTATAGGCAACCTTGCAGGATGGGGTCCCTAATGCCTATACTTGATAAGCAACCATGGCAAAAAGGCTATACTAAGACATTCACCCAAAAATGGGGAAACAAAAATCACTATAATTAGCGTCGGATGCAAAATTTTTAGCATAGATGGGAAAACCCAGTGTTTAATACGTAGTGCAAGGTTCATTTGCAGCCATATAATCGCTGTCAGCTAATGCCTGATAAACCCTGCCTAAATTGGAATTTTATTATATCTGTTTTATTATATATCTATATTTATTCTGACAAAAGTTGGACAAAGTTGTCCAAAAGACTAGGGGTCCATTTTATGTGCTTGGGTGTCCAAGCACCTGCCAGCTGTTTGTCCCTTGAATTGAGGACATCATGTTTTCAATTTCCTTCAATAAAGCTATGAATCTGGCAATTTGCTGGCCTGCTTCAGCTAAACAGAAAGGACAATTTGAGAAAGATCATAGTTCAGGCTCAGTCAGACGGAAACGATTGAAAACAGAGAGCTGGCCGCTATGTTTCCCCAATGCAGCTTGCTGTCGCAGTTTGACTGACAAACTGACTTTTTTGAGGTGCTCATGCCCATTTCAGTCAGAGTTTATTGAAGGTGATTTTGATCTTCTCCATGAGGCCACAGCAGCGGCCATGCCATCTGTCACCTTGATTGCATCGTGGATTCTCTGGAGAGAGTGCGATGGCTCCTGATCATTTACAGATTGTGCTGCTTTCGCCTCCATAAGGACCACATGCACAGAGCCAGATGGTGAACATACACGCTTATTATAAGTCTTTATCTCTGTGCAGGAAGGAGAGGCACCATTAGATCTCCCTCAGGAGCTCCGCTCCTCTCTACCATCATGCTGCTCTTCAGCAAATACAGTCTTCTTCAGCTGTCATCAACCTACCTCTGAAAATTAAAAAAATAAACAATAATTCCATCAGCGCAGGCACGAGACGTACAGACAGTGCCACAAAGCAGCCCCCCCACCCTCCCCCCAGCACACACACACACACACACACACACACACACACACACACACACGTTCGGGCTCCTGTGACTGTCAGCGTTAGGTGGAAACAAGTTTGTTCGCGAAAAGACAGTTAATGTGCAATTAGGAGACACTTCTTTGTGAAAATAAAGCAATGCCATCCTGGTTGTTCTTGGCACGCTTTTTAATTCAGCGAGTTCTTTCTTTAAAGCAAAGCCTGAGCGCGCAATTGCCGTTTTTTCCGAAGGCAGCTTTGTGTTTGCGTCTGTGTTTCTCCTGCCGGAGAGCTGTGGTGGGATGCGGCTTGCCACGGGTTGTGAGGCTGAAATCCGGCTGTCGGGGCTGGGGAAAGGGGAACCGGCTGCGGGGAGCCGTGGTGTGGCTGGGGCCGGCTGGGAGCAGGAGCAGGGCAGCCGCCGGAGAGGCAAAGGCAAACATCGCCTGTGCTGTTGGACCGCTGTGAATAGTTTTGTTGAATCCTCTCTGCAAAGAGCGATCCTCCCGTTGCTCTTTGCCGAGAGAGAAGGGAGCGTCGGCAGCCTGCGCATAGCACAGACGCTCACCTCAGCTCGTTCAATGCATGTACCGCACGCAGGACCCCGGGTACAGGCTGCCAGATTGCACCGTTTGGGCTTTGCTCTCTGAGAGTTCAGTTTTCTTTTTGCAGTTTCTGCATAACAAACACTTAATTGCTGGTAACATGGGTTTTCCTTGTTATCTGCTACGTTCCCCCTAAGCTGGTTTTCCTCCTTTAAAGAACTGTAATTATTAAATCTTAAAATCTTAGCAGAAGAACCATTGCAGACACATATTTCTGGGCTCTGCCAGGCACGGAGCATCCTTCAGAGTGAAAACCTGGCCTACTTCCAACCACAGTGTCTTTCCTGAAGCACATGGAGATTAATTTGTTTATTCCTTTCTTAAAAGTGCTTCTTTTCTAAAGACTGGATGTCAGGGAGATATGATTCGGACATGAGACTGACACCTTTGGAAATACTAAGGGAACCTGTTAAGGTCACTATCCCAGTAATGGAAACAAACAAACAACCAAAAAACAACAGAAAAATGAGAGGAAATAAAAGGCATTAAGAAAGAAGAGAACATTCTGGGATTTTGGTAAGAAGAGGGTGATGCTATTAAGATGACATCAATCACATTGATTTTTCCTTGTCTTTTTCTTTACATGTAAAAACAAGGCTAATATCAGAGCTTTCTATGATTTATCTTTATTAATTGTTGGTAGAAATGCTGCAGTTGTGGAGTACTTCTACTACAGGAAAACCTCAGTTTCAATATGCTGAGATTCCACCACACTTCTCTCTTATTCAGATCATGTGGAAGAGGAATGCATGTTTTCTTAAAAAATACTGGATTTCCCCACAGATAAAGCCAGGTTTAAAGGTTAGCTTTGGCAGGTCTTTACAGATGACAATGATTTTTTTATTTTTTACTTCAGAATAACTGTATTGAATAGCATCTTCCGATTTGTCAAAAAGGTTTTAATAATTTGCAGAGTCCTTCCCCATACTTTGTTTCAGATCCTTGATGCTGTGACATCAAAAGAAAAACAACAACAAAACAAACAAACAAACAAACAAAACCCCAGCAACAAACTTCTCCCCATTAATTATAAATGAGGTTTTAAGTATGAAATTAAATAAGGAAAACCACACACGCTTGTTTACTGTTTGCCAGTATCAGAAGCTTATATCAGGACATTATGCTAGTTGTCTCATAGTTTTGGGTAGGCTACTAGCTGATGTTGGTGCTATATTTTATGAATTTGTAATTCCACTAGAAAAGATAAGGTCTCAAAGTGGTATTACATGTGCAGTACATAGAAAAACCCTTGTGATAACTAGCAATTTTTTCTGCCCTCTTTTGTCTGTGTCTGTCCATCCCTAGTATCCCCTCCCAAATTAGGCTAGCATGTGGCTATCATGTATCCCCTCTGTGGATAAAATTATACATTGTGTTCAAAATCTCTGATTAATCTGATTAAGCTAGTGAGTGACTAATCCTTTAATCTCCTTGAGAGCCCTGTTATATCTGCTATGTGTCAGATTTGCAACTAGTCATCAGTTAAGTAAATGCTAAAAGTTAAGCAAAACTATTTGGGACCAACTTTAATATCTGCTTTTGATTAGTGACCTTTATACTTGGAATGGAGAACATGAGTGAAAATAAGAAATTGCCTGTGGTTGCAATTCTGCTGCTGCAAGTGTATCAGTGACCAAAGACCAATTTGCTGCTGCTCCCTTATTCTTCAGTGACTTAAATCTAGTGAACAGATAACTTCCCCTCTGCTTTGTTTCTTTCACTCTGGAAAGGAAATACAAAACATGCTTTCTGTGTATTTATAATTTAGAAAGGAAGTTCCGTTGTCAATTTCCAAGTGTTTGCTTTAGCCTCTCTTTTCATTAGTCAGAAATCATTGCACAACCTTCACCTGAGCAAACACAGACATATTTAAAAAGCTGCACTAAAGCAAAACAACACACACACACACAGGGAAAAAAAAAGCAAACAAACGAACAAAAAAACCCCTCATGTGTTTTACCATAATCAAAGGAGACTGTGTGGAAGGAGATTTGGGGCAGGGGGAAGGAAAATGTGCAATCTTTGTTGAAAAAAAAAAATGTGTAGACCTATTGCTGGCAGATGTAAAAGCATCAAGTCAATATGGTAACAAGGATCAATATGCCCTCAGGCAAGTTATGACTATGACAATGCTGAATGCATGTATAAATTTACCACTCCAACTAGCTGCCTAGGAATAAAATAAATTCAAAGCAACCATGCAGAGAGGAGTAAATCTTGAACCTGGTATCGCGCTCAGGGAGGTGGCCAGGACACCAGGAGACGTTCAGAAGGGCTGGTGGGAACACCTCCAGAGGAGCTGGCCCTTAGCACTGCCCTTCCGGCTGTCATCCGTGTGGCCTCAGGTCCACGTTCACCCCAACAGCACCCATGGGAGGATACACAAGGTGTGTTCAGCCTGAGTTCCACGGGAGCTACCCATCTCAAAACTGGGTTTTCCTCATATTTCATATTTGCAAATTACTTCATCCAGACTGTCCTTTACTCCCAGACAAGCCACCTGAGTGAAGCGGGGGGATGCTCCTGTGTCATCAAGGCGGCAGAATATTTCCTGAATTGTTCTTTTCAGGTATTTTCTTTGGGGAGGGCAGCACTGATGGGGAGCTGAGGATTGCAGAGTAAAACTTGGGTGAAATGGCCATTTTTGCCCACTTTGTCGGAGATTTCAGACAGGCCTGTGCAAAACTCAAAAGGTTGCAGAAACACCGTAGATTTCTATAAACCCATCTATATAGTGACTTTTTATAGAAACCTGAGATAAAGAATATCCATTAATTATAATCACACAGTCATACACATAAACAAAACATCGTAGCACTAGAGATCTTTTACCCTTTTTTTTTTAATGTGTTTATAATGTGTAATAATGTGTAATGTGATAATTATGTGTTATAATGTGTTTATCTTACCATCTTACCTTGACCAAAAAGAGAGTGAGTCTGGCAGACGGGAGGAATATCTAAGTAACAAGGAATAGGAGCACAATAGATTTTAGGCCATATTCCTCTTTGGATGGCACAAGCTGGTCTCCCACAGATTTCTATGACAGCCACATTGACAGCAGTGGGAATCAGGCATACTCATCCAAGGGCATAATTTGGCCCATAACGTATGAGGTTTGTCCAGCTTGTGAAAGCAGCAAGCAGTGCATTACAAACACTGCCTCTGTGCAGCTTACTGAGGGTGTAAATCCTCAGTGGCATTTTCTGTGTGTCTAAAATGCATTTGACAAAAATAGCGGAGGCTGCTTGAATCAATACCTGTTGAAAGAACTAACCTGCTAAAAGAATTAAAATTTGTTGCAACAAGGTTATCCATTTAACAGGTTTCTACTTGAATAACCAAACAATCATCATTTTATAGCCTAGCTAATGCCACGGTGCATCCACTGGAGAAAGTCTGATATTTTCTGTCCTTGCTTCTCAAGCCTGTCTTTGCAAATTTTTTCTACCCCTGCTCGCAGTGATTTCTTTTCACCCGGATAATGGTAATGGCTTATGTAATTATGACTGTGTACATGAGCTGAACTCCCTATGGATGTTTTGACTCTTATTATCTTTAACCTCATCCACCTCTGTTAGCGAACTCTCACCTTGATGGCTTGGTGGGGGATCAACTGGTGGCTGAAAGGAGGGCAGAGTGGTTACTGACAGGCAGTTCATTAATCCTTGTGGGGTATGACAATCAAGGAAGGGAAGGAAGGCAAAGGTCCTTTTCTCTCCACTTCTGCGCAGCTGACTGGCATCACTAGAAGCTGTTTGCAGTCACCTCTAAGAAGGCAGTACACTAGAACTTGGGCTGAGAGGTCAAGCTCACCAGGCTGTGGTTTTGCTTTGCTAAGAGATCCCACATACTGCTTACTGCTTGGAAGATTTAAAAAAAAAAAAAAAAAAAAAGTTTCATCATTGTTATTCTTTTGCAGCTCTATTAAAATTAATTTCCCACTCTTCTCCTTGCCCAGATGCACTGGACAAGAGATTCAGAGAGCTCTCGCTACTATAAACTGCTCACCCCAGGATGCTATTTGCCTTCTGCTTCTCCCCCTTCTTTCCTTCACATATCCCTTCAACCTGTACCATTAAGTGTAGTAGAAGAAGAAAATGATGTCCCCATAGGGCAGAGTTAAGTCTTCCTTCTGGCTAAAAATATGGTTTGGGAAACTGGTGAACTCAGCACAGCCTGGTCCTTGAAACAGGCAGGGAAAAGGACTGTCACCAAGAGGGACTGACCTTCCAGCCTGAGCTGGCTGAACCAAAAAGTCATGGAGAAAAAGTAGGTTTGGGTCTAAGGAAAACGTTGTTTAAAGCTATCAGATGAAAACCCATGGAAAATTTTTCAAGCCTTGATGAAGCTTTTTGCTTGACAGTTGTATGCTTAATTTAATTCTGAGGTCCTTCGGTCCTTTTAAAATACTTTTTTCCCTTCTTACAACTAGATCATCCATTTTATGAAAAATGAAACTCAAAGCAGAAGTGTTCCAGTGAAAGTTTTCTGAATTCTTCTAATCCTCTGCCTGTTCCAAACAACAAACAAGGAGTCACCAGTTCTGCCCAGTATCACAAATCTTTTCAGCCCACCTGAAACAACTTACTTTGCTTGTTCACTCTGCACAGAGAAGTGTTCCGTTCTTCCATGAGCCTAGTGGAAGGTGAAGGAGACCCTGCCAGGGCACTTCCTGGGACATTGGCAGCACATGGACCTTGCTGCTGGAACCACACCTCCTGCTGCTCTTTTACAACCGTGACTCAAAACAACTGAATAGTACCTGTGCTTGCTCCCCAGGATGGGCAAGGTCTTGGTTCATTCCCTTTTGTTTTTCTTCTAAGTTCTTTTCCTCACCCAGCAGAGTGACTCCTGCACATGGTGGGTCGCTTCTGCCTGGCATCAGCACATACCTGGGGGTACTGGCCACAGCCCAAAGTCTTGGCAGTACCTTGAGAAGAGAATAAGGAAAAGGGCAAGGAAAAACAATGACAATGGGGGGCTCATTGCTGGATATGAGTGAACTTACTATTACTGACCTCAGAAATTGGACAACCACAGGAGGTGTGATCAACCATCTGTAAAATTTTTGAGAATTAATTTGAGATCTCGGTCCAATTTCTTCTGGTCATATTAAACACTGAGCTAAGCGGAGTTTTCCTTTCCCAGAAAAAAGCACCAAGGCTGAAACGTGGGAGCTTAGTTAACAGAAACCCACGGTGCTAAGATCCAACCTGTGTGCTGAGAACATTTCTGGTCCCCTTGAGTTGCTGCCATTTTTCAGTCACAATGTATATGCTGGAATTTTAAAATCTGCATTGAATGCTGATTTATAACATTTGACATGTTACATGCATGGTATGTTAAATGACTATTGAACCAAAACTCACAGTGATTTCACCAAAGTGCATCCTCACCCTTCCTCATCCCCATCCAGATCCAAAGCCAATAAAGAACTTTCTGTTTTTTCCTTTGGACATTACTGAGCTTTGGATTTTTTGTATATTGCCAGAAAATGAAATCAACAAAAGCAGTACAGCCTGCATCATGTTTTCACACTGTTAAGGATATAAATGACCTCTCTGTATGAGAACCACATGTTAATAGATTTTTGGGTAGTCTAAATATCTCCTTTTTTGTCCAAAGCAAAAGCAATTCAACTACAGCAACAGCAAGAATGAAGTAAACAAAATAAAACTAACAGCAACATTGACCCATTTGAATATTATTAATTGTATGAGAGAAAACCTCCTAGACCATTTAAAAAAAAAAAAAACCAGTGGCCCATACAAACCCAGGAAATCAGATTATCTCTATCTCACTAGATCTAGGGTCCTATTTACTTTTATTATTTGACTACGAAATTTTTCACTATTTTTATTTTCCACCTGCTTTCATGTAATTCCAACACTGCGCTGGATTCCTCTTGTCCTCTTATTCAGGAATGAAGCACGCATACCAGTTTTACACAGATAGGTAGAGATGGCCTGACAAAACATTTTGGGACGAACATAGAAGCAGCTTGTACAGCATCGTTCTTTGCAGTGGAATTAATAGTTATGTCTTTAGATTTGTTTTATGAATTCCATTCTCCGATGAGATTGAATGCCCATCACTGGTGCAAAAAAGTTGGTTCGTTTTCCTACGACAGAACTTCCACTTTAATTGCCAGAAAAGTCTGCATTTCTCAGAGCTTCTCACCCCAGCAGGATCTTCCTTCTGTAGCACTCATAATCTCCACCTGCCTTTCCTCTTCAAAGTTAGCAGCTGTGGTTCTTCTGTATTGAACATTAGTTGGATACAAGAGCACTGAGAGCTGAGCAATAACTGCAAGAGCTACTGCTGAGATGTAGTGTCCATATGGACAGTATACCTTAACATTAAGACCTGCCTTTACTGAGTTTGATCCTGGCCCCATGAGTCGAACTCTAGCTGTCAGGGGACTTGTTGTAAGTAATGGTCATTTGTGTTTCATAATTATCTTGAATAAACACAATTAGTTCCACATTCTGCTGTTTTCTTCCTAAGGCATCTGTAAACATTCTGTACTATTCTAGCAAATGGCTTTTGGCAATCATTAAAAAAAAAAAAAAACCCAAAGCAAAATGGTTCTCAGTGGATCCTTTTAATTTATTCTAAGGAGCATGCCCAGAGGAGTAATGAGACTTACTAGACAGTAATGGCAAAGGGATATTATCTTTCACTTAGTTAACCATCGTAACCCACTTTGAAGAATCTCCAATCACAGTCCTCATGTGGTTAAATTAGAACATAGACTCAAGAATTTTCACTTCAGGGTTTCTCCCAGAAGGCAACGTAATGTATTTGGTATAGAAATAATGTAGGCATTGTACTTTCCTTCTCCCTTTGAAAAAGGATATCCAACAAAGCCAGCCAAATGTGTTACTAAAATGAAAAAGGAGTGCAGAAATTTTCGACAGCACCAGGCATGCAAAAATCTGTTCTTTTCTCAGGGTTGCTGACCCTTTGTAGCCTTTGGGCACTGGTCAATTTACTTGTCCTCTCTGTGCCACTTTTATTCTCTCTGTGATATAGGAACAGGTAGCATTTGTGCACTTCTGTAATTCTGTTTAGATTAAAAGCATTGCAAATTCACAGTAATACCATCCCCTATATAATAGTAGCACTGGGTTTTCATATGGCTAAGATAATAGAATGATATTTCCTCAAGATAATGGAGTCTTGTTTTAAATTGTACATTAGGAAAACAGAAAACCAGTAGTGCCAGTCCATTAAAAATGAAAAAACCTCACAAAAAAGCTTACTGAATGAGGAGGAATAAGCGATGCAGCCCTTGTTCTAGTAAGCAGGCAGTTAAAACCGTGAGGAAAGTGTCAATTGGTAAAATTAGCTAAAAAGTTACTCTGAGTTTTTGCCCTACATTTGGACTATCAAAACTGAGGCAAACTTTTCAAAGCAAATTGCTGAGGATTGCCAAGTCAACAAGCTGTTCTGTGCTGCAAGGGACATATTTATGGACATACTTTCGACAAGACGTACCTAGTGCTACCAAGCTGTGCTGTACTAAAGAGCAGTAAGTATCAGATAAACTGATTTTTTTTTTTTAATAAAGGATTTCACACATGAGAATGATTAAACACAGTTCAAATATTCAGAAGTGTACAAACCCTCCCTCCCAAACTCACTCCTCTTTTCTGCTACAGTAGTGTCTCAACAAAGTAAGAAAAGCCAGGAAATTCAAAGATAAGAAGGTTACTATACAGAATTTTATAATCCATGCACTTGTGAAGAAGACACTGTGAAGTTAATTATGTATGAGTACTAGGTCTTCAGTAGTAATTCTTATTTTAGTGGAGTTGTGCATAGCATTTTTAACGACATTCCAGAGTATGTTTTTTGAATCTATCAGTTTCTCGTTCCTTAAGGGCTGTGTTTTTAAATAGCTTCACAACCTTTTCTCAAGAAAAACACCCTAAAAATAATTCTAGCCTATGAGACAAACAAAGCTAACATAGCAAGCAAGAACACCTAGGCAAAGGGCTTACTGCTGGTCACTAGTTATAAGGACCAGGGATTTGCATGGCAATTTTCTTTAAGAGTCCACCTTAACCGCTTGTATGTGACGGGCCAAATATACTGAATTTCTCTGTAAGTTCCTACCAAGGCAGATGTTATCTCCAGACACAAGATTGTTTTACACACTTAGATCCCTTTGCAGCTCCAGGCCCTCGGGAAGAATACGGTGATATAGTTTACTTCAATCCCTGTTAACAGAAGGGTAAATTACTGAATACACATAACTTTTCCATTACTGTGGGCTAAGAACACCCATGTGGAGAGTACCTATTGCTGGGAGAACACTCCATATCCAACCATCATACAGGTGAGTGCAGCAGTGGTGTTACAAAACCCATCAGAGAAAGCCTACACAACCCTTAGAGAAACGCAACTTTAACCTTCAACCTCATTCGTGTTTCTTGATTAAATTAGAAATGTTGCTATGAACAGGCAAGGATTTGTGTCGGTGACCTTGTTTCAAAGCTAGCTGGGCCTTTTGGGTCTACTAATACATCTGAAAATGATAGGAGCTGCTGTGGTATGTGTCAGATCACAATCTTTTTCCTAGGATATTCTACTGTCTTAGAAGAGACCTGTTTTCTGGTGTGGTGCTTCCCTGAGAGTCTTCAATATTCTCCTCTAAACTGCTAGAGCTCAGGATAAAGCTCATTCAAACCAGAACCGGAATGTCACTCACCAGGAGGCAACTCCATGATCTAAAAAATGTTATGACTAATTTCATTTTTTCCTATAGCCCCTTTCTTTCATGTAACCTTAGCCATGTTTCTGAGTAGCTGCTGTCTACCATGACATTTGTTCATTGGAAATGTCATATACAGAATGTGTATGTGCATCTTCACTTATTCTTTTTATCATATGAAGTAATTCTATTAAGTACAACTTTTTTAATACTTCTGAAAGAAAGATACCCATTAAAGTCTTCTGGGTTTCAACAAATATGATGTTTAGCTTTTGTTATTTTAAACCACAAAGTTCCTAATAGCTTGTGGGGGGGTGGGGAAAGGAGTTTGAATTACAGGAGCATAAAAAGCAAAATTCACTCTAAATAAGTAATCTGCATGCAGCACAAAAACCAGAACACTGCAGAATGTTTTCTCACTTCCCTTCCGGACTCCAAATGTTCTCAAAAAATAATTTAATATTTACCTTTAAGAATAACCTTAACCTTAGGGGCTTTCAAAGAGAGACGTTGATTTACTTGTATCAGACATAACACAATCCCTTACTGAAATATTTGAAAATACATTCATTCCAGTGCCTGCAAGTCAGATTTCTTCTTTTTAAGTGTGAATTTGAGTTTTGGAGGATTTTTTCCTCCTAGTTTTGGTAAGAGATATTTAAGCAGAAAGAGCAGCTTGTTTCCTTGACAGCAGAGAACCAACTGTTTTGGTTTTCTTTGTTCCATGTCTGTTCAACATACTGTATCCATAGAAATAGCTGCTGTCCCAGAAGTTCAAACATTTTGTATTATATATACCCAAAGACTGGGTTAATGCTACCTTAACTTTGCAGAGTTTCTATCAAAAAATTTCACAAATAAAAAAAAAAAAAAAAAGAAAAAGAAAATAAAGGTTCCCACGGCAACCCTGTACATTCTGTATATTTTCTGATTTCATTCTGTATATTTTCTGATTTCTACTTAACATTTCAAAAATATCAATATTAAACTACACATTTAAGAAATAAAGACAAATGTAATGCATTGCTTATAAGCAGAATTAGTGACTGGCTGTTACAAATGAAACTTCTACTTTTGCTTTTGCCGTTTTTGTTTCGCACAATGTGAAGAACTGCCTGTTTGTTTCAAGCGTACTGGTTTACAGTGGACCTAATACTTTACCAAACGTTTTCCTGTGTTTCACAAGTGAGGTAATGTCTGGGTTACATGTCTCAGGGCCAGGGTCTCACTTCTAAGACAAAAATGCAACTGATGAGCTGTACCTGCAAACAACCCTCTCTGTCTCCTCCCTCAGACCTCCCTCCTCCTCAGCCTCGTTCACCATCCACCTCTATCTTTGCACGAGTAACACCACGTACATAGCGGCTTTTTTGCCGTCTATGACACGAGGGGACAAATATTTTGAGGATGAATATTGGAAAAGTCTCAGCCAAGCCAAGCATGAGAGCCTCAGGCTCCATGTTCTCCTCTTAACATGGCATTCTACAAAGATTCTTCCCACCACCTGAAAAGTTTTGGTGGGAAGGATGACTTCCCAGAGAGCTATGAAACAGTGAGAAGGAACATGACAACAAGGTTACAACTGAAACAGATTTGGAACTTTTGTTCCAATATCCTTTGCCTGGGGTTCTTTACAAACCACTGGGAGTGCATGCAGAAACCATAAAAACAGTTCCCACCTTCCTGAAGATCAAACCACCCTTCAGGTTCCAGGGTTTACAGAACGCCCTGCCGTGAGTGCCCAGGATGCTCCATGGTGCCTGGTACATGGATTGCAGCTTAATTAAACCGCAAATCACACAATTCCAGGATGAGGCCCAGTTACTATTTGACTCAGGACAGACTTATTTTTCATTTTCTCTAGAAAATGAGCCATCTCCCAGCACTGTGCCGCCTGGCTCAGTGTGGATCTCTGGTGACCCTTCGGTGTTGAAGCAAGGAGGGGGATCTGCAGTGGGTCCGGCTGTGCCATGGGAAGTGAGAACCTCTGTGCACGCCTGGAACTTCCTGGGCCATGGAGTATTGATGAGCTGAAAAAAAAAAAAAGCAGCCAGGCTTGTGCCTGTGATTTGCTGTGCCTGCTAGCTCTGTCTCTCTGTATATATGTATACATGTGTGTGTGTGTGCTGGTGTGGGTGTAAGTGCATATTCTCATAATATAAATAAATACAAATAAGCATACACACACATTTCTGCACAAATATTTATACAGATACAAAAGAACAGGAAGGGAAACTATGATGAAATAGCAGTATTTTTGCTCAAAGGACTCACTGTGCAGGGGGAAAACTGTATTTGCAATGGATTTTTTTTTTTTTCTCGAACATCGGCTCAGCAACTTCACAAAACCAACATGGCCTTCATACAACAGCCTTTATCACTTTCTCTCATTGTGTCCTTATGTACAAGGGTAAAGACTATTCTACTGCATCCAAGTACAGTGTGCTAAAGGGAGGGTGAGCAGTGGGGAGCCGTGCCTGTGCCACTGTCCTTTGCCTGTTCCTGATTCCATGGCCTGAGGCAATGGTTTGCATTTTTAGGACAACAGCCGGCTATCTGCAAGCAGGAGACCACTCGTCAGGCTTCATTACTGCACACAAAATGACACTAGTGAGCCTGTGGTCACAACCGTGCTTATGGTGCGCTGAAAAGCCATTACATCTCATTGCAACAAAAAACTGCACGAATGTACAGGCTGACCAGCCCCATAAATTGCCAAAAACCTGACAGGTCAGCTTATTTATGCAATGTAGTACCTGCAGTACAATTTCTGGATTGAAGCTATAGAAAGGGACAAAAAACTAGGAAATCTTTTCATCAAAAGTGTTATACTTTAACAGGCGATGCTCCTGTTTTCTTTGCTGAGCATTGAGAAAATAAAGAATTTAATTCTGCTGCATGCTTGCAGCATTAGGCATGGCCAGCTGAAGTGTCTTCCCCTTCTCCACATTAGCAACCCTAAAAGCATAGTTAAAATGTAATGACCAGCATTAATGGATTTTCATGTTTGATAATGTTATTTTTCGTTGTTCAAATTTTTGATATTATACAGATCACATTGACGTATCTCATATATAACATTTTAACTTAACCATAAGTGAACTGGCTTCTGCTATAATTATAGACATTATTATTTGTTTAAGTTGGATAATGACTATATTTAATAAACTTGCATGTAAAGGATAAAACTCAGAGACAAAGAAAATGCAGCCATTAGGATTCTGGAACATTCCCTTCCAAAGGAAATTAATATCATAATGTGGCTAGAATTTATTTATTTTACATATAATTGACACTTATTGACAAGTGCTGCGAACAAAAGAACCGTGGGCCAGATTCTGATACTATGTGCATGTGTGTGTATACATAAAAAGAGAGAGAGCGAGCAATTTTATCCTGGGGAAGTAAGATATGTAGAAACAGGGATTGTCTTTTCAGAGGTCAGATGCTATAGATGGGGAAAGCAGGAAAGTTTCCAGGCTCACAATGGCTTTCTCAAGTTATTCTGCTTCCTTAGCATCATTTGTTGATAACAGCTGTAACAGTGTTAAATAACTTGATGTCACTTGGGGGATTGTGCCAGTGCATGCACGTTGTAGCTGAGTTCAGCATTGGGAATTTTTTTTGTGTTAATAAAACTGTTGTTGTACCCAGCAAATATTAACACGCGTTTTCCTTTCCTCAAAAAAAATATTCCTGTTCATATTTTGGGCTACAAATGCTCTCAAACAAACATTTAATGGTAGGTTATTGTGATGGGGAGAAACTAATTATTTTTGACAAAAGTCCTAATTGTTTCTTCAAGTGGGGGGTTAACTACAGGTCTTGCACTCAATTTCGTAATGGGCATTGGAGCTCTGTAAAGCACATATTTCTGTTGCAACAAGACCTGGCTTTCCAGCTTAGCTCTTCCACTTCTTCAAATGTTAAGGACATCGGGCATGTTAAAATGTGGGGGAGGGGAGTTCTCTGCAGAAAATTCTTCGGGGGACTCAGCCATGTGGATTGAACTTTACCTGGAAGCTGCATTAAACTTTTCCAAGGCCTCTGGTGTTCAAAAAATGTAGGATGCTGTCACATTGATTAAATATCTGGGTCTTGACAGAAAGTCCATCAGCTGTAACTTTGAAGGCCACAGATATGATGATGGAAGTATAAAAGCAGCCCATGGACCTGTGAATGGCAGTGCATTACTTTAAAAAGATTGATATATTGTCACAGTAACACCTACCAGTAAGAGGAACTAATCTGTCAGAGGTTTCTCAGCATCCAGTTATCGAGTTGCTCCTATACTGGCTCTTGCCGTTGATACTGAGTTATGTGACAATAGGCATCCCATAACGTGTTTCTTCCCAGCACATACAGAGCAACATATAGGTAATTATTTTCAGCAGTTCACACTGGTGTCAATAAGTGGAAGTTTTATTGAAAACTACAGGGTTGCTATGGTTGTACCCAGACTTAGGAATCGAGACTCTATGAACTAGGGAAGGTCTCATAATAAATTCCAGGGCCACTTTTGCCTTGATTGGCTAAACATGACCTCTTATAAATAAATATCATATTCTCTAGAAACAAAGCTGGGGTGTAGCACAGTCCAATAGCTAGGAAAACAGACTGATCATTTGAGAGCTGCACTCCTATGATCTGTATTGGCCTGGGCTCACCAGCTGACCCCGGGGAGGTAGAAAGTTTTGAAGTTTTTTCCTGTTCACAAAAAGTAGCTCATTTTGTAGATGACTTTACTCAGGAAAGCTGCTGGAGGCTCTATTGTTTCTGAAGAATGGCACTCCACAAGTCTCTTGGCATGGTCAGGTGAGCATGAGCAAGGTTTTCACAAGCAAGCTGAAGATCCTTGACACCTGGTTGAGATGCATGAGCAGAACAGGTACCTGGTGCTAACCAGCAGCACTATGAAGGACCCAGTAAGTTATTCTGTGATTCTGCATAAGCCATCTCCACAGTAGCTCATTTTCAGCAAAGATGTGAACTGACTCATTTCCCTTATGTCGTGCCTGGTAAGTGCAAGTACGGTCCATTTTGATATCTCCACTGGTATGGCGGGGGATCAACCAGTGGGCAGAATGAGGCAAACAGGAGATAGGGGCTTGCGTGCTCACAGCTTCAGAGTACTTTATAGTCTAATTACTATTTTAATTAATCCCAGCAGTTTAAACACAGAACCAAAGCAGTAAAAAGTACCTCAGAAAAGCTACAGGTATACGGACTGGAAGAGCTATTAGCTTCGTCAATTCTAAAGAGGAAACCTGCACATTTACTCACTGTTATATTTAATAACATCCCAGATAGCTGCTGGGCAGTGGGATAACACCAAATCAATTAAGCAAAAGCACTATCAGCCACTAGTCTTTTGTTGTCATCTGTCTGTATCACCTCCTAGAGTACAAAATTCTGGAGTTTAAAGGTAGGGACAAGAGTAACAAATCCTTTCTGTTTATATAGTGCTGTATATTACATGTTAAAGATGCTGCCAATATCTTACACCACAACATCCAGGAAGGGGCTTTCAGAGATGAGGAAAACTGAAGTAGATAACAAGTAATGTGTATTTGGATGCAGTAAAAACAGTATTTCCTGGGGCCTGCTGAATGTCGCTCTAAAGCCAACTCAGCTGCACACAAGACCAGCAGTGACAGCCAAGGCGCCTTTTGTAGCTTTGAACCATCAGAGTTCCACTACCTTCTGGCATCTGTCTAACCTTCCACACTTAGTAGTAGGATATGTCACAGCATCATAGAATACCAAGTTGGAAGGGACCTCAAAGATCATTTGGTCCAATCTTTCTTGGCAAAAGCATGGTCTAGGTGAGATGGTCCAGCACCTTGTACTGCTGAATCTTATAAGTGTCCAGTGTTGGGGCATCCACTCTTTCTCTGGGGAGATTATTCCAATGGCTCATTGTTCTCATTGTGAAAAATTTCCCTTGTGTCCAATCAGAATCTCCCCAGGAGTAACTTGTACCCGTTACTCCTTGTCTTTTCCGTGTGACTCCTTGTAAAAGGGGAGTCTCCATCTTTGCAGCCACCCTATAAATACCAGAAATTGTGATAAAGTCTCCCCTAAGCCACCTTTTCTGAAGGCTAAACAAATCCAGTCCTTTCAATCTTTCCTCACGTGGAGGCTTCCCAGGACTTTGATCATCTTTGTGACCCATCTCTGCACCCTCTCCAGCCTGTCCACATCTTTTTGTATAGTGGGGACTAAACCTGAACACAGTATTCCAGGTGTGGCCTGACAAGCACTGAGTAGAGCAGGATAATGACTTCTTTGTCTCTGCTGGTGATGCCCTTGTTCATGCAGCCCAGCATCCTGCTGCCTTTCTTTGCTGCAGCATCACACTGGTCACTCATATTGAGCTTGTTGTTCACCAGGACCTCCAGGTCCCTTTCCATAGAGCTGCTCCCCAGCTGGGATCCTGGATTATGTTTTTCCAGGTGTGAGATCTTATGCTTGTCCTTCATAAGGTTCCTGTTAGCTCACTCTTCCAGCCTATCCAGATCATCCTGCACGGCAGCTCTCCCTTCTGAAGTGCCCACTTTCCCACTTAGTTTGGTGTCATCGGCAAACTTTATCAGGGTACACTTGATGCCATCATCCAGATGGGATATATGTCAGTATATATTTCTATGGTAAGGTTAACTTGACCTGTTCAACGCCCCAGTGATCAAGTCCAGGTGTACAAAGACACATTATAACTTGCCTTCTGTATTTCTAAAGTTGATGAGCTACTGGGCCTCTGGAGTGACTACACTAAGACCAACACCTATATTCCCTGTCTACGCAATGGAGCAAGCACATTGCAAGAGCCAGTCACTGCCCTGGACAGCAGCATACTAAGCAACACAAGTGGAGAAAATAGCAGATTTGTGGAGGCTTGTGTGTGGTTATTAGTGCAATACTAAACCACATGGTAATTAGTACAGGTACCACATCCAGCAGTTGGCAAGCAAGTCTCTCAGCAAAGCTATTAAATCGTATCACCTCACATCAAGGCCTAGTCCCTCAAAAGCAAGCTACTATACTCTAGTGCAGGTAGAGGAAATATGATCAATGTCGTTTCACTTCCCTTTCACTTTGTAAACAAAGCACATCAGCCACGCTGCGTGATGAGAAGGCCGTGTGACCTTCAGGTGAATTCAGGTTGTTTTCACCATCGGAAATGCTGGGTCTCTAGAGCTACCCTTCTCCCTTATTCCATTTAATGTAGTTATTCCCCTTCTAGAGTAGATACTCCTCAAGGCACCACATGCTATAGGTCAGCAATAGATGGTTCACAACACCGTGGCCTCATAGAGATTTCCAACAAGTGGCACGAGTGAAAAGAACCCAGAAGAAAACAAACCAGATCCTGGTGGCTGGTACACTTGTTCCTCTCAGTAGTCCTGCATCAAACCCTGAAACAGCCTCTGCAGCTGGAAGATCTTGCTGAATATTTGGTTGTTATCAGTTCTCCACCCATCCATGTCCTCAAACTTTTTAATGCTGTAGGGATATTGTTACACTACCTACAGAAAATGCCGACATAATAACGGTGCTGTAGAAAACTCTCAAATACATGGATATTTCAATTTATTTTAAGTGTTCCATCTGGAATATCATAATGCACTATTTACTGCTGTTTCTATATTTAAAACTGATAGGCTACACTTATAGCAGCTGTTAAGATAATAACCAATGGGGGACAGATTGATATATACCTTAATATGCCAGCCTTTCAAAAGCTCTTAAAATAGTTCAAACCCACTTCAGCTTCGAGGTTTACGTATGTGCAGCCTTACAACTTCTAGGGTGAAAATCTCTCATGACTTACTGAGCCTTTAAAGCCCAAGGTACCACCTGAGACAGTCTGAACTTAAAACACTGTGTTTGCCAAATACCCTGATGTGTTGCCTTTAAAAACCTGAAAAGAACCCCATGGCTTCCAGGTATGCTTTTTTCATCAGATCTAAAATTATTCCTCCTTTGCATTTTATTTTCTCCCCATTTTAAGTTTGAGCAGTTAGGTTTCCTCACTGAGACTGATTTTCCACTCACAATTACACTGAAAAGCTGCTGAAGTAAAGTCATAACAGAAATGAAGACCAAGACCCATGATTTCTACCTCAAAATGTATAATTCTTGATCCTTCTCTCAGGGCACTCACAAATCCAACATGTGGCAAAACCATCATGTAATTATTAACTAGATGAGCATGATACTGGTATGTAGATATAGATTTCTTGCTTAGAAGTCGGCTGGAGTCATCTTTACCTCTGTTCCACACTACCAGGACCTCAGAGAATTCACAGAGGAGCAGCACCAAGGAAAGTCGTCACCACCTTTTTCCATGACAGCTGACACTCCAGCAACAAGCATGAGGCTTTAAATGGTAGAAATGGAAATAGAATTGCTGCCACCGCCACCTGTACTCCATGGCTTTGGCCACTCCTGCTTGGTGTCAGGGGACTGTCTACTCGGCCTTTTGAACTCTCTATCGTGTTTTCTTGAATATTCAAAAATACTTGTGATGCAGAATTCAACCTATTACTGCATGATAAGGTGAAATGGAAAACTGGAGATGATCAGATAGTTGAAGCTATTAGTAATAGTCCATCTTCACTTTCTTACCCCGTGGTTTCCTCCTCTGTCGTTGATCATCACTTGTTCATCTACCCATTTCCTTCATTCCATTTTCAGATGCCCTGGTTGCTGGTTTGCCCCTCTGGCTTGAACAGGAGCAGCCAACACCTGGCACTCAAAGTTGCTGATGAGATTGGTTTAAATGGAATCACTTCTCTGGCGATGAAACTCAGAGCAGATTTTTCAGCCCCTTCGCTCTCACACCCTCTTTTTCTCACCACTCATCCCCCTCCTGCTTTAGGGTGCCTTAATGTGATAAGGTGCTATACACAGTTAGTCGAAGCTGCTGGTTTAGAATTGTTAGTGAGAGCTAGCTAACACATGTGCGCTGTGCGTACATATTTTATTATTACCTTTCTAGCACAGTCAAGTCTGTCAAAGGAAGTATGGCTTTATTTTACAGTTTTCCATTGTATTTAATGTTTTACACCTCAGGAATGTTTTATAAGTGGGGCATAAGTTGTAGGAGCAGTTGAATTTGAATCAGATACACATTCTAACTTCAAGCCCCCTATTAACTTTTTCATCTCCCCGCAGAAGTTGTTTCTGTCCATATTTTTATTTCAGCTGGGTTGAGTGGGAGAAAGAACTCTAAGGGAGGTCTTAGCAGATGGTTGTCACAAACTGCATACGGCAATTGAGAATTAGTGTGCAAGCATATGCAACCTGGTACAGTATGAAACATTCCAGCATATGAACACTGAAGTAAATCAAGCTTGGACAGGATTTTTTTTTTTTTTATTATGAAAATTAGAATTTAGTTTCTCTTTTCATCGGCACATATGGATCTCAGGGTTTTGCAACATATGGGGCCAAACTCTGGACTTAAGTGTGACTCCTTGGAAATCTAGTTAAACTTAGTGCAAATTTGTTTCACTAAGTTCAATGGAAAAATAAAATACGGACAAATACAAACACAGCTATTGTGTATATATATGTATATATAAAATGTCTATTTTTATCTTCATCATTCCCCCTGCTCCAAACATGCTCCAAATAACCTGTAAAAGAAACCTACTAAAGCAAAGAGTGGAGAAGAAAGGTGGTTCTGAAAATTATAACTTGCATACATATGCTGTTGGGCTTTTTTTTCCTTTAGAGAAGCGGCACCTTCTCTGGAAAAATTGACTGGAACAGGAATAATATCAAGTGGGGGAGCAAACACCCTTTTGTAGGTCATGCTTTAAACAAGCATGGGGAAGGTTTTTGATACTCTGCCTTGAGATGCGGCAGCGTTCGAGCAGGTCTCTGCCTGAGCAAGGGTTCAGGTGGCATCTGTTCCCCTGTGTCCTGCTTTCCAGGCTGCAGGAGTGACCCTGATCCAGGACAGTGACACCCACCTCCCCTCTCCTCCCTCCCTCCTTGTCCTCTCTGTGCTTGGGGTACGGAGCGAGGGAGCAGGGGAGGGATTTTAGGAGTGGGTTTTGTTGTGAGGGAAGGTCCTGGAAATTATGCCTCGATGCTTCTTAACTTACTCACTTGCCCTTCTCTCTAAGTTATGGAGGTGGAAAAAAGAACCAAAATGGAGAGAGGGGAAAGAATGCAAATACTGGCACACAAGGAAATACTGAATTACATATTGGTCGACCAAAACACAAATCAACTCAAAACTACAGGAGTCCACCAACATGCACATAAATCATTTATAACGATAAACCAAGGCTAGGTCCAAATCTCATTAAAGTATATGAATCCTTAATCTATTTTGGCAAAAAAGAGCCAATACACATTTTTTCTTTTTATCATAAATTACAGTTCTGTGGCACTGTGCAAATATTACCAAGCTGTAAGACAGCTGTGCTCCATTAAAATGTGTAATGGTCGCTGATTTCTTACAGCACATGGTCATCAGGCTGAATCTACAGCCAGTAATTAGGAAGATGAAATGTTTAATTGTGCTTTAATTTTGATAAAATTTATCTGTCACACATCCCGTAGTCAAGCAGTATGGTCACAAATCAATGTCATCAGGCCCAAGCAAGAACTGAAGCACCACACTCTTGTTCCTGACAGATTCATTTGAATATCAGACTGCTCCGGATGAGCCACCAGACTAGCAAAACAAGTAAAAACTTTCCCTGTGAGCATAGCTCCTGTGGCATATGTCTCATCACCTAGGCTAGAAGACACAGAGGTCAAGGCAAAAGGTGGATATTTGCCTTTCGTCTCTCACTCAGCAAGTTCTCTGGGCACAGCAGCCCACCTAAAATTTTTTTTAAAAGCCAGAAAACTCCTTCTTGACTACTTAATCAAGCCTCAAAGGTTGAGAGACAGTCAGGTCAGACAGTGGTTTCTGTTCCTTATTCCCACTCTTTTATTTGTTCTCCTGCTGGAAAACCATGTGAGGCAAAACCAGCGTCCATTGTGTAGGCAAGAGGCAATCACTCACTTCCCTGCTGGCATTGCAGCAGTGCACATTACAGCAACCAGTCATGTGCAGATTATTACCACACATATGCATTATTATTTTTCTCCCTTTTTTTTTTTTTTTTTACGCTGGAGTCCACATGGTGTGTCAAAATGGAAGAGCACTGCCTGAATAGTGCCCAGTTTCATTTTTTAAAAATGCATGCTTTACTTTTAATACATCCAAATACGGGACCCATTTTGTTCATGAATGGTATTTTTCATTCTTTCCCTCTCTCTTTGAATCAGACTAACAGAAACAGTACCCAAGATAGACCAACTGCTTTGCCTTGATGGTGGACACACTGGCCTCTGCTCAAAAACGGTTCTTAATTGTTTTCAAAGAGCCATTGTTGATATTGACCATCTGTCCTACTGGAAGATACACTTGTAATATAGTAGCACCCCAACTACAGGGACTGAACCCAGCAGTGCTGGATTAAGGAACATAAGCCTCTCCCTGCTTGAGCAAAAAGACAGTGCCCATAACTTCAGATGCTGTAGCTGACCCAGAAGCACTGGTACATGATCCACACAGACTCGGGGAAGGAAGGATAACATTGGGTCACAATGCAACAAAGGCTATGTAGGATGTTGGTGGCATGAGTGAGAGCAATTATTATCACCCCCCCTTTGGAGCAAAGCCATACCCAGCTTCAGATATCATATAGTTTGGGGATTGGAAGAGTTTACCACCATGCATTCATTGGACCAAACCACCTGGAGTTGGGAACCTGGTTTGCCTTTTACACCTACTGAAGGGTGAGTCTCCGTGTGTCTCAGCAGAGAGCAAGTGCCCTGGTTTTGTTTCCCTAAATTAGACCTCTGTGCACACAGCCATGTATTCTGCAGATAGCTGTAAACAGAAGATTACTTAAAAAATGGCAAGGAGGCAGCTTTGCTACCATCTGCTATTCTGATAGCCAATTCAGAGACACAAAAACTTTGGACTATATTCTGTCTGCTGTTAAGACAGGAGATCACATATACTGGATTACTTACTGGTCTCATTTTCTCTACAAAACAGTCAGCTGTCCATCCTTGTTCTTTTAAATCTGAGAGCAGGCTTTGGTAACCCTCCCCATGAGGTCCTGTTAACCCACCTGCTGATTACTTTACCTTTGCAGTTTTTTTATCATTCCTACTCTAGACCCAGAAAATCCGCTGGTTCAAAGGCTCCAGCTGGGGTTTTCCCATGAAACTCTCTTATCCCTCTGTCTGCTTAACCTTGACATGACCTTGATTTTTAAAAGTCTTAATAGATGAGAGACCAGAAAGTTAGTATCTCTAAAATAGCATTCATAATTAACTGTATGAATATGCTCGTGTCCTGTTTGTAATAAACTTGTTGTTGCATTTCTGCTGTGAATATAAAATGTGTATTTCTTATCTACGACCTCTCTGGGACTGCCTCAGTCTTAATTTGAAGCATGTCATTTATCTGAAATCAGTTATTTTACCCAGCATTCTGGAGTTCTTTTATTCTTTTCCACGATCAGATGCCAGCTTTAGCAAATGTTGGAGCATCACTGGTCTGGACTCTATTTTCTGCAACAACATCTCACAAAACATTTTTATTTAATTTTCCCATAAAATATTAGATAATCAGGTTTACAATCTAAGAACTAGTGAAGTTCTCTGAAAATCAGTTAGCTGCTGTGAAAATTCATTTTTGGGGGGTTTTGTGTTGGGCTTTTTCCACATTTAGAAACATATATTTACAGATACTAACTGTACCTTTCAGAGGAAATCATAAACTATTATTCAGCCCTTCATATGTTCCAGATGACATCATCACAACATACTCTAAACAGAACTACGCACTAAAATGGTCACAGGAACTGGAGCCAGGGCAGAATTGTTGCTTACTCTCCACTGCACAGCTCTAGCACTGTGTCATGGCCAGCAGGCCCTGACTATGGACTTGATGGTTTTGACTTCACAACACTAAAAATTTTAAAGCCCAACTCTTGAAGAGGGCTTTCCATGTCATACCTCTTGCTGCGAACAACAGGAATTTATTTATTTACCTGTAATTTATTATTTAGTTTGATTTTATTTCTTGCACAGTGTTGACATAGGAGAATCTGCTCACCTTCTCATCCTGGTTTTTGATGAGATGCTGCTTGTAATGTACAAATGTAATGTAAAAATAATTGCTATGTTTTATGCTGAATTGTTACATTTAGGGTTTCTGTTAACCTGTGCATTAGGGCTGCTTACATCAAATAGAAAGCTCACGATTTTTAAATCTATTAATATCTAAATAGTGAAGCTTCAAAATCTTGTAAAAATACCATGGGTGACAAAAGGGCATAAAAATACATGATAATATTTTCCCCATAAAGTATCTTACAATTCTGTCTGCAAAACCAACAATAATAAAGATATACAATCTAGAGAGGCTCACCATCTCCTTCTGCCCTCGATAAAAACATGAGCACAAAAATGCAGATTTTGTGCCCCTAACCTGTTAGGGAATTTTGACATAAACAAAAAAATGTACTAAAAGAGACATTTGATATAAAAATCGTTGATATTCAGGATTATTAACAACAGAGAATATTATGAGCTACACCATTCTGTGTTCTCTGATTTTATTATTACTGTTACACATAATTTTGATACACCTCCTGTCCTCCATGACAGAGCATCCTTAACAAATATTAGTTTGGAGTAAAGGTGTGGTCTTCAATTGTAAGTGCTGGAAAGGAAGGCAGGAGATCACAGCTCCCATTTCATCAGCCTCTTTTGAAATGTTCTTGCTCTCCTTCATTTCCTCTTATATTTCACATCAGTACTGGAGTCTATAGTTAAAAGGTTTCTTTCCTTTTTTGAATAATTTTTCAGTTTTGTTTGGTTTGCTTCCAGTCCTTTGATCTTAATGAGATTACAAATTTTAACAGTGATTATGACAGTGTTAGCAGCCTGTAATCTGTCAAATCCCTCAGAAGTCTGTTCTACCTAAGGTTTCTTATATAATTATCTGGTTTACTTATTTACTTAGTTAATTATGTGAATTCGGTGCCTTCTTGTAACATCTCAAGAGACAAGGCTTGCAATCAAAATATTTTTGATTACCAACCTACATTTCAAGATCTTTGATGCAGACAAGCATAAAGTTATCAATCCCTTTTGAGGTAGTCAAACATGAAGGTAACTATACTGTTACCATTAGTGATATCAAAAGATGACAGTCTTTCTTCTCTTTTGGGGTGTTCAGGTTTTTTCACCAGACAATCTACAACATGGGGCTTGATGGGGAACGTTTTCAACTGAGCATGTACAAAGTCTGTGGTAGTTTCTTCATGGAGTTTCTGGATCTATGTGAATGATCCGTAGCTGGAACCTCAGTGTAACGTGTTCACACACTAGTGGTAGTCTCACCACTTACTCTGAATGTTTTATTGTCTAAGGAGTGACAAAGACTTTTTATTATTTATTTGTGTTACAGTAGCTACCTGCACAGATAATGAAAAACGCGTGCCTGCCACAGACAGCTCACAGCCTGGATTTCTGAAGAGACAAAACAGACGATGGAAAGAGACAAATAGTGTGGGTAAGTGAGGAAATGAAAAAATAAAAATGTTTTGCTGTGTAAAAAATAGACTTCTCTCTCTCTGCTTAGTCATTGTCAACTGGCATTCTTCTGCTAACACTGTGTTAAAAACTAATTGTGAAGATGAAATTGCAGAAGCATAACGTGGCAGATTTCTGGATTTAGACAGATTTTTCCCAAGCATGACGAGTGCTGATAAAACAATGGCAATAATGTTCTTTCTGAAAATCTGATTTTTTTTGAGGCAATATCGGCATTTTCAACCCGATACTCTGTGAATAACCTTCTAAACCCAAAGCATAAATTCCTTCTGATAACTTCTGATTGAAAACAAGATGCTCCTGTAACCATAAATTTGATCATTTCGTGATTCAGTTAAGGTCAAAGTTAATTCCTCTAACTGTTCCTTCACACCATGCTAGTCCAGTTTTGGCCTGCAAAGGGAACAATCAATGTGAAAAGCATCGAATACAGTTTTGAATACCTCATATTGCACAGGGCTGGCTTGGGTTAATCTCTGACCATCAATCTTGCTTGCACATCACATCTCTTCCCTTGGTCTTTTTCTCCCGACCTTATAACTGGCAGAATATGAGAAACTGCCATTCCAATGGGAAGCTCCTTTAAGGTCAACGAAGTACCAGTGGATGCAGCAAGCTGCCTTAATTACCATGAATTGCAGAAGTGGTGCAGGGCTACAAACTCTACTAGAAATCAGGTTTTGTGTTTCTAAAGTGTGTAGCACAAGGGTACCCTTCCCTCATTGATCTTGAGATGTTACAAGCATGCAATTTAACAATCAGTAATGTAACAACGTTACGCAAACCTTGACAGCAACAAAACAAACAAACAAAAAATCATTAGAATTCACCAAACATGCTGAATAAGTCTCATAAATCCTATAACTGAGCGTATGAGAGGTCATAGCTATCATAGCCAGTATCATGATCTTACTCCAGAACACTGCACTGTCCTGCTAAAACACCTATGGAAGGAAAAAAAAATCTAGGAATCTTTAAATCCTTGCCCTTTGGGGATCTCTTTAAATCCTTTTGTAAGACCCCAGGAAATGAGAATCAATGGGTTAGTAGAATGAGAAGTAAAATACACAGGAGTCACTGCAAGGTGTAGAAAGCATGCTTAAAAATTATTTGGAAGGACAAGAATGTGCTGCTTGCGTAATACTCAAGTTAGTCATTTTACAATAGCTTTTTAGCATGTTTTCCCTACCCACATTCTTCGGTGGTTGCTTTACATATAGAAGTACTGGTATTAAGATAACACCTAAAGGAAACTAGTTATAGTTAATATCTATTTTGTCTACAAATTTCTTACTCATCTAGTCAGAGATAAGAAAAACTGCAATGTAATTAGAAGACCATGGAGCCCCCAAAGAAAAAAAAGACATTTCAAATAATTTGCAATTAAGCAAACAACTTTTGCTGTTTGCACTATCAGCATACAGCATTTCACGTGCTGAGCAAATCTTGAAAACATCAACTGTTTTGAGGAAAACCCTTAGAAAAGAAGGGTGAAGTCTGCTGAATAAATTTTCAACATAAACCGTTCATCCATTTCTATTTAGGATTTATTTCTTAGCACCCTGGTTTAGAAGGCTACAAGCCAAAGCTTGGTTGTAGTCCAACAACATCCCATGTCCCCCAGGCAGATGATTTTACATTATAATAAATTAATATATTTTAAAACAAAAGCCACATGCGAACCTACAAAAACTTCTGCCAAACAAGGTGCCCGTACTCTTAGGGCAACAACTTGGAGCCTGGGACAGCAAGGTGCAGGGAATGCTTTTTTTAAGGAACATGCTTAATTCAGGATTTTCTGGATTATCAGGATCTGGCACGACCCCAAATATCTGAAAGCTGCTTCCTCAGAAAAATGGGCTCCACAGTACTGACAGCGGGAACAAAGCCTCATCTCCAGCCTGTGTAATGCAGCGTCCATCTGGACCGCAGCCACGGTAGCAAGCGATGGGGGCAAACGGAGGAGTGGGCCCAGCCTACAGGTCCCCACTTCAGTGAGCCCATGGTAGCACACCTCGGTGGAAGAGGCTCTGCTCAGGCCGGCCAATCTGCCTCTCCGCAGTTCTATGGGCTACATACCATAGCGCCACAAGCTGCCACACCATCGTCTGCACTGCTCGTCCATGGAATCACGTGCCTGAGCCCCGCCATGCCTCTGCTCTGCAGTTTTGCCCTGTCTGCAAAAGATGTCCTAGAAAAGGACAAAAAAACCCCAGACCTGTTGGACCATTTGTTACCAGCTGTAAAGACTGAAAGCAAGGTGTTAAATGCAGACCTCATGGAAGCAGCTCCACCGTTTCAATAAAAGGACGTTCAGTTTATAGTGCATCTTAAGACAGATTCAGTGTCTAAATTCTTAAACTGCCAAGAAAACGTGACATCTCCTGATCCAACAGTGTGTTGGGGATTTGCATGTATCTGCTGTAAAATCACAGCATTGCTTTCAGGGAACGCTATTAGACTCGTCATATGTGCAATAATTGTCTTTTGTTTGAGCTACTTGGACCAGAAAAACAAAACAAAACCACCACAAACTTCTCCTGCGCTGACCCTGGGCGCCAGCCATATTGAAGAATGAAGGGTTGTTGGCCTGCGGTGCCAACATACTCCACCTTCACGGGGAGGCCGTGCCCCTCACGCTCCAGCAATGCCAGACGGCGCTGGTATGAGGCGGGATGGGTCTGGCAGGTGGCGGCACAGGAGGTAGTAAGTGAGAGCAGCACAGCATAACTAGCTGTAGCGTAGCAGTAGAATAATATCCTTGCGTCCTCAAAACTGTAGGAGTGTTTTTGACTTTGACTGCTTCCAATACCTAACAAATACGAGATCGTGGCTTCTGGCATTGGAAAAGGCAAATTCATAGCCATGTCAGTAAGACTGCCAGCAGTGGGGAGAGGTGTCACCCACCCTGTCCCAACAAGTGGTCCGTTGACTTCAAACCAGCCTCCACTCCTGCCCTGCGTGCTGCCCCAAAGCACTTTATATTCACCTGGGCTACACCCATGCAAGCCAGTAGCTACCACAAAGGGATCCTTCACGTCACAAATCCTCCTTTCTCTTGAACTGGGAAGAGCAGTGTGGTATGCTACCGCCTAGGTTGGCTTTGTTTGCTGTTTTAACTCTTTGCTGTAAACAATGCTCTTTTCTCAAAATGTGCTCCTTCTAAGGAACACAGAGCTGGGGAAACGAATGAGCAAAAACTGAAATGTGAGAGCAGAGGCAGCCGAGCTTGCAAGCACTGGGCCCAAACACAGCTAGACAACTTCACTATGCAATAAAAGCCTATGAATAATTGATTTCGCTAGCTTAAATGAAGACTGTTTTTTGAAAAGCTGGTTTTGGTACCAAAAATGGAAATAGTCTGGACTGAAAAATGTCACAGTGCAACATTTTACAAAAATTGTCCTCCCAAATGTGCACAAACACCTCATTTTCCAACGATAAGCATTTTGATACCTAACTTGTTTTACCAGAAAATCCTTGTCTCTGTGAGCTAGTTTAAAGGAGAGTAAGTCAGAAGCAGGGATTTGCACTCTGGAGAATTTATCTATCCCATTGGTAACCATGGCTGTGGCTCACAGGTGAGCGTGTCAGAAGGTGGGATTAAGCAAATGGCTCTAAACTTCAGTGACACATATTGTTCTGTTGGATGCAGGCCCAAAAACAAGGGGGAATGTGTGTTTGTGTGTGTGCTTGCATGTGGGTATGTGCAAAAAATGTTTCAAATTCATATAATTATGCTGATATTAGCTTTCTTTCTGGGAGACCAAAAGAAAAGAGAGATTGCAGTTATTGGAAGAATGTAGTCGTGAACTGTGTGTTATGAATCCTACAGACCAGTCTGGCCTTTCACTTAGCTAAGCATTTGTCCAACACACTTGTGAGATCCTGAGGTACAAGCAACATGGTAAAAAATGTACAGACGCAGTAAAAGCACAATGAATGAGATCTCCTGTTTACATCAGCTAGCAAGGATAGGCATCAGCCGGTGAGGATTTTTGGGCACTTCTTTGTACTGTAGCTGAGACATATGAGGGATCTGAAAGGACTTTTTTTCTCTAATTTGGCCTTTAGAGCAAAGATACAAAAAGACATCAATTGAAAAAGTTAATTTCTGATTGTTCTTGCTGGAAAGAAACCTGCCAGCAACAGAGTCTGGTCCAGGTACAAGAGCACCAAGTATGCCAGTGGATGGCTGGATAGAGTTTGCCAGAAAAACAATATGTGGCCCAGAGGAACTTGGTTCACAGAAATACTGTTTTGTCTTTAAAAGTGCTTGTGAAACAGAGACTGGCTGCTGTCTTCGTGGTTATGCTGCTGATTGGTTCTGTTTCCACCTGCAAGCCTCTATTGGTGTCAGCTGTATCGATATGTGCCTTTGAGTTCAGGTTAGCGACCGCGTGAATCTCTCCTGTCACAGTTAGTACTGAAACATTCAACAGGAAAGCTTGAGGAATTGTTTTGCACACTGAGGAAGCGATAAAGGGAAGGGAAGAAGGATAAAGTATACAACAGATAAAACCAATGAGACCCAGCCTTTTTGTGAAATGAGCCAAACGTGAACAGAGCTGGAAAAAAAAGAAAAAAAAAAAAAGGTTAAAGCCTGCAGAAATTAGAAAACTAGTGTGCAGCTCTGGGCACAGATTTCTACATTTCTTGTAGTTTATGCTTCTCCCTCCTAAATCCTTCTGCTGGTAAATGTCGTACATTATTATCAACTTCTGTGTTACCATGGAGAAAAAGAGATGGGGAGAGAATGAATGCCAAAACACAATGGTAGGGAACAGCTTATTTCAAGAACAAGAATCAGTAGTTTTAGAGACAACATCTACCTTTGAAGGTACAATGGAATCACTCCAAAAAAAAGGTCTTTACTTTTTATGGAAAGTTGGTACTGAAGAATGTTTTTTAAGTCATATCATGGCAGAAAGGGACTTCTGAAGAAATTCCTTGCAGCTATGGAGTTATATAATTGTGGTTTTGGTCAAACTACACTTCCGTTCTGGGGAAAGAAACTAAAAAGGCGTAGAAAGGTTTTCTATGCCTTTTGGCTTTAAGAATTCGCAACTGAATTTTTTCAGTTCCTGAGTAAGAAGACACTGGGCATTTGTTGTTATTTTTAAATGCAATTCTGCAAACATAACCTCAAATCTGAAAAAAATCAAGTGATATTCTTTCTGGTTTGAGTATCACCACAAACAGCAAAAGGCCTAAAAGACATATTCTGTTCTTCCTTTATTTCTGTGCAGTGCCATAAAATTCAGATAATCCAGAATGCAAGATGCAAGCAAAATTCCAGTTTCCACTGATACCTGTGCAAATACTTCAGTGAGGATGAAAAGGAAGAGGAATCAAAATACACTTTCCTTTTTGCAAAAACACCTATGATTTTGGTTCAAAGTAGGCAAAGATTTGATAAACAAGAAGGTTCTTGACCTAGAGTGAAATTAAGTTTTGCGGTGCAGTGAAATTACCATGTCAGAAGTTTATTTACTTCCCATTGGAATCACATTTTCTCTTGTCAGCATGTTTACAAAGCATATGATCATAGAATCATTTAAGTTGTAGAAAACCTCTAGGGTCATTAAGTCTAATCATTACCTAACACTGACAAGTTCTCCAATTAACCGTGTCCCTCACCACCACACCTGCACATGTTTTAAACACCTCCAGGGATGGTGAATCAACCACTTCCTGGGGCAGCCTGTTCCAATGCCTGACAACCCTTTCCGTGAGTAGTATTTTCCTAATATCCAATCTGAACCTCCTCTGGTGCAACTTGACCTGTCACTTGTTACTCAGCAAAAAGAGACCAACACCCCCCGTGTTAAAACCTCCTTTCAGGTAGCTGTAGAGAGCAAGAAGGTCTCCTCTCAGCCTCCTTTCCTCCAGGCTAAACAATCCCAAATCTCTCAGCCACTTCTCATATGTCTTGCTCTCCAGCCCCTTCAGCAGCTTCGTTGCCCTTCTCTGAACTCTCTCCAGCACTTCAATGTCTTTCTTGTAGTGAGGGAACCAAAACTGAACACAGGATTTGAGGTGCAGCCTCACCAGTGCTGGGTACAAAGGGACAATCACTTTCCTTGTCTTGCTGACCGCACTATTTCTGATACAAATATTGGCAAGTACTTGTACTTGTTACAAACTCCGCACAAATAGCTTTTTCTATTTAAAATATTGCACTTGGTATAATAACTATTTTATTGGGAAAAAAGTACCGTATACTTGCCTAGAGTGTTTTACTAAGATTGGGCTGAGGTGATGTACATTGATTATAGTGCCACACACTGGAGCTGCTATCAGCTGATAGATCTGGTCTGGTATTTGTTGAAGCACTACATTCATCGGGCGATGAAGCCCTGCAATAAAGAGAAACTAATGGAAGCAATTAGGAAAGAACACCTGTCAGTGGAAGACTGTAACCTCTACATTGACCATAGCCAGAAATTGCTCCCAATTGTTATTCACAACAATGGAAGGCCTCTGGACTGTGAATGTAGCCAATGATGGACTGCAATAAAATTTGTAAATGAGTTTTCACATTGTCCAATAAAATTCTACGACTTTGTCAATCTGTGTTGACACAGACCTACACATGGCTAAACAATAAAATGATGTATGAAAAGTGCCAATCACTATTGTTGGTGAAAAGTATCTTTGCACCTCTGAAGGACCTGGGTCCAAGTTTTCCGTTGCTCACAAGTTAGTCTGAGTCTTTAGGTTTCATCTTAATCTCTGGTGGAAGTTTAGCCTTATTTGGCAGGCTAGGTCAGCTAGCGTGCTCCATTCCACAGCCAGGACTGTAATAACAAAGTTATTTGTAAGTCAGCCATGGCAGCAAAGTTGCAAGGAAAATGTCTTTCTGCACTGCGTGGCTTTAGCCAGCAGATGACACAGAACTGCACATTTTACTAGCAATTTATTTTACTTGTTACCTGAATTGTAGACAGAAACTGTCCACAAAAGGAGAAAGTTTTGACTTTAAGAACTAGAGGGACGGACTGTTAGAAAAAAGATATTCAGGTAAAAGCATATGCGTCTCTTCCAGTTCTGAGCTGGACAATAAATATTTAACACATAATTAATTCCTCAGCTTTCCGTGTGAAAATAGAGAAATTGAGGGGAAGAGATACAGCAACAGAATTGGAGAGGGAGGAAAAGGTGTAAGGCGAGAGTAAAAGAGCTGCTATGAGGAGTCTGTTCACAGTGACATTCTTGGACTCGTCATGCTGTATTGCACGTGAACCTGAAAGGCCTCTGAACGTCAGATCTTCATGTCCTGCATATGGCCATGGTGTTGGCAAGGGAGAGACAGGTAGGATGGGCGCAAGATCTCCAGTAGAGACCTGATAAGTTGATCGAACTTTGCTTTTGAAATTATCACCAAAACTTCATAGAAAATAAGTCCTCCTATTTTATAATTGTGTGACTTTTAAAATTATTACTGACTAAAACTTCTATATTGCAACTGTTCTGGAGAGAACATGTAATTTCCTTTCCCTTAACTGTACTTGCCCTCACTGCTGTAACAGAAATAAGCGGGACTACTTCATGCCCCCAAAAACACCCAACCACAATATGAAGGTTTAATCAATAGACTTAATTTAATTCCATAATTATGAGCTAATTCTCTTCAGGGTGTAATTTTCTGTTCTCTACAGATAGTAGAACACTTTTTTTTTTTTTTGGCAGAAATGTTTACACACAGCAAGACACAAATTTGTATATAGAAATGGATTAATTAGAAATCTATTAAAGAAATATAGATTGTAATTGTAAAAAAATCTTGCACCTATAATTTCAGTGTACTTTTTAGAAGGCAGATAATTACTACTATACTTCATTCTCTCCTTTTCTCTACCTCTTTTTTTTTTTTTAATGGAACTAAGTACAGCTGAGATTTCTGTAGATGTCCTCACCATCTGAGGTATACTTCTGTACCTTCCAATTAAACAGACTACTTCTGAGAATAGGTTTTACTTACTATTTTGGAAGCATCAGAAAGAGGCATCAAGACAGTTCTCTCTTCATTATTTATTCAAAACCTAACAGTGATTTGTAGCAGAAACATGCTCCTTACCCCCAGTTCCAGACAGTCCAAACTCTATGCATGAAAGCTTATACCTGTTGGATAATTTGACAAATTTAAAACATGGAAATACGGTATTTTATTGCATCCATCTGAAATTGTTTCTTAAATTCTCACTCTCATTGAAAAGGAAAGTAAATGATTCCTCGGAATAGAAGTTTTCAACAGTGAAGAATTCAAACAACAGATTAACTATAGGTTCTGTAGCATGAATAAAGAAATATAAAAGGATTCAGTGAGTAACCGTTTCCTCTGCATTAGTCTTTTCTTGTAGCAAACTGTGAAAGTGGGAAATAGTAGAAGGGAAACGGACGTGTTCCCCTCTTTCTCCAAGTGTGGAAATTCATCACATATTTTCTGGGATGAGAAAAGTGCACGAACAGCTGAGGACGAGTCAGCACTGCACCCATCTGACAGAGGAGGCCGGGTACATGCATCCTGGAGAACAGACCTTTGCAGTGCACAGAGACAGCGTGTGGGCAACACGCACAAGTTGCAACAAGAGAAATTGCAATGAGATACCAGAAAACAAACGTTCACCGTGAAGTAGGTCAAACCCTGGAACAAGTTACCCAGAGAAATGATGGAACCTCTGTCCTCGGACACAAAGTACCTGATGGAAATAGCCTTCTGTTGCGAAGGGGTTTGGACCAGGTAGGTGGTCTTTTGAGTTAATTTCTTTCCTAAGTTGCTCTATGAGTCTACAGAGCTATCTTGGAAGTTGCTGGAAAGAGGAAATCTCTACCCTCACACTTACAATAAAGTTTCTTTTGAAAAATTGGTAATATCACCCTTGAGTCACTGGGAAATAAACGAAAATAGTGTTCACAATGGAGCAATCTGCCTATAACTTGTGGTAATGCCCATTGTAGTCAGAAGGATGATGAAGATGAAGCCAAATTACTCACTGCTAATGCTTAAAATAAAAAGAGGGCTGAATGCAAAGCAAGAAAAAAAAATACAAAAGCCTCTTTTTTTCCAGAGGGGGAGATCTATCACAGTCTGGACACACAGCCCCATAGTGAGACTATGATGAGAACACATGAGTCATTATGAACACCTCTGGGATTCTTTTTTTTATAAGAATGGAGCCTGATCACAGATAATGGCATTCATGTTTAATGATAATTTCACCAAATGGACAGCTTTTACCTTCTTTTTTTTGTCTTTCTGTTTTCCTTTAGGGAAATTCTGCTCATCAGCAAACAAACGTGCAAAATAGATGGACTGATACAAGACTTCATGGGTGCTCCCTTTTTCTTTCATCAATGAATATTTAACAAACTTTAGTACCTTAATACAACTTTAAAATGTAAAATAGCTATTTATGTTTCAGGCAGTTGTTTTACCTGAGCCAGATGATAACTAATTGTTCCTCCTGGGATTGTTTCCAGTATAAGCCTCATTCTGAAACATCCTTGCCTTGTTTGCAGTCTGGTTCCTTTGTTTGATAATGTGCTTATGACCAGCGTGGATGGGGCTGCTTGCCTGGAGGTCATTGAACGTCTCTTTGGTTTCGATCTTTCTTGGCTTAAGCTAGGTTACAGCTGAAAAAACATGAATACTTTCTTTTTAGGATCACAGGCAGGCAGCCTTATTCACATTTAGTAGTTCTTTACTCTTAGATTTATAAAATGTGGAAATTCTTAGTTTGTTCTGCAGAGGTTGATCTGCACAGGACAAGGTGTTAAGTTAGAGCTTGAGGTGGGACATCTGGCAAGCAAGTGTGGCGTAGTACAGCACCCTAGGAAATCACTTAGAGTGAAATTATTTGTGATTTGCTATATGCACAGAGGTCTTCCTGCATAAAATCTCCAAAAACGACCTCACCAGGTACTTGAGGAAACAGCTAAAGCACTGAGATTTGTTTTTCGTCCTGCTTGTCTGGGTATTTAGAAGCATACATATTTAGCATGCTAACTGATACAGAAGTTATATTTAAACTCTTTAGTATTCAAGACAATAGTTATCAAACTTTTATTTTAATTTTCTGCTAATGAAATAGAGTGGATCAGATATGAGAAGAAACAGAAAGATGGGAAGAGGGAATATGCAGAAAATCTTAGCAAAAAATATTTCTTAAATAGGGAAAGATTAATTAAGCTGCTAGTCCAAAAGAATAAAGCGATCTGGCTGGCAATGTCACAGCAAAGAAGCATCAGAGATGTACACTAGGAATCAAAATCAAAGATCGTTTGCATGTTCACTGCAAAATAAGGTATTCTTCTGGAAGGGACAAAACTATAATATGTGCCTATGAGTATTTTGACTTCAATACACAAATTCATACTGTAATATCTTTTTCCGTTTAAATGTAGTTAGTTCCTACACTGCATTGCTGTATTTATCTGTTATGCATAATAAGCAGGAATTATCTGAGAAGACCTCACAATGCTTATACATCCCATTAATTCCCTGATCAGAAAATATTTACCAGGAGTTGGTTTAATCTCATTTGAACGTTACCCACGTCTAAACAGTCACTCTAGTAATTCAAGAGAATATGGCTTTTCCAGGGCATATTTCATCTGGTCTCTAGGACAAGTACTTTAGAATGAGATGAACCCCACAAAAGTATGATTTATCCAATCCGCTTCTGTTGGGCTAGGAGGATTCACCTCCTGGAGTCATCTAGCTCTATTCAGTGACTTCAGAGGAAGTCTGCACAAATATTTGAGATAAAATCCCTGACTTCCAGGTAACTGAAGTATCTGCATAGGTTAGTAAATATCCACCAAATACTATTCCAAGAAAACTGTCATCCTATCAGTTGTAGCAAATCCAAGTTCTGTTTCCAGAACAAAATTTAGTATATACTTATTATGGGGTTATTAGCATAATAAATAAGTTACAACTGAGCAAAGTAACATAAAGAGAGAAATAATTTAAATTTTGCCAGGAATCATATCCAGGTTTTGCATTACTCTCTCAGTTCCCTAATGCATGGAGCCCTCTCCAATATGTCTCCTGTCCCAGTTGCCACCTACTGCAATGACTGGCAGGCAGCAATGGCTCCATATGGTCTTTTCATTTCTTATTGTCGTTTCTGGCAACTTTCACACTAATTTTTGGCCCACCAGAAAGGTGTGGCTGTGCTGGCATACAGCAGTAGGGCAGGAAGATCTTGGTTTTGTGCATGTTGAAAAGGCCCTTCATTCTGGTCACAGTCACACTGGGCATCTGTGATTGAGCAGGTTTTGTCAGAAGTCTAAGATCCACTTGCTCTGGTGTCCTATTCACTGCCTTAAAAAGGTAACAGCAAATTATTAGCAGTAGCAGTTCTACTATAGTCTATATTCATCCCCACAATACCCAGATATAAAATTATTACCCAGATTTTGAAAACTGCTCAAAAGACTCAACTTTCTTTTGTTTAATGTAGCTGACAAATTCAGGTTGAGTAAGAACAAGTTATAGCATTAGTAGAATAAAGCTCACTTTTATGGGGCATTGGAAAAATTGATCCCAGACATTGACAAACAAAGGAATGTATTGAGAATAACCACGCACACAGCAAATTCTCAGTCTGCGGTTGACCTTATAATAATGAACTACTGCTGAGAAGTCAAGGTCGTTTCCAGTGTGTTAATCTCAAAGCATCCGGACAGGATCATGCTTTTAGCCTGGTAAACATAGAAAAAACACATAGTTGTGTGAGTAATTAAAACGTCGGGTGCCCCACTGGTCATTCCTAACTCAGTTACCAGCAAGAATCTCACTAATCCGTGACATTAAGTCAGGGATGAGTCTGTGCATGTGCTGTACATGTGGCTTTCTGCATATGTCTGCACATCATTCCACAGGAAACTATTTCACACTACACCAGCTTGGTGAGTAGCTGTTGTTCACACCCACCAAGAAATAAGTACATGTGAGAATAATACCTTTACAACTTTGAAATGTCCTTAGACAGACTTTTAATCTCCAGGCCATCAACCTGCTGTGAACTCTCCTCCTGACTTTTCACACTTACAGAGAACAGGAGTCAAGCAACACACCATAAGGCAATATGAAAAGACAGAAAAATTCTGGGAAGTGCAAAATTAAGTGTAAACAAAAATATGTCATCTTTTAAAAATATGTGGCCGTTTCATCTTATATTTAGGCTTAAGCATGCATACACTGATATAAATCAGCTTAGTAAATTAGATTGCAATGCTCAAATTGCAAGATGATACTGATACACGCTAACGATAGTCTTCAATTCCATCTCCTTGGTGTCTGCTCCATATGTCATGACTGGCATAAAACCACCAATAGTTAAAACACCTGTGTTTTCACGGATTTCCTACTAACATTAAGTTTAACCTCTGAAGGCCTTTTCATTCAGTCTGCTACTATTATTTCTATATTGAATACTTAGCAAGTATAGAGCACAACAAAGTTCTTGACCTCAGGATCTTTTAGCTGAAGGCCTTGATATGGCGCTAGAATAAAACTTGATATCAACACCAATTGATATTTTTTAGAGACAAAAAGAAAAGAAAAACAAAGGCAATACCTGCTTAACTGCATCATTTTAAAGAGGTAAGATACAAAAAGGAAGGGCAAATCAGGCTGAGCAGGAAACTTAGTGTCTAACGAAAACAAACCATAACATTTGCAGATCTTGTGTCTTGATTTTTTCTGTTTTTGTTATTCACTTGGTGAGGAAACAGTGTACTGTTCTATGATATGGAGAAATGATCACTGGCAGGTGAAAAGCAACAATGTGAGGTAAGGATGGATTTTAAAGAAGATGGTCTTGATGGTTGACACAGAGGCAGAAGGTTGTTTCAAGGACAGGGAAAAGCTCACACTAGGGATTATGGGAAGAGCGTATGGATGGAGAAATGATGTGGATGTGGATGGAGAAATGATGAGGGTGTGGTATTTAGAAGCATACATATTTAGCATGCTAACTGATACAGAAGTTATGTTTAAACTCTTTAGTATTCAAGACAATAGTTATCAAACTTTTATTTTAATTTTCTGCTAATGAAATAGAGTGGGTCAGATATGAGAAGAAATAGAAAGATGGGAAGAGGGAATATGCAGAAAATCTTAGCAAAAATATTTCTTAAATAGGGAAAGATAATTTCTTAAATAGGCAAAGGAGAAATGATGTGGAAAGCACATTAGTAAAGGAATATGGGGAGAGAGCAGAATCCAAAACTTTGGACAGGAAGAACCCTACTCTTGTGAAAGACAAGGATTTCAAATGAAAAGGGAGTAAACTGAAGTCATTGTCAGTGCTTTATGGCCTTCAGGAAATTAGGAGAAGGGGAAAGGGAGATGGGGAGAAGAATACTATGTACATCAAACAAAAGTGACCATGGCATCTAGAGGAGAAAATATCTGAGGCAATGGAAGTGTACCAGTGAGAGAACTACTGAAAAAAATCAATTGAAGAGTTAGGTAGCTAAGAAAGCAGATTTAATTTCAAGAAAATAATCTGTGGGAGGTGGGTGGGCATACAGCACCATGTTAGGGTCACGTAAAACCTAGATTTCTATCTGTGAAGACAGGGTTTTGCAAACTTCCTTATTCTGGAAGAGACTGTTCTCTGTTCCTTAGTTTACTACAAAGGAGCTAAGCAGACCCTTGATCCTTATCATCATTGGGAATGACAAAACTTGAGGGGTAAATCCATTCCTTTTAACAAGTTAGCATCAGTTTTTCAGCTGAATGTTTCACTTTTTTTTCACTTGAACAAGACAGCAGACATGCTGAAAATATGATTAACAGCCAAGGTCAGCCAGGTAGAATTTTGTTTTTTCCAGACGCTACTAAATGCTTCACATTCTTCAGAGTCTTCATTTCCTTTCCCTCTAAAACTGCATCATAACACAAGCTGCATCCTGAGCAAACACATCTCCCTAGATGAAGCAGATGTATGTGACTTTCTAAATGACTCGGTTTACCCAGCCTTCTGTCTAGAATGAATCTCTCCTTCCTTGTCACTGTTGTCATTTGAATCCTCCTCATCTGGATACCAGAGGACATGAACAGAAAAACTCTGCACACAGTGCACAGATGGGGCAGCCCATCCAATTTAATTTTAAGAAGTCAAAATGGCAGTTGTTCTCACTGAACTTTGGATATTTACAAAGAATGCCGCTTGGTAGGACAGTTTTGGTTTACTTTAAACAATTAAAAAAAATTTCACTCTACAATTGCCTGCAACAAAATGTCACCTCCCCATAAAGAATGATTAAGACAGGCAACACTGAACTTCACAAACAGGCTGTCTGACAATCTTGCTCTGTCAATACATGATAGAGAATCATCATCCAAACAAACCAGACAAGCTGTCTCTTTTGACATCTGTTCCTGCTTCAGTACATGAATTATCCTCTTAGGTTATCCCGTTTTCAGCTACTTCAGCATGGATGCCATCTCATAATTTACCTATTCCAACAATTTACCCATCTTTTCAACAATATGCGTAAGTGAAGGAATAATAATATAGAAGGAATAACCAGTGAAACATGACTGACGTTTTCTGGGATGAGAAATACATAAAATGGAAGCACAGAGGGCTATGGTTTGACATGGAATTCTTAGAAATTCCCTATATGGCTTTACTAAAATGTTTTAAGCAATCAGTACTAATAGTTTGTGAATATGTGAAGCTCTAAGATTATTCTGTTTATTGTCATTGCACCAGTGACAAAAAGCACCCCCTCACACACACACAGTTCCAGGGAATGGAATTTTAGTTTTTGTTGACTTTTAGGTTCTATCATCATATTATGGATAGTAATAATTACCTTCTGTCACAACCTGCTCCAATGCAAGCACTTAGGTCTTCTTGCTGAGCCTTTTCAAGTGTAATCCAGGTATTTTGTGTGCATCTGAGTACCATGATACACTAACGTTGCCTCTTAAGGAAAGTAAGCATTTCTTCTTCACGACCATCATCATATGGCAACTGGGGAAGTACTGTGGTTCACATAAGCTGGGCTATTAGATGAAGGGAAAGTCATAAATGTCTTTAATAAAGTGATTGATAGACTTTCACCATGAAACAAAAACATAGAGCTGGATAAGAATATCTTGGCTAAAATAAGCAGAGAATCTGATACTTGCAGGCGGCTCAGCCAAATCAATCATAATAAGATCGAGAGGAACAGAAAGATTCCACATAATATTACACAGGCAACACTTTTGCATACTAAGAAGTAACATTTCATGGAAGTAGAGTGATAGCTTTTCTTAGGGCATGATTTGGCTCAGAAGTATGGAGAATCGGTGCATGATACAGATGAAAAAAGTTTAGAGGCTTTAAATTATCATCCGAAAAAATGCACAGGGTAGAAAGTGATGGCCATTTCTCCCTTATCTGAAAAATGAACCAGGATCCTTTGTCCAGAGCTGGGTAGGTTTTGCAGCGCTGTAGCTCAGTGGGCATTAGCTGCTCACTACATTCACGAAATACCAAACCTGAGCTAATAGAACAGAGGATGCACCTGAAGGAGCCTGATCACATCTGGAGGCTAAAGTGTATTTGTTGATGGGGTCCAAAATTATAAGCTTGTATTTTTAGCACAACGTAACATATCTCACAGAAGGTACAGACGTATCAAGTTTCCCCTAGTAACTGGATGACACAGCAAGCAGGGTCATTAATAAAAAGTACTTTTAGATCAGTATCAAAAAGGTCCACGACGATTTTGCAAATATTTCTGAATATGAAGTTAATATGTAAGCAAAGGTAGTGGATTGGTGAGTTTCCATTTCAGCATACCAGCACCACAACTATTTTTGGCCAGCAACCACTCTCAAAAGAAATGAAGTTTCCAAGGCTGGATTAAGAATAAAGAGTACAGGAAATGCTTTGCAAGAAAAATCCAATGAGAAACCATATTGGTCTATTTATTTTTCGGCTATCTTGACGATGAAATAACATCTATGTAGCAAAACTCATTTATGTATACTGTACTCTCACAGTCATCACAAACTTGGAGGTGAAAATGAAGTTGCCACAAACGTTTCTGCTTTAGTAATTATAAATACCAGCAAATGTACTTAATTCAGCAGAAAAAATTTCAACTTCCTACAAGGCACCAGTGGTGGAGAAGTAAGAACAGAAAACATATACAATGCAGACACCAAAACTTTAGGTCCATGGGATGAAACATCTTTAATTTCTAGCAAGCTAATTTTTTAGGATATTTCCTCTGATTGGAACAATCCAAGAATTTCTATACTAAAAATTTAGTTTTACTGTCAGATTTTAAATGTAACCAAAGACCAGTAAAATGTTGGTCTTTATTCCCTGAGAAGATGTGATTGGTTTGGTTGATGAAGAAGCCAAACACTAAAGTTAAATAAAGAATTGTGTAAAATACTGTCTGTTTCACAGAAAATAAATAAAGGTTTATAACCTTTATTTTACTAATTCTGATGTTTTGCTCCATCTCAACACATTTCAACTTCAAAAAACAAGATCTACCACTTGCTAGAGCTCATCTTCCAAGCATTGAGAAGAAAGAAAGCATTAAGCCTAGAAAGTGAAGCAGTGTTACCAGAAAATATGGTCTCACCTGACTCCCCAAAACCCAGTAATTTCCATTGCACGTGAATGAAAGATTCAGCAGGCTGTGACTGCAGAATGCATGAAGGAAAAGGCCCTCAAGAAGATCCTCTAGAAGTGTAGTAGGAAACGTTCTTAAGAGTAACAAAGATTCGAGTACACACAAAACCACATTTGCACGGAGGAATGGATCAAAGTCACAAGTTGACCTGGCTTAGTCCAAACTCAAGGGTGTGAGTTCAAGTCCATCTGTTTGAGTTGGTATTACCATAAGTTTTGCTGTAGTTCCTAAGACCACAGCGCCTGCAAAAGTCTTGACTGTGCTGTTACTGAGAGGAGTGGCAATATCAATAGCAAAAGTTGACAGGGTTTCTGAGAAGGAGTAGCAGATTCTTGATGGCAATATAGGTAATCACCTTAATTTTTAATCTTATGACCCTCTCTATTTCAAATTAAACTGTTAAAATATGAAGCGATCCATTGATTTTTCCATAAGTTACATATGTTCAATTGCTTGATTTTATAATTTATTTTTCTTGTAGATGGGGAGATGGGCCTGAACAGAGCAATACAGCAGAAATATCACTAGTATACAACCAAATTTCCAAAGTAAGTCACCCACAGGCAGCAGAATGCAAGCACCACAGGTGCAAGGAATGATATAGCTGATACACAGTACTTCTGTTGTCTTGACAGAGAGCATTTACTTCCCAAACCCACAAGTATGGGCTACCATTTTTGAGACAGCTTCCAATAAAGAGCTCAAACGAGTTCCTATAGGTTCGCCAGTGCTACTGTGTAAAATAATGTCTTATCACTCTTTAACATTCACCATTTATATTGATATCCCCTTCTTTGTTCTCTTATTACTGAGATTCTTATTCTTGCAATTGCAGAGGAAGACCAATCCACGGAATTAGCTTGGAAGAAACCCCACAGATAAAACACCCCTTTTATTTTTTTTTCTCCTTCTCTACAAGATAGTTAATCAGCTGAGTGTTCTTCACACTCCTTTATTATTATTTTTCCCCTGCAAAGACATAATTCTGTCCAACACTAAGCACGCCTTGCAGCATGAAATAAGATCACAACCAGAGCTACACAGGATTCAGAGTTGCAATGGAAATATTGAAGCCAAGCATTTGATGTTAGCCACCTGTGTTTTAGAAGGAGCATAACATTGTCATATGAAGATTTCATGTTAGAGAGAGACAATTTAATTAGATGTACAGATAGCTCATTATTCCAGCACCGACCCACAGTCCAACAGGGTGTCCATTGTGCCCTCACAGAGAGGAGTACCAATAATATGAGCTCCAATGGAGATATACTGGTGTACAAACTGAAGCCAGACTTTCATAAATATCTGTGTTTTCACTCAGTTGGGTACAAATGTTTCAACTTAACCTCCACATAACCTGCAAATGTTCTAGTACAGTTCATTGTTTTCCAGTGTTGCTTGCCTACTGCCATTCCCAAAACTTTCTGGGCTGCTTTTGGCAGTCAGTACATCTTGAGATCTTTATTTAACACTCATTCAATCGCATTTTGGAAAAGGTTATGAAAGTCAACAAGAGTTTTCCTCTTTTCTTGTGAGCTGGGGCATAGATTCTTGGACTGCTACGTAGGTTAAGTGAAAGTTTTCTGCCATGTGGTTGTAAATGATGCAGAGCATTTGCTCTGCATCAAAACTAGCAAAGGCGTTCTCTTCTAGTGATCATTTTACAAATTACATCAGTCTTTTTCCAGGAGGCACTGTGTGTTTACTTATTTCCAGTTGATGGTCTCTTGAAGGCCATGTACATGCAGTAGGTCTGGAGCATGTTCTGAGCTGGGTGTTAGCCCACGTGTTCGATGGCAATCTCTCACGAAATACATTTTCTCCCTTAGACATTACAATGCGTAGTTGTTTTTAACATTCTATTTGATGACAATATTTAAAATTGAAAAACCACAAGATTAAGGCTGTTTTAGCTTTTCGTGTATCTGCAAAACAGAAACAGGGAGTATGAACAAATAAATGTGCAGAGATATATACAGGCACATATATTCTGGCTTTAATCTCGTTTGAACAATGTAGGCAAATAGAATGCCACTGTCCTTAGTGTAACTCAAAATCCAGCCTACAACTTATGATTAATTTTATATACATATTTAATTTCTACTTCCTTTTTGTATCACTGGATACCTCATTGATTTTTTCATTCCTCCTAGAGATAAACCTCTGTTTAAATAACTTTATAGTCAGTCTTCACCTAAAATGAAAGTTTACTTATCTAAAACCAATATTACCATTTTTAGCACCATTTAGTATCTTAGTGATTTATAACCTGTTAAACTGCAAATCTGATATATTTACAATTTCCCTTTTGATACTAACAAAAACATTGTTAACATGGACCTAGGAACATGTCATTACAAAGGAAAAGGGGACAGACCAATAAAAGTTATCATTCCTTACACCAAAACTCTGCCTTAGGAAGGTTAATTGTCATATTCTGCTGCATGTGACAGGTAGTGTTATAATGAAAGTGCCAGGGTACTAGAGGATTAGAGTACTGTACACAGCTCTAACAAACAGAATGAATAATTGAAATCCAGTGCTTTTATGCTTCACTGAAAAAAAACAATATTTCATGGCACATAAAGTTATTCAGCTTATTTGCATTAAGGTTGAGTGATCACCACTGACCAAAACAGAAGCAGTGATGGTACCTTGATGTAAGTGGTGAAGAACATTCATAAATATTCTTAGGAAGCAAGATGTACCTGCATTTAATCAGTACTTATTAAAATTTTATTCCCTATAGTTATTCAACAGGATCTGTGGTATAAAAACATAATTACAAAAATCAGATTTGAGCTCATTTGACAACAGAAGGGTTTTATGGTGACCTATCTCCAAATGTTCCTATTTGTAATTAAATGCAGTGATCAGCAGTAAGGATTTTGAAGCTGTTTTAGTAGTTCCGCTATTCTGCTTAACATGTGGCACCCGTAATAATTAAAATGATACTAACACATGCACAATTTTATGGCCCTTATGGTGCAACCCATTATGCCAAATAAGGGCCTCTGTTTTCACAGCATACTGCACATGGTCTCATTACACCCACTTTTCTTTTCCTGTCTTCACACTAACAACTGTTAAAGTGAATCAACACACGAAACGTACTATAACAGCTTAGTGTTTATGATATGTGTGCTGTTAGTCAGTGAACAGGAAAATCTAAACATTTACTGTTTATGTAAAGAATAGCGTTAGTGTTAGCGAATTGCTTGGGTCTGCTTACTTTATTATCTAGATCACAAACATAATGACGGGAGTCAATGGTACCTATATTTCCCCTTTGCTTTGCTCTCCCATGTAGATGTCTATATGAATTAGAGGAACTTCACATTTGCAGTTCCTGAAAGTTTTTCTGTTACGTAGTTTTGCTTTTCTGCATTAAAGCAAGAGAAAAATATTTCTATCATAAACTCCCACCATAAAGAAAAAAATATATATATATATTTCCATAATTTTTTTATTCTTCTTCTTCAACACACTGTGCTTGCACTAGTTTGGTATATACAAGGTGTTAGAAAGTTACACAATTTTCCTGTGGAACCTCAGGAAATTCTACAAGAAACTGGGAATTCTAGATTAGTGCTTTTTTATCATGAATAATTTTGCAATTACGCAGCTACTCAAAGACCTCCTACACTCATTTTACAGTCATCAGTTTGGAATGACTTTCACTCTCTTGGTCTGGGATCCATTCCAAGGGAAGTCCCATAGGTGGGACACCAATGGATTGGACTAAATCTATCCTCTGCATTTCATATTATAGCTTTGTGTGAACATTAGTTGAAAGTTCATATAAAGAGTAACAACCTGTCCTTTCATTTTCTCCCCTTTTCCCTTGTGGACTGCCACTTAATCCTAACAGTTTCAGGAATTTGCTGTGTTATCAGAGAAAAGGGGAAACTAAAGCCCCTTAATGTGCATGGCAGAACAAGTCCATTGATTTCAAAGACATGAAAATCATCACAAAATTACAGTGGCTGGACTCCAGTTACGATGAAAATAGAGAAATCAACCCGAAAATACTAAAGTGTGTAACATATAGGTGCCAGATATACATTAGAGTGCAGCTTTTTAAAAAAAAAAAAAAAAAAAGTACATCTAGAACCATGAGATTTCAAACAGCAGCCATAATGCAGGAAAATGGAGTAAAAGCCAGCACTGAACTACTTTTGCCTTTGTCTTCGTGCCCACTGGTGAGTGATACTGCACAGAAAACTTGTGGTTTTGCTCTCTGAATTCAGATTCAGGAAGAGGATGTGACCAGGAGGAGATGTGAGGGGGAGGACCAAGGCAAAGAAGGATGATATCTTAATGGTGTAACAACTTCTCCTTGGCCTGTTCTGAAACAACCTTGGTGTAAAAAAAAAAAAAAAAAAAAAAAAAAAAACAAAAAAACCAAATAATTTATACTAAAAAAAAAAAAAAAAAAAAAAAAAAAAAAAAACAAACCAGCAAACCCAAATCACTGATACTAAAAAAGACTAAGAAAAAAAGCACCTGATAATTACCTTCTGTCTGAACTTGAAGAAAGTTGAGTTCCACAATCCCTTTTTCTTTGATTAAAATGAATGTTTGTGATCAGCATTACTATTTACTACCCCATGATCAAAAACAAATAACCCACTTTGTTTGTTTCTTACTGCAAATGAATTAAATTAGACGCCATTAGGAGCACTAGCTGTTTATATCCTTGTTTCAGCAGTGGTAGTATTTGAAGTTTCCTGCGGTAAGTTCATTACTCGTATTTTGTCCAGAATTAGTGAAGCGTGCTGAAAATTGCTAATGACAGATGTTTCTCCACTCTGTCACACTTCTTGTATCATTTGATTTGGAAAGCAACATACGGTGTTCTGCTCTATCAGTATGTCACAGACTGTCTGTAAACAGCTGGTCATAACTCAGTTCAGTGAAAACCATTACTTTCCAATGAAGTGCTGGACACCCTCCAAATTGCATTTTGGCATGGCCTGAGCTGCATAATGCACAAAGTTCTTCTGTTCTGAGGTTACCTAAGGAAGGATTTTTCTCCCCCTTCCACTTGTTTATTGTGTTTCAGGAAAGAAAATATGGTTTTAAATGGTTAGATAAGGGATGAACAGCACAGGAGATAAAAATGCTTTTTCTTCTCTCAGGAACCCATAAAAACTGTGACTGGTGCTGTGCTAAAAGAAAAAAAAAATGCAAACCTACCTCACCATTTCTGTTTGTGCCTCAGGTTGAATGGGGTGTATTATCGGGGTCAGGGCACACAAGATGATGACAGATTGAAATGTCTCCTATCAAATAGTTGTGGCATTCTAACATTGCTATGACTATGGGGCTATTCCACAGCTCCTAATCACAATGAATCCTATTAAAAACAACTCCCTGTCGTTTATGCGCTGGTCAGATGCAAAGAAATCCATTTCACTTGTGCATGTAAGAAGCACAAAATAGAGAGGACAGATTTAATGCCTTGCACGTGGGGATATAAGGTACAATTTGCTTGCTTTTTCTAACAAAACCACCACCTTGGTTCTTTTATTATATGATATGTCATTAGCATATATTTAACTGACTATGTATCATACATTTCATGAATACCAGTATCCATTTCTGTGACATAAAGAGTCTGGCATAGATATGCTATTTATAATGTAAGTATAAAGGATTTAGACATTATGTTTTAATAACTGTATTTAATTGACAATGATTACCACTTGCATTATATTTAAATGAAATCTTTACTTAGCTGCTCTTGGTTTAGAGCATGACCATAGGAAAAGGCATAAAAGCCACCTGTAATCCCTGGAGACTTTTTCAATGCTCGTACATTATCAAGTGAAGACATCTTTCCAACTACTATAAAAGGATTATATTCACATTTAAACTTAGGGCAATAAGACAAAAAATTGCAATCAAGAATCATGAAACCCAAAGATACCAGTGGAAAGAGGTAGAGATAGATCTAACATGGAGGTATCCAACCGTTCCTGCAGCCTATCCAGGGCTGGCATCAGAAAAGACTGGGAGAAACTCAGCAATACCAAATAAATTCGGATTTTTGAACATTTTATAAGATAATATTCTGGTCTGCCATCAGATGGTATCAAAAGTTGTCCCTGAAGAGGAACCCACTGATTAAAAAAAGGACTCCCATACAGAAGAATAAATTTTCCAGTGTACTAAGCCACTGAGAAAAATATTATATCTCAGTGTCTCTTTTATTTCTTTGAAATGCATCAATCTGTAGGAATAACAAGCCTATTACATTAGGTGAATTTTGAAATTTTTTTTTACGTGTTGAACATTGATGAACAGATGGGCTTTAGTGAGGTATAGTGTTACAAAGAGTGTTCAGCTGAGTTTTGTTGAAGAGGATGCAGCTTCTATTTTGGTATAGGACTTTTACTGAGTTTGGGGTATAAGCCTGCTTGGAGGATCTGAAGTAATCTTCAGTGAAATAAAATGAAGTCATTAGTCCGTTTTTATACATGTACTACATTACTTTTGCAGAAACCACACAAAGTGTTTCACAGGCAAGTACCATAATAAGGCTCCTGCCCTCAAGAATTTATTATCTCAACAAAATAGGTAGCAGAGGAAGAAAAAAGTCATACAGGAACAACATGAAAAACAAAGCAGTTGAGTTTTGCCATGTGTTAACATCATGACTTCTGTGTAAGCTACTGGCATCCATTGATTTAAAGAAAAAGTTTTCCAGTTAATTTCTACTTAATTGAACTCAGTAAGTAGACAGGGGAATTTACGTTGTCAAAATTTTAAATTCACTTTCCCTTGTCAGTAAGTGGGTACCTGTTGTTCATCACTACACATAGTGCCTGTAACAGGCTTATTCACTCCTACAGTTTTACCTTATCAGAAAATGTCAGAGGTTTTTCGTTTGGCTTGGTATCCCATCCCACACAATAGGTCAGACATACTCTTTAGCTTATGTTATAAGTTATAAGTTATAACTTATGTTATATAATGAAATCTAATTAAGTAGCTTCACTTTCTTCTACAGTTATTTTGCTGTTAATTTTGTGATTGTGGCCTCTGGCCTAAGCAAACTGCTGTAACATTTGTAATCCAAAACCGTTGTAATTTGTGTTCATCTCTTCCATCAAACATAATTAGTCATGTAGTTTTTTCAAGTCTTCACCAAACTTGAGCTTTGGACAAAATATTTAATTGTGTTTTTTGAATTGCAGTGAGCTTGTTTCAGCATAGAAGTTTAGTTGTATCTGTAGAAAAAGGTTAATTATTCACAAAATATAAGACAAGAAGATGCTGCAAACTCTTCCTTATGCTCAGCCCCCAATGCATGCCAATCAGAACTATAAATTCATTCAGCAGTAAGAAGTAACAGCCAATCATGGCAGACTTACCTGTTTGAGCAAATGAAATCAAAATTGAGCATGAACACCCAATGGAAGGTCTTTTGTTGGTTTACCAAACTATCCCCTAGGCTATCCACTTAATTCCTTGGATTTCTGGTGTTCTCCCACTTTTTAATCCTCAAGGAACAGTCATGTTCTCCGAGGGTACTGAAGAGAGAACATTCAATGGCAGTAAATGCAAAGCAACTTGATGGCTGAGCTGGAAAACCATTGCCTGAGATCTCAGCAACTCTCTCCTGCACACCAGCTCCTAGCATGACTAAAATAACCTCCAATGCTACAGTACCACTGAGTCTCCATAAGTTTTGATCTAACTAGGCTGAACACATTTAGGTAGCCAGTACTATACATTACTGGGCTGAGTTTCAAGTTCTTTGTTCACCATATGGAGGCAATCATAACAAGACACAAAAGCATGCAGAGTAAGGGGGGGGCTGTCTCATATCTCCAATAAAATTTTGCCAAAGTGTGTCAATCTCAGCACAAGTTGCAAAGACACATAAAAAGGAAACATATTCATGAGTGCACCACAACAAGGCAAAGCTCGGATGATGTTGATACCAAAACAGAGGTCTTTGTTGGGTCTGTTGATCAAAGCAAGATTCTATAACAGATTGGCTTTGTGAAAATGGAAATAACCAGTCAAAGTAAATTTCAAAATAGATACTGGAACTAAATACATTATCATCATTCTAAGCACATGCAAAATTAAGATTGACCTCCTAGTACTAAAAGCAAAAACAAAGTTTTCCTCATAGAACCATCGCAAAAAGTAGATAGGGCATAGAAAGTATGAACTCATACTGGCACAAGATATCTGTTGAAAGATATAAGATGAATGGAGTGGTGTAACTGTCTACAAAACAGTGTTCAAAAAGCTATTCTTAAAGACTCTGATGAGGCAGTTAGCAATCTGCGAGGCTCTAAGAATATAATGTCTCACAGTTGCAGAGATTTCAGTGTGCCATCAAAATGCTTGCTCTGTTAGTACTAGGAGATAGAGTCTGAACTTGAGCGAATGATAAAGTGAGAAGTTACTGGGCACATTCACACATCAATTGGCTGAAGTAGTAGTTATGTTGCCATAACAAAGCCAACAGTTAAAGATTGTCAAAATCTATAAGATTCCAACACGATCATCAAATATTATCATTAGCCAATAACGACAGCTGATATGGAGTAGACCCTGACACTCAAAAATATTGTGATTTCCAAATGCAAGCCATAAGTGGTACACACTGAGGAAGAGTCACCAAACTGAGCAACCTCCCATGCCTTCCTAGTATCTGCCTAAACAGATGATTTACTTTCAGACTTGTACCCATATTGAAGGTCACAGCCATACAGGGGTAGAATAAGTCTTAATATTTCTTAAGTCTTAATTTCTTGTTTTTCATCTCTGTCATAAGCAAGCATTTATAACCCATAATATTGCATTCACATAATCTCCACAAAAATGTCCCTTGCTCCAAGACTGTACAAGCTTGAATTTTAACAACACAATAAGGGGATGCTTGCAATGCTTTAATACAGAAAATACAGTAATTTTGTATTTGTCATGTCTTCAGAAGTTTTGATTGTCCAAGGCACTCCCCTATTTTATTCAATGCTGTCATTCAAAACAACTTTTTGAATGCCAGACATCTGCAATTCAGCACTGTAATATGCACCAAACTGGCAAAAGAAATCTTAAAGAGGAGACTGATATAAAGCAAAAAGTCAAGAATAATCCAAAAAATGACATATGTATATTAGCTCACATTTATGGAGCATGTCTAACTATGAAAGCTGAAGAAGATTTTGACCTAACCTTGCATTTATACTAGGAGAACAAACCACATGTGACAGATTCTACTCATGTTATTTAATGCTCTAGGGGAAAACTTAGACACATGGTGCTGGGTGTGGTAAAGAATCTGAACAGGGTACAACAGCTTTGAAAGACATTCAAATTGCTTCTATCCAAACTCATGACCATAGATTTTTATGCAGCAGCAGATCCAGTATATCCTAATCACCCTGTGAATGTGGGTATTACCAGGAAAATTTAAAAAAAAAAGTGAACAGCACACAACAGGTATCTGATTGCTTTATTACAGTACAAACGCATATCTCCTTCTTGCATTCCCCTCCTGGGATTTTGATGTGGTCTGTTATAAGGAGGTCAGATGCATGAAATTCTCAGGTAGGACTTTCTCTTGCCATTATGGCATTGGCTGAAACAAACAACGCTTTTCTCTTTACAAAATACAAAATACAAAATAGCGCATTTTCCCATAAATTATTTGTATATTTTATTCAAAAACTCTCAAGTAGTACTTGTCTCAAGAAAGGAAAAGTAAGTTATTTGATAGGAGCCCATACTTAGCGCATCAGGTTTTATCCCTTTATACCCTACATTTATAAAGAATAATCAAGGAATTCAATATCACTCGTGGAGAAAAACATGATGAAAAATTTGTTAAGTGAATTTTTCTTTTTGCCCACAAACTAAATGAATTCTCTTATTCCTCCTTACATTAACAAATACTGTTTCAAGGGCGATCACATTAGGCTGCTTTGTTCCCTCCTTAATTGCTGTTCCATATAGTTATAAATAGCAGACAGAAGGTGAGCAGAAAATGACAAAACAAGTTTATTCTAAAGTCTAACATAAAACACTACAGGCTAAATATGTACAGGGAATTACACAAACAAGTGTTGAACTATATACACATGTTATAACAGAAGGAAAGACATTTCATACATGCAAGGAAAATCTTCCTAAAATAACTCCAGAAAAAATGCCTATTTATCCTCATCTAAACTAATGATCTAAGAGACCTCAGCAGTAGCTTTTCCTGGAGACTGACATCTTCCCGATGGTGGTCTTCTGAAGGTGGCTTCACAGGCTTTAGAAGGTTTCCAGGAAGTTTCTCTTCTAACCTGTCCTCTCAGTCAGGTAAGGCTGCTTCATCTCCAGAGATGCAGGCTATATATATATATATATTTTATGTGTGTAAATATATATGAGTTTGCCAAGCTGCACTGGATCCTGCCTCTGAGCAACCAGTTGTACCAGCTGGTCTCTTCAGGTACCTTTCAGGCCCATGTTTCAATTATTCCATTGCCCCTTGTAGAACATCATCCAAACTCATTTCGACTCAGTGGGTCACAGCTATCAACCAACCTCTTAGGCTGGATTCCTGATACAAAATAAGTGTTACAAGACTTGGACTAACAGATACAACGAATCTGCCATCCTCACTTTCCATAGAGATGCCATATGGATGTGTCCTTGGGTTCACAGGAGTCTGCTAGAGCAGCATTCACATCGCAGAAAGAAAACTAACAAGTCTGTGCCTTGTCTACACATACAAAGCAAAGTTGGTAGGACCATTTAATATCTGCTTTCTTCTGTTCAAGAGTGGAAGATCTTCATGGAGTTTTGACTACAGTCCAAAATACTTTAAAAAAAAGATTATGTATATGTATGTATATAGATATATATACATATATATAGAGAGAGAGATATACTCAGTACTAAGGTGCACTACTCAAAACTTGAATCCAGAAAAGCCATCAATTCATTTTACACGAAATATTAAGATTGTGAAATGCCAAAAAATAAAATTAGAGAAGATTGCTTGAACAGGAATCAGTCATTCTGTAGACTCAGCATTTTGCAATGACATACCTGGATTCAGTCCCTACATTTGAATCGTCTTTCCAGATGTGGTGCTGTTAGACAGTTGGAATAGGACCCAGGTCTGGATTAGACACATCTGATATCTTATCTGAGGAAATTTTGAGAAAGAGGACTCTGAAAGAGTTTCAGAAAATGGAGTAGAGCACTTTGCAGTGAGCAATGTGGGAATATACTATTTTAAGGAAAATTTATTTTAAAACTCCATCAGATTTGGAGCTAGAGCTAGTTTACGCCTTAAAGCATGAGAGTTTTATTTCTCAAAAAAAAAAAAAAAGTGCTTATATGCTTAATATAACTATGTCTGTTAAAATCTATAAACATGAACATCTAAAATCCTAAATTCTTACACTTACTAATAGCCTGTGCTTTCACAAAATCCTATACATAGATCAGCTGTGAGTGAAGCAGAGAAGTCCCTTATGCCATATTTAAATGTGTCACTTTTCAGATTTGTTAAATATCTATTTTGCTATTATGAAGATAGGAAAATGTGGATCTTTGGTTCACCTTCTCTTATCCATTATGACTTACAGATATCTATCATTTTTTTTTTTTCTATTCACTTTCTCTGAACAAACCCAGGCTTCACTTCTTTCGTCAGATAGAAGCTTGACATATATCTAATAATTTTCCTCATTTATCATAAGACTTATATTTGTTTCTTAGATTTTTTTTGTAATAAGCTTTATCTGCTACCTTTGTGGTAAGGTGCATCAGGTGATATATATTTATATGTGGCTTTGCAATGTTTGCCCTTTTTTTCTCTTACAACTATTTATATGTGCCAGCATTTTCTTTTGCTATATAATATATCAATATCATTCATCAAAGAGAAATTTTCATTAATTTGTTACACTTTGAGTTTGGATATGCAAAATATAAGTCTTATTATTCATTGCAGCATACATGACTTAACATTTCTCAACACTTAATTCTGTTAGTTTAAAATCAGTATCTTTCATAACCCTTCTTTGATTAATCTATACTTTATTTGTTGTCTATACTCGATTAATCCAAATGCCATAATGCTACTTAAAAACCATGCCACTTATTCTCTGAATCTCGCCATAGGACTGAAAGTAGATCTGACCTAGGCATGGGACGAAGCCCTAGGGAAAAAAGCGATTCATACAATAAAAGATGGCATATTAATGCCTGCCATTGAAGATGCCACAGCTTGCCAGACAGCTTTAATTCTGACACTCAGAATTCTGCTTTGCAATGTTAATAAAATTCTTTTAATCTAGGGGGATTTTTTTGGAACACTTCCAACTAACTCCCCCCGAAATATCTGAAGCGAATGTCATGACGTTTATATCATGAGGTGTGCAGACCTCCGTCTCACCAGTTCACAATGGACATGAGAACAACAAAACCTTTTCTCAAGTGTGTGAACACAGGGATGACACACTAACAGGGGATCAGATACTTCCCCCACTAGTGACACCGATTTTTACTTATCTCACCAATGTGATGGTACTCAGGAACTTCACTTCAAACACAATAAGGGAACTCTAATGGGAGCTGCCTCTTTAAATAGCTTTTTCTTTTTTTTTTTTTTTAATGTTGATTCACCATTTGGCAAGCATTAGATACAAATAAATATGCTCTGAAGTAGCTTTTACAATAAATTTGGAATTTCTTTTCAGAACAATGCATTATACATGGTAAAAGCAATTATATTTTTAATGTACATTTAGTGTACATTCTCATTTTTTTTTTTTATTATGAAACACTACCTTAAACCACCTTTCTTATTTACTAGATTGTGTCTTCACATTTGTGCCAGACTGTTTCTGGGTGGATATCAAAATTCAATTAACAATGCAGAAAATTAACATTGCAGATTTATAGTACTTAAACAAAATTATTTCAAATATGCTGGATAAAAATATCAATACTAACATGCATTTCAAAACACTGATCTACCGAACTTTTTATAAAAGGCTTGATGAACTATAGTTAAAAAGTCCGTCAAGACAGACAACTAACCATCCTTAGATGCTCAAACCTGTTTCTTAATTCATATAAAAAAGGAGTAAAACATAACATTTCCTAAAATTACTTCTATTACATCACTGACTAGACTGAAATCAAATTAGTACAGTCTCCAAAAAAAGGGGTACAGGTCTCTGAGGTAGGCAAATTTTCCATTTTGTTTTCAGACACTGAACTAATTATTTATCCTGGTTCAGCAATCTGACTTACTTTAAAGATGTGCTGGTTAATTTTTACTCATCATAAGTTATTTAAATAGATTACTAGAAGCTATGTCTACACATATGCTGCCATAGTTTCAAGTTTAAGTTTTAATATATTTACAATTTAAAAGAGAGATGTATGCAAAAGACAGCCAAATTGCAGTAAAACATACATCTTAAATAAATGATTAACTTATTCTGCTTCATCAGCAGCAGTTATGACATGGACCTGCAATCAATAGTGCTTGCACAATGATGTATGGAGCGACCTGTACCAAGACACATCATGTGGGATGGCCTAAGCCGTATATCACCTTCTAGCTAACACACTCAGCTTAAGAGGATATCTAGTTCACAGATTCATCTCAGTTAGTTCAGTAAAAGATTAGATTTTACTTTAAGATCAAAGAGAATGATGAAAAACAATGCCAGCTTGCCAGATTTTTAAGAGGTCCTGGAAACTATTGTCTGAGAAATGGTGACTAATGCTGCCAGCTCCTAAATTTAACGATTTAATGATGTTTCTGTTTCAGGACAGAGTAGTGACTTTTTGCAAAACGTGAGCGTAGTATGGCCTTCCTAAAGAGAACTTTGCTTTGTTGTTCAAAGACACTCAGAAGGAAAATACCAAGGCTGAAAAAGAAACTAGGACAGCAACACTGAAAAAAATATTGTTCACTTTACCAGTAGGTGATTTGTCCTCATTAATTCTCTTCCAAGCCCACACTATTAAGAAGAAATAGCAGAAATCAAACTTGTCCTAAGAAAAGCAATTTGAAGGACAAGTAGAGAGGTGTGGCTTCTGTTGGAATGAAAAAATATTTTATTATTTGTGATGAAGGACGATCACATTATAAAAATTCTATATATATTGTCCCCAGAACTAATTAATCAGATTAAAAAAACCCTTAACCTATGGATATTTGTTCCATGTTTGCTCAGTACAAGGTATCCCACTGTGCAGTATAGATGATTTGGCAAATAAAAGCATGGCTAAAAGAAAGCTGTAAAATTCAGACACAAGAACTTTCTTTACTACAATGGCAAGCACCGTGTGTGTGTGACCCTTGGGGCCAAGCATGCTAAAAGCAAATCACTGTCTCATGAGGCTTCTCAGCAGCTGTTGAAAATAGACATTTCAGCCACTCACAAAATACCGTAACAGCATAAGGGCATAGTGGCCTTGGAGACACCAAGCAACAAGAATGCAAGAAATCAAGATATTCCTTTTCTGCTTCTTCCAAAATGTGGTTCCTCAGCAGCTGCACAGCTCACCTTGGCATCGTACAGTTGTATTGATTTGGTGCCTACAATCACAGCAAGGGAAGTGCGAGTGATTCTAGAGCCCAAAACTTGCCTGCTGCAAAACAGGAGAGGAGAGAAGAGCAAATCAATACACTTTATTCCTCTTTAAGGATTGCAATGACCTGAATTTGAAACAAACTTAGCTCTCCCTATCAAATGGTCTATTACCATATCTATTAGCAAATAACTGTTGGTATCTGGCAAATAATTGTCCCTTCAACCCAACCATTATTGCAGTGAACGCTCAGCTTGTGCAATCAAATCCCGTTCCTGTTTGGGCACGCAGGAGAATCAAGGTGATTTGAACAATTTCATTCCTGCAGGTGAGATTGAAGGTAAGAAGGCCTCACCTCTGCTCATTACCACAGTACCTTTCTGCATGACCAAGACCCAGGTGGTGATAACCTTACCCGTGTAAAACAAAGGGCACTTCTCTCCAAGGATGCTGTGCCCCGGCACCTGCAGGATGCCTCCTCACATTCCTGCAGGAGCTCCTGCAGCCTGGGTCATATGACACAGAGCACACCAATGTGGGGATGGGATGCTCAGGACTGGGTACCTGCTTTGGCAGACCAAAATTAGCCAGGCAAAAAACCAGTCCTCTCTTTGGCAGGGATTAAAGTGCTGAGTACAGAACTGCACAGGTATAATCAAGCTGTTCCCACTGGTGCGCACGAGGCCAGAACAGGTACTTGTCTACCTGCCCAGGCCAGATATTCAGGTAGCTGAAACGAGCCCGGCATGTTTGCTGAGACAAAATAGTTGTACTGTAATGCCCTGTGGCATTATTATTCAGAAAATGACAGTGCCACTTCACAGGGAGGGTTGGCATAGAGAGCATGAAAAAGCTTTGTGGTCACCAGAAAGAGAGACACTCGAGAGATGCTGACTAAGCAGAAGAGGCAACAAAAGCTTAACTTTTGCTGTCTTGAAAGCAAATGAGCATCATTTCTCGTGCCCAATGAAATTGTTTTCTCGAGCCTTGTATTCGACATATGGCCTGGGGAGACACTGTGCACCCATGGTGCACATAGATACAATGAGAGTTGCGGATGCTCAGTGACACTTAGCACCCAGCTCACTGCAGCTCACATGTTGAGGTCCTGGCAAGCTGAGAAAAATCTTGAGAGAAAGCTGTGATCTTAGAATAACAAGAGCAACATCTTCCAGGACATCTCTATGTCATGGAAAAGGGAATGGCACAGATACCCCTTACCCTGCAAAACCTCAACAAGTAAGCTCATATGACACAGCAAAACTAAGCAAATGTATCAGACTATGTCTGAGAGAAATTGAGGTATGTTTATGCAGCCCTACACCCAAAACATGAAGCCCTGCCTCCCAGCATGACCAGATGGCTGAGAGTAGTCCACAGCCACCAAAGCCTTTACACACACTTGTTTTAATCATGCTGATGAGATAAGTTCTCCTCAGATTTTAAAGAGCTTCAAATTTGCCTATATTTCCTGTATCTGCCACTTATCTTTTCACAAGACTATTCCCCCATGCCCTCCAAGGGCTAAATCCATTAAAATATGCAGATGAATTGAACTGATTCTCTGATATTTTATTTTCAACGAGACTGCAATCCCAGGTCACCCTGTAGCCATGGATATTCTAGGTTACTGGTGAGCACAGTTTTATGTGATAATGAAGATACCTCTGTTTGTCCAGAGATGGTCTCAAATAATGGAAATCAACACAGATTCTCATTCAATAGAATAGAAATTGTCACCATTTTGCTGTGCTTCCGCCAGAGCAACATATGGTAGCACAGCTGACAAATATAATCTTTTCCTTTTTTTTTTTTTTTTCCATTTCACATGCACATTTCATTTTGCAGAATACTAAGACTTTACATAAATTGTCTGTTAACCCCTTGCAGCCACAGCGTTCGCTCCTTGGGCTCCCTTGCACTCTTGAATACTTGAAAGCTGGAGTTAAAATGCAGTGAGACGGTCAGGGAATGGTTTAGGCCTTCAGCATACAGCCTACTCGCACATTTCACAAAGAAAATGAGCTTCTCCTCATTCTGGGCAGAAAGTCCTGGTACGATAGCCTTCTTAGTGCTTGGTGGCCTTTTCTTCATTGAGATGCCTGCGAGGAGTTCTGTGCCTGAAAGAATCTCATAAGCTTTCTTGTTTCTCCACCATAGCTGATTTGGTTTAGTCAAGCCAGTTTTCGGCCCTTGTCCAGCCATCCAGGTGATAAACTATGAAAGCTCCACTCATAATTCTCATGGATACAAGCAGGATTCGCTGGAGTTCGACAACAGGAGGGAGGTGTCTCTGCATTTTCATAGGGCTTTTTGGCACCCGGTAAACAAGACTCAGAGCTGCAGAGGGCATACAGAGGAGGTATTCACATTGTCTTACTCTAAGTAGTAACTTGGCTGTGCAAATTAGCCCTAGCTAATTTACTCCCACTCTGAATCACCCTCTAGAGGATCCTTTCTCTCTTTGCTGAACTAGTAGGGAAAACAGAGAAACTAGTTTCTAATTTCTGCATTGTACAAGGAACCTAAAGCTGAGCAAAAGTAATGTCACCTAACAAGGATGGCTCCATTCAGAAACACCAGTTGTGTATGGCGTATGACTTCAAGGACTCCGAAATGGGCCAGTGTGACTGTAAAGAAGAGAAGCTCACTGTAAGATGAAGCTGTTTGTTCCCAGGAGGATTATTTACAAATAATAAATCTTCTCATTTGTTTGGTTTGAAATCAGATTAGCCCCAATTGCAATAGCCTGCCTTGGTGTATCTTTCCATACATACCCAATGTAATGTCTTGACACCAGTAAGGCATAAATCGTAGCTCTGACCACTTCCTAAAAACACATTTGCCTTCAATTTATGAGCAGAAAAGAACAACCTGCTTTTCACAAATGTCATTTGCATCCTGACAATTTGCAAAAGCATACCCCAACAAACACTTGCTTCTAAAGACTGAAAGCACCTGCACAAGCTAAAAGGAAAGATTGGAGGTTTAATCACAAAATTTTGACACACATGCTAAATATTCCGCAATTAAAGGCTAACACTTCAAGGCTGCTAATCTGAAGTGCAACAAAGAGTTATGAAGGAAAGTTTACATAGGCTAAACTCAGGAGGTAAATATGACTTAACCACTCTTCCTTAGTAAGACATGCTTCCCCCAAATGTTCAGTATTAACAGCATCATCAGCACACCAAACTAGATGTGGACCTTCGTACTGACTCAGTGTGCATGTTCTTATGAGGTGTTGATACTTTGAGATACCTGAAAACCTGAGTTCCTCTGTTCATTAAGCTGACTGGACATAAGTTTTGCCTAGAGTAGGAAGGACTTTGTCACAGTAAAACACAGTCTCACTAATGGTAAACGCATCGAAATATTAAACACTGTCTGAAAAGGCTGATTTTAAAGGAAAATGAAGTTGTTGCTGAAGCCTTTGATTTTCCCTTGAATGCGTGTTTTGGAACTTGTCTCTTTGTTAGCTGACACGTCTTGAGCATTTGCTTAGTTTTTATGTTGATCATTTCACAGACTGATATTTTCATATTGTATCTAAACAAATTATCAGACTCCATCTCCATAAAAAACCATATCATATTTTATTACATACTGTAAACAAAACCTTTGGGGAAAAGAGGCACATTACGTCTTTTACAAATCACTGCATTTTTCCACATGTACGGTATGTTAGAAAACTGACACAAAAGATGTGAATTGACTTAACGAGCCCTGCTATATTTCCACCAAAATGGACTGTTGGTTCATTTAAATAACTTCAACCTTTTTTGTTTATTGCCTTTCCAAAANAAAAAAAAAAAAAGAAAGAGCCAACCCTCCAAAAACACAAAACAAAGCCATAGCCAATCATTATGATGACCACAAGCCTACTCAGGCACCTTGACAGCTGAATCACCATCTCTCATCAATAGACTTAGCCTTGGGCATCTGGCTGAGCTGACACACATTAGTTGGTCTTTTTTACACATTAAATGTCTTTACAGTTTTCATATTTCTTCTGTTTTTTCACTCTCTAGTTCTGCTTTCTTGTAGAAGGGGAAGTTAAGATACATACCGCACAATGAACACCATCTTGAAATTCTTTGTTGTCTTTAACATAAAACTAAACAAAAGAGAGATGTTTTCCTTTTACAAAAAACAAACAAACAAATAAACAAAAAACAAAGCAAAACAAACACAAACAAAAAACCCCAACGACAAAAAAACCCCAACCAAAACACAAACAAACTACACGTACCATATATTTAGGCAAGAGCAGAACAAAAATAACACACTGATAAAACCCCAGAATTTTAAAATTCACCAGAGAGTTTTCTTTTTAGTCACACCACTTGAAAAAAAAATGAGGGAAAGGTGAGGGAAGAGCTAAAAGGACATTATGTCCCCCCATACTTTGAATTCCCAGGTTTTTGTTGCCTGGTGCTCTAGAATAATATTTTTTTTTTCTAATGAGATGGAGAAAATACCTCTGGAACACAGAAAAATTCACATGTGGGCCTGATTCAGAAAGCTGACTCACTTGACATGGGAATAGTCCCAACTGGTTTCGTCTTCTAGTTCTGACTTCAGCGATAGCCACTTTAGCTGGTTTACTCATGCAAACAAGCATTATTCCAAGTGAGCAGAGACTGTAGACTGGACATATCTGCCCCTGAGCTATGGCCAAATGGAAGAGAAAATGGAAGGAGGCTGAAATGTGAGCACTTAAAGGTGTTTTTCAAGGCAAGGCTTGGGGCAGGGGGGACATTTTTCAATGTAGTGAGAAATCTACTTAGCAATCTCTTTACGTTTTACATTTTCTGGAAGGAAAATGTCATTTTTCTTAGACTCTAGTTCCTTGCCAGGATTTGTGTACCAGGAATAAGAAAGAAGAAAACATAGCAGCCAGAGATGAATGAAAACCATAATGTATCAGCTTGGTCTCAGGCCACATTTCCTCACTGTAACCATTGAGGTCCTTCTGAAACTCACTTTTGGAAAGGTTTTCCACCAAAACCCACACCAAATCTTTCCTCTTTCTTCAGCTCTACGATCTTCCTATCTTTTGCAGTCAAAGCCAGAGACTGCAGGTTGTGAAATGCATTGTTTTTTATTAACTGAATTAATTAACAAATATAAATACCAGGCATAAGGCTGGTAAATCTGTTTACCTGTGTTTATTAATTTAGACAGCAGGCAAACTCCATTCTACTTCTTGAGAAATAATATTTTAGATTCAGCTTATAAGGCATGATTTCATCTTGGAGTCTCTTTAGTATTGGGTATCTATGAGCCAGGTAATGTATACCGGCTTACTACTTTTACACCCACACATGGACATATCTGGCCGGAGCAGGAGGCAGAGGGCCAATTTAGGCATTTTAGACCCATAGTGTGTCATGAACTTTCCAGGCCAGCACTGAGGCTCAGACAAAGCCCACGGGTGGCAGACTTTATCTGAGGAACCACTGGCTTTTCTGCTGAGCACAGGGAGGGTCCGAGCAACAGAGCTCCTCTGTGTGTCTGTAACAGTTTAGTTTATGATGGTATCTTAAGTTTTCCTTAAAATGAAGAGGAGGAAAATCATGGTACTGATGTTTCCATCACCACTGCAGAACTGAAAATGAGAGAGAGGAGGCAAAGAAAATGAAACTAGCCACATGAATGTTATCGCTGCATGAACATGGCAGACCAGGATAAGTTAATTCAGTCTTACATGCTCTCCTTGTAAAATGTTGCTGATTACTTTAAGATCGCACTTCAAAAAGTCAGGAATTGTCTTGTTTCCAGAGAAAAAGCCATGTTGACCTCCAGTTCTCACTGAAAAAACCCAACAGGGATGAGGAAGAAAAAATTTGTAAGACTGCATTAGAGAACTATTAGAGTTTGAGTAAAAAGTAGCAGCACATCTATTCTAGGGCAGGAGGGAGAGCAATACTCCATCTATTCTCTCATAATCCTGGTGAGTCATGTAGGTATATATATATATATCTTCATTTTCAAAAGTATCTTCAAGTAACATTGCTGGAGTCTTCGCAGACTCCTAACTGTGCAGCAGGACACTAATCTCAGTGGTCTATACCTCTAATCGTGACTCTGGATAAAAGGGTCCAGAAAGCTGTTCTGGGTCATACAATTCAAATGAGAATTGATTGCATCTGTCTATATTACAATCCAATTAGCATATTCATTGCATGTCCAATGTCTTCTAGCAATCAGCTGAAAGGACTTCACAGATCACTGTTCAACATCATCCATAAGAAGATAGATAAATAAATCCTAAACAGCTCCTCAAAAATTTCTGATTTTTAGTTCAATCACACTTTCTAAATTGATATTTCTGTTTGCAGTGAAAGATGCGGCTAATAAAAATACAAACCTTCACAGATTTTCAGAACTGAAGTTCAGCCTGTTCCATTTTTTAATAGTTCCTCTCAGATAAATGGAAAATGCTTCACTAATATAGCATTTCACAAAACCAAGAGTGTATTTTGCTTGACAGCATGATCATGAAATTACAAGATACTCAGCCCAGAGCAGGGAGAAACTGTCTTATTTTTCTAGTAAATACTACTTCTATTTTCCAACTTGGTATGATTGTCAGAGAGTGCTTAGGCAAAATAAATACATATAGTGCAAAATAAGCCGTACAGACAGCAGTGGGGAATTTTTCAGACGCCCCTGGAATCTTATTAAAATATTTAAGGTGAGAAGGCACAAATTATCTCCCAAATCCATCTACAGGAAATACATGAGACTTTATTAACAGCTGTGATTGTATGTTCATAATAACTTTCATCTGTTTCACGCACATCCAGGTAGTTCTTCCCCGCTATTTATCACCTCTGCGATACTAAAAAAGTCAATCAATGCCCACAGGTGAGAGTTTTGCAAGCACAGCCGCTGTCTCCTGTCTCCTTTCTGCTTCCCCACCCGGCACTGCAGGGACCACCACCAAGGGTAATTGAATTTCCACGCCTATTCAGCCCTGGGTCTGCGGGCCGACACTGCCAGCCCCCAGCTCCGCTTCGCCTCCGCAGAGCCCTCACTGCTGTGATACCAAGGGCTGCTGCCCAGGGATGACAGGGAGGTTCTCCTGCAGGTGACGCATCGAGGAATATGTAGCTTAACAAGATAACCAACACAACGCAGAAAATATTTTTTTGCTAGACATCATAAGAATGATCATCAGCCACTATTGACTCCAGCTCATTTTAAGCCTAAAGGATGCATTTGGGGGAGTACGAATTTATTTGTTTGGTTTCTATGAACTGTTTACTCCTTTCTGTGTCAGATGTCCCAGCGTGCGCACACACCGTGGTAGGTTTTCTTCCCTATTTTCATCAATCTGCTGAGGTATAATCAAGAAATCTAAAAGAGCGCTGTCATCAGGAGACGCAAGTGATTCACACCCAACTGTGGTGTTTAAAGTTTAGCCTGGCAAATACATACTGTAACTGCTAAGGAAAAAACATTCACTGAAGATGAAAAGGGACGTCTTTCTTCCCCTTATCATCATGCCTAAATATCCCCTTTTTGTAAAACAGTTGAGCTGTTAAGTTCTATGCTAGGGCACGTACACACTTTGGAAAGGTAATTTGAAAGCGAGTTGAGCCATGACAAATAGGGACAGCTGGCCTAATTGAATCATTTGATCTAAGACAGCTCAACTTGGTTATCCTCACTGCAGCCCACATTGATATTAGCGAGTGAATCATTAGCCATGAAATCATGTCGACTTTCCCGATGCAACGTTCTTGACATGACAGGGAACGCAGTCTGCCTTTCATTACAGCACCAATGAGTTCTTCAGTCTGTCATCAAGGGAGGAAAAGAAAAAAAAAAAAAAAAGAAAGAAAAAAAGTGCCTTGAAAACTTTTAAGCTCAGCAATAGAAAGAAATTGCTACGTACAAGATGGAGCGGTTAAAGGAACGACCCTTTTGGTGGGTCTTGGGTTACCCATTAGCCTCAGCCTTGCTGCTGCCTGTGGCCAGCACAGTCTGCTGGTGGGACACCAGGTCACCGTTTAATAATTATTTCCTTATTTCCTAGGGTTTATTTCCTGCTCTTGTGTTTGTGCCAACGAGAGAGTCTACAGTGCCATACGCATTTCTACAGGCTATTTATAAGTGTAACTTCTTATATCATAATTCTTTTGTATATTAATTAATAGGAGGCTGGAGCTACATCTTTGGCATTTGGATCACAATTTTTGGCTGTTCTAAATGCTAACTGGACTGCTCCTAATCTAACTCACATTTCATCCATCCTAGCACAAAAATATTCACTGGAGTTATTTCCCAAATATCTCCAAGGTATTTAGGAAGAGATATCACTCTTTAACATCCTTCCTTGATTTGCAAACTAATGAGCTCATCCAGCTGCCATTGAAAGGAATGGAAATTTTCTGCACAAACAGCGCGAAAGCCAGATCCCAGGCTCTTTTAACAGGCATAGGTGGACAAAATTACCTGATGGTTTAGATCAGATTACTGGTGGCAGGACCAGACAAACATAATTTGGGCAAAACTAGGAACCTGATGAAATTTGGGTAATGTCCAATTAAGGAAAAGTGATNTTTTTTTTTTTTTTTGTGCAAGTCGGGAAGACATGCCAGCACTGGATGGGGACAACATTCAGACCTTGGAAAAGAGAACTGCCTTATCTTATCTTGCAAATAATGGTCTAAATAGTGTCTCTGTAACCTATCAGGAAAAGCAAAAGAAGAAATAAATAAGCACAGGGCAGGGGTATTTATAAATCAAATGCAGGTGATCCTAAAGACAAAGCTAAACAAATTGCAAGCCTGACAAGATACCAGGAAGTCTAATAATGGTCAAAAAGTCCTGTTTTCATTGGGGGAGGGTTGCATGATAGCGGGTTTTCTTCCACTTCAAATATGAATGTGCAAAGATTTTGTTTAAAAATCTGTTACCCTGTAACAAGTAGTTATCAGTTTGGTAAGCAGAGCTCTTTCCATCCCAAATGTGGAGTTACATTCTATGTCATGAAGGTTGGGAAGTGATCATTACTTACCAGAAGGGGAAAACCTTGCCAGCTTGCCTTCTGGAGAGATGGAAATGTAACAGTAGCAAATGGGTAGGAGCTAATCAACACAGAAATTAGACGTACGGAAGGGGCACAGACTTTTTTCAAAGAAAGAAAATATTCAGAAATTTTCAGTTTATTGTCACCAGAGTTTTTCTCAAATTTTGCATTTAAAAAACCACCTTTATCAAGATGACTGCTTAGGTTCATAGCAGAATTTCTGTTCAGCACAAATCACTGCTAGAGGACCCAGTGCTTAGGAAATTCATCTGACTGAGTTAGCGTCCTAACTGCCTGGTTATAATGGAGTAGTAATCCTTAATTGAGCTGTTTTGTGTGAATAACTATATAAATCATAGAGAAGGCAGCTATTTGTCTATTCTAGTGATTAGACTAATCACCTGGGATATGGGAAACCTGTGCTCAGGCCTCCCCTGTGCCTGATAAACCATGTTTACACTCCAAATAATGCCGGTATATCCCAGTGGTGTTTCAGAGCGTATGTGGGGGCCGAGCGCATCGGCCCGGGAAACATTCCCAGCGCTGGACCTGAATTCATAAGTCCTGCACAGGCGATGCGCTGCAGTTGGCAGTCCCGCGCTGCTCTCGGCGGCTCTCAAGCCAGTTCAGTCTGAGCAGGGATGCCAGAGCTCAGGTTTCTCCGTGCCATGCCCTGCTGCAGGTGTAAAATCAAGATCAGCTATATGGAAAACCACTTCCGAAAGACGTGTGTCTTAAAAGCCTCCAAAAATGGAGCCACCACATTTCCCATACATAACCCATCCCATGCTTATCCATTCCTCTCGGTAGAAAGGTTTATTCACTCTGCAGCATGAATCTCAGCAGCGTAGCAGCTTGTAGACTGTTAGATTTCACCTCAGTCTTTCAAATCAAGATGAAGACATCCCTTATTTTCCTAGCTACTTGGCAAAGATAAGGCTAAGGTAAGTTTGTAACTCTAAGTTACACAATTTTTTTAATAGTTCGCTGTTATGAGGTAGAAAAAACCCAACATATACCAACTAAGTCTTTGGAAAGGCATTACTTCTTCACCCTTTGCAAGCCAGGAGCCTAGCGAGATATACTTACAAGTTTTCTGCCATTGCTCGTTCATTCTACCAACTGATTAGCGGATGTGGCATGTTTGTTTAGGATGTTAGTTTGTCTGCAAGAAAGGCACCGTAATTATATCTAGGTCAGCCCAAATGTGTGTCAATGAAACTTTCATAGCATCATTGTCTTGCATCCAGTATATGTCAACATGCCACAGAAAAGCTGGTTCAGAAAGATTTTATTACTTCTGAAGTTTTTCATTAGCAGTGTATACGTGCATGTCTGTAAAATATGTCAGATTCTCACATTTCCTAGGGAGACTTAAACATACATATTTCAGAAATTTCTAGAACATTCTCAGGTGCCTTCTTTAAAACATCAGGAAAATGACAGTTGCTCTGCTGAGCTCTCCCTAAGCAACCTATGCACAAGCTTTTTACATTTGGAAAGTAGAGATTTCCTGATTTTCTAAAACACAGAGCAAGATTGTTTATTCACTTTGCACTCCTCAGATGGCAGTAGGCCTTAAATTCGTCAAAAAAAGACATGACTGTTTCCCACTCTGAGCTGCAATATGGTTTTTCAGTGCACACAGCCAACCGCAAGGAAAAGCATTTCTCTGACAACCCTTTCAGATTGGCTGCTGAAGGAACTGGAATTTGGGTTAGTAAATGGTGAATGAGATGTCTCGCCTGCATGGATCACACCACTATTGTCCAAACAAAAGCTTTGTGAGCGCATGAACATATATGTGTGCACCTTCACAACACAGATGTGCCTCCCATTGTTGCCAACTCCAAGCATTCAAGCCTCAGTCATAAGACTGGCTAAAAATTAATAAATGTTATGCATATTGAAATAGATATTTGACTATATCAAGGAAAGGTGCTGAACCGTCAGATGAATGGAATGGGTTTATTGCCATTGACCTTTCTGCAGATGTTTTCTTAGGAGAGCAACTTTATCAACCCAGCTCAGCCAGCTAGGCTCCTGTTTGTTTTACACCAGTATGGAAGCGGGAAATAGAGAAGAGCTGAATAGGCTATCCCCTTCATTCATATGCTGCACAACTTCTCTAGTTTCATGTTTCCAGTACTTGATAAGATTGAATTTTTTAAATTTTTTTCCACCAATAAATACTTGTAAAATAACAGATATTGGTTTTCCACAACTTTCTGCCTTCCTTTTCTGTCACCTTCCTGACTTTTTTAGAGCTAATTAAAGTGTCCTCAACAAATATAATTTTCACAATGTTTTCTCAGAAAATATATGTACAGCTTCCCTTCCTTGATGCTAACAATCAGCCATAAAACTCAGTGAATTTCACAGATCTTCTTTAAAAACCTTTCAAAATTACAGGGTTAACATTGGTCCTGATTTCTTCATCTGTCTAATTTCCTCTAACCTAAAGACGCAAGGTTTATTTAGTACTTAAGAAAAGTGAATGTTCGCTGTCTTGCAAAAGTCTGATTTAGTATCTTGTTTCAGCACGAACCACAGTAATGTAATGCTTTTATTCACTGATGAATTTGAGCAGTACAGCGTTAATCACTCTCACCACCGTATGTCACCTGAATAATCAACAAATCCCTGTGATGCATGTTCCTAGATCCTGTAGAGTGCCATTTATCACTGATGCAGAGCCTGTTTATTCTTGACATGTCTTATTTGTGCAGAATAAGCAGGGAATTTACTGCATAAATAATGCTAGGTGGGTATCGTTTAAACCAAAATACAAGGGAATTGTGTAGACTCGAACCTACTCGGAAGCACAGGTCTGAAAGAGGTGGAAAAGGTGGGAAAGTGGAACTTCAGTAGTAATCATAAAAATACAATTCATTTATTTATAAATTTCAAGAATATGCTTGTGAACTCTTTAGGATGGCTCATACTAATCATGTAGGTCATCAGATTTCTGATGCTGACAGTCTCAACTGTAGTTCAGAGGAAAGTCTTTTACATAGCAAGCCTCAGGTTTTACTTTTTCTTTTTTTTTTGTAATGTCCTTATCTGAGTGTGTAAAGACGTTTTTATTCTTTGCCTAGTTTTGAGATGGTGACAGGACAGTAACAAAGGTGACAAACAACAGCATGGAGACTAAGGTGACAGTGACACTGTTCACTCCCCTCTCACGGTGCCTCACACATGGGGCTGAGCCTGCAGCTGTGTGGCCCCTGTGCTCACCACATCTTCATCCTTCCCCAACCCAGATCCTGGTGGGTGCAGGATCTCATGTATTTTGTTTCTTAATCTCTGGGAATCTACTGGGATTAAGTTCCAGTTTGCAAACTGGTAGAAGCAGTGAAAAACCGGCTCCAAGTTTCTGTCTTCTAAGGATTTAAAATAATATTTTGAGAATTAATATTGAAAAATAGCAAGAGGGAATTATGAAGCTTTGGCAAAGGGGCACAAATCAGGTACATTTAGCCAGTTTTACATGCAAGACTGAAATCAACCTGTCTGGCAACAGGGAATATTTAACTATACAAAGGTGACCCATCACGCACTGGCAAGACAGACAAATATTGAATAACACGTTTGTATCACCAAAACACCTCTAAGCAGTCTGACTCAGGCACTGACATGTATGAGACATAAATTAGATATTTGGTAATCCCTCAGGGACAGTCTAACAGCTGTAACTCTCACTTTTCTGTATGTCAAGTATTTTCTGAGGTGAAGCTTGTTCAAAATCTCATTCTTACTGTGTCTGCAAACCTAACAAGGCTATTCACAGTTACTGAAAACGTAGAACTATGGGAACATGACCAGCCTATAAAGGACAGCACGGTACTTCATAGTTTTACTGGAAAAGTCCTTCAAATGGTCTTGAAGAAGTCTTTCTACAAGCTCTGCAACCCAGCCTGGGACAAAGTAGTTCATCCTGCCACAGATAAACAACTTTATTTAGAAATTTGAGGGCTATTAAACAAGGTGAATTTCCCCAGTGAATCAGCACAAATTTATTAATCCAGGTGTTACTCTAATTATGATTCATTGGGGATAGGAACTCTGTTCAATGGTCCTCAAACTTACACTTCCATTTAGTGCTGTGCTACAAACACAGGACTGGGAGCTGCAAGCTGGCTTAAAATCCTATATATTTCCTTTTATTCTACCAGTATTTGTATTTAACTGTGTTAGTAATTCTATTTTTATTTTTCTAGCTATATAGAAGTTGTTCGCAGTCAGCTTTGCCCCTCTAATCTCTTGCACCTGCAGTACTATACTTATCATTTTCCAACCATAAAGCAATACTTAAAAGGAGGAAAATCAACATCTGTTCACAACACAGGGCTGGGACAGACCTCAGTCAGTTAGTACAGACTTTACCATCACAGACAAACATACAACTTAAACCTTTCACAAACTAATCCCACTCCACTTAAAAAACACGTTTTATTTTTCTTCTTTTGTAGTAGAAGACTGTTTGGGGTTTTTTTTTAATGAAAAAAAAAGAAAAAAGAAAAAAGTTGAAACCACACCCATGTTCTAAGTATCTTGCCCAAGTTTCCAGCTACGTCTTTCTTCCACAGTGTTGTCTCATTATAATATTTATCTTCACCTTTTTAACAGTCTTTTTTTTCCCCTACGCTTCTCTGCTGTGCCAGAGGTGGAACAAGTAGTCACTTATTTCAAAACCTTCTTAAAATGCTGCTCCACAGCAATGAACCTGCACAAACACAGCCCACAGACACTGTACAGTGAGACCAGATATCACAGAACGTGGTTGCTCAGTGTGACATTGAATCATTTTAGCACTGCACAGATATGCATGAATGTCTTATTTTCCACATTCATGAAACGGTGCACATACAAGCAGCAATGACGTTCAAGGAAAAAGTGAATGTATCTATCCCTGCATATGCATACAGAGATTTCATAGAATCATAGAATATTTTGGGTCAGAAGGGACCTTCAAAGCTCATCTAGTCCAGCCCCCCTGCAATGAACAGGGACATCTTCAGCTAGGCCATGTTGCTCAGAGCCCCATCCAGCCCGGCCTTCAATATCTCCAGGAATGGGGCAACTGCCATCTCTCTGGGCAACCTGGGCCAGTGTTTCACCACTCTCATTTCAAAAAACTTCCTCTTCACGTCTAGCCTGAATTTAAACTGAATTAAAAATAGTGGGGCACATGATGTGTGTGACAATTCTGTTCCTTTGGCATCACCTGTATAGTGCTGCACATAGCTACAGCACCATGGCAATGTCCAGCTATCACCCAGCAGAACACAAACATTTACCTAACAGTAAATGTATCTGTCTACTGAACAAACAGATACAGTCATAATAGCAGCCTTCCTGTTGTCAACCTTCTATTTAAATGCTGTGTATCTATGGGTTTGATTTTGTTTACTGAAATCTTTAAACAAAGAAATATCTGTATCTGGAACGTGTGTGTAGTAAAGAGAGACAGACATTTAACACCAGTGGGTTAAGGATAATGAACCAACTCATCTTTTAATGCCACCTCTCACTCTACACGAATCTGTTCAGCATTGCTGTTACTCGCTGCTGGATGTTGAGACTGCACTTCCAGATGTAGAGGTTTTGGCTTTCCAGTCCAATTTCCCCTGGCTCAGGCAGAAAGTTTATTTCAATATTATACCTGTCACTCTCAATGACTCATCTATATTGCTTAAACGAGCTGTGTAGGAAATTTATTCAGAGTAGAGATAAACCTACACAGGTTCAACTCTATAAACAAGGCAAGAAAAACTAGTACTCTCTGGTGAAATAACCACATGATACTACAAAGAAAAAATTCTCATATTGATGAACTGAACCCAGTATGCAATAAAGGACTTCCAACTCCCTGCATTTTTAATGAGGTTAACACTTCCGTATTATAGTTTTATTTATATTTGCTTTAAAGCTGCTACACTGCATAATGAATATAGTGAACTCTATAATTTCATCACTGAAAACTTCTCCAAGTATATCGCCCCTCACCTTTTCTCTCCAGTTTACTAGAGAAAAAAAAAAAACACCAAACGAAAAAGGTTCATGTGGATTATCAGTTTGAAACTGTCAGACTTCAAAAATTTATTACATATTGCATTTAATGGAGTTCATTTTGGTATCACCAGGAAAAGTAAAAATCATGCAATTGTTTCTTTCATGATGTCCAGGATCAAAAATCATTAGGATTCTATTGAACACAATGGGGTTTCCCACCTTTTCAGAGGCCAAAGTCTGATCCATTTGTGCTGGTTTGACTGAAAATGGGTTCATTTTCTTCGTGCAGTTTCTTTTTCATAACTATCATGCTCACTATTTGGACTCAGTTTGAGAACAAGCAGATAACACCCCAGCACAGAGCTAATGTTTTTAATTGCCCTGGTCCGAGAGCCAAGGACACTCTGAGTGCTCTGCCCACAGGTGTTGAGGAAGTGGGGGCAGAAACAGGGCACAGCTTGACTGACATCCAGATTGATCAATAAGAGTATTTCATCTGGTTAGTATCATGCTTCATATATGAGGAGTCAGGGCCTTCTGGGTTTTGGGGGCTCTTCTGCTTTGTTGCTCGCTTGCTCTAGGGCACAGCCTGGAAGTTCTGGTCGGGATGTTTAGCCCGGCCTTTTGCCATTTTGCAGAGGCCTCTGGGCTTTTCTGCCTTTTTCCTCTTTTTTTGCTATTGGGGACTGGGTACCGCTTGCTATTGGGGACTGGCTGTTCTGTTGTGGACAGAGTTTGTGAGGAATTGCCTTGATTATCGTTAGCTTCTATTTTATATATATATATATATATATATTTACTAGTACTGNACAGAAGTGCAGCCAGGCACCCACTGCTAACCCTGAACTTTGCCCAGCTGTAGTGTGCCTGTCCATCTGTACCAGGCACATATGGATGAAACAAGAAAAGGGAAAGTTAGGAAAAAATTGGGGATGAAGCTGCACATTGTGACAGGAGACCTGTGCTTCAGCAGATGCTGGTAACCACTTGCCCAAAGCACCTCTGTGGTGGTGGCTGCCATCTCCACTCAGTTGTGTCTCCCCTTCTCCAGCAGATCAGTGGTCTCAGGTTCCAGCTGACAACCACTTCTCTGCTCAGTTTCTCCTGGTTACCCAAAAGTCAGGACATGGCAGAGGGCCTCTCTTACCTCTTGGAAGAGTTTGCGGTTTTGGAAGGATTTAGTAGCCCTGGTACAGATTTGCAAAATAGGAAACACTGTAAAGAAGACTACCCCACAGTCTTAGCCTCACTGACTCCACCAGATAAAAAACATGAATAATAATAACAATAGCAATAATAATAGTAGCTCGTGGTTTGATACATGGTTCCCCAAAGCCTAGAAAGAGGAAGATATTTTCATAGCAGCATCTAAACTCACATGTAAAATCAGAAAAACGGAAGGCCTCAACAGAGGTAGAGAGAAATAGGGAAAGGCTGTGACAATTGAAAGTAAAATGAGACATATAATTTATTTATAATGTAAGGTTACCTTTTTAATTAATTTGCTTTTGTGCAAATCCCTGAAATTGCCCTTGTAGGGTTTTTTTTTAATGCCAGTTTCTGTCATTTGTATTTTTTTGTACCTGATAAATAAATGAATAGGACTTTACTTTTTAGTTGTATGTTTTTGTGAAGTACTGAAGGAATTTTCTGAGACTGGAACAGCCCACAAAGGGAGTCAGTCATATGTTCATAGCATGCTGGAAGTTTGTCTGTAAGTGGAAGTCTAATTGAAATAATATTAGTATAGAAACTCCCATTCAGCTGCATCCACTTCCCATCACAAAAACAAACAAACACCTAACTTAGGGACAAAAAATCTCACCCACTTACGCCATGCTTTCAAAGTGTAAGTGTTAGAAACTAAGGGAAAACTCCCTACTTTCCTTTTCCCACTCCATGTAATCTTCTGGATAATATCTGATAGAAGACCTTCACTTTCATTTTGAACAGAAGCCAGAAGCTGTAGCTAGACTCTAATCACACATTCCTGCAAAATTTTAGAAATTTTTCCCATTTATCAGTTACGTAGTTCACTCCTTTAGAAAGTTACACTAATTTAACAACACTTCAGGTCACTACTAAGGATCAGGATGAATTTCAGATCAAGAGCAGTATGGAAAAAGCTACTTTCCCTTTGGCTTAAACAACAACAACAACAACAAAAAAAGTAGAGGAAATTGATCCTGTTTTGAACATTTTTCACCACAGCTAAGGTTTGATGCACTGTAATTGCTATATCACTAATAATTCACCATAATACACATTTTTTTTGCTACGCTACTTTAAGCTAAAAAACTTTTCATTTCCTAATCAAACTTACTATCACTGCAGAGCCTGAACATCAATAGCTCTAATCAAATTTCAGCCGAACTAGGTTTAACATCCTAAAACTTGAGAGCTTCATTAAATGTTAATTTAATGTGTGGGGATTTTTTTCCAGATTAATTTCAGAGTAATTTGCATATAGGCATTTGTGGAGCTCAAGCAGTCTCTTTCCTTTCTGTCAGTTCCATCATCTGGCAGACAGTGGAGAGAAGAAAATGTATAGAGAAGATGTACAGTGACAAAGTTGAGGAAGATTTAATTACACACTATTATTACATATTTTGCCCTGGCAAGCGTGAAGATGTAAAAGAGTAACATAGATTTGTTAATGATTAGAGTGATGGAAGATACCGGAACATCTTAGATAAATAAAGTGGGCAGTTTGAAATCACAGAGCAAGGTACATGACTATTATTATTGGTAGTGCACTCACTGCTGAAGTTTAAAAATGGTTTGACAATGTAGTATGCTTTATGCACATCGAAGGAATTGAATATTTCTACTAGCACAGTTAAAAATACATAAGAAATTTCAGAAAGTGGGTTTATGGGTGTCTGAGGGAAATCACCACAGATGGGTATGGGAATTCTGAACTGTTGTGAAAATTGCTAACACTTGCAAAACACTAGCTGAAAGAAAACAGAAAAATATTCTTGCTGCTCCCAGCATGATATTTTATTTATTAGGTACATGCAATTTATGTTTGGAACTTGTTCATATGTTTCCAATAGGGTAAGTCTATAGGGAGAAGATAGAATGAAGCAAATTAGGGCTGAATATATAATACAGTAAGGTTCAGAATCTCATTAATTATTTGTTTGGGGACCCTGTAAATCTGACCTCCACACCATGGTTTGGAATTCCGTTGGTAGCAATAAAAATCTAAATTCAGTTATTGGGAGGTTATCTCTGCATCACATGCCTCCTTCCATGTTCATACAATGCAACCTGTTGTATTTCCACCAAGTACTCAATAGTTGGTCTTCCAGAACTCATTAAGCACTTCGATATGTCCATAACAGGGAAATGGAGCTGTTACTGACATGAGTCACAGAAGATATCCTAACTGGCTGAGAACTACAGAATTAGTACTTCAATGTGCCATTGGAGATGGCAAGGATGGCCATCACTGTCTCCTGAGACTCCAGCATATAGCCTGGGTTTGATGGTGATCCTCCACACTTCAATGTCACCAATCATTTCTTCTCCAACATCTTTCAGACCAGGGCATGAAGGAGAGCAGCAGTGGCAGCCCAGAGAGCCAGGCCATCTCTCCCATATCAGGAGCATTCAAGTATAGTCCCTAGGGCATGAGAAGGAGCTTTCTCGAGAGGACAGAGACAATGTAGTTTGCCCCTATGTGTATATGCCAACCATATGTGATAGGGACAATGGCTTAAATCACTGACTGCCAAGAAAAACATTGTTTTGATTGGAGGCCACAGGAGAGAAACATAAAGCAAAAATCATTAAATAGCTAGAGCAGGGCGGTAGCTACTACAGAACAATCTGCTAAAAACGGCAATTCATGATAAATCATTCTTATCATCATACCCTAAGTGCTATCTCATCATAGCTCACAAAATAAAACATTGTCAATCTGAGTAATAATAAAACAAACACTGAAATCATACCACAATATTGACAAAATGTAAGATAATCAACAAACTATTAGAATGGGCCTGTTGACTCAAGCAAATGGAATGTAGTAGAACAGCTGTTCACTTTATCTTGCCCATAAAGGAAAACCTTGGTGACTCGCTAAGGGCTTTATGAATTAACAGGTTTTTTTTCCCCTCCCTGGTATATATAGAATTCTTCATCCCTGTCTCGTGTGTCCAGCTTTAACCTATCTCAACTCTGCTTACCATAGCAAGTGCTAGTAAACACCAGCTTCAACAAGCAAACAGGAAAATCACAAATCTATTTTCAAAATTGTTAACAGCAAGTTAAGTGATTTAGCTTCCACAAATGGGCAGAAAAGAGGCTAAGAGCTTTTGGGAGCCTTTTCTGCTTCCTCATCAAAATGGAAAGAGGTCCAATGGGAAGAGAAATGAGATTTTGTTGACTGCTGCCAGAAAATACTCTTACTTGGGCTTTTGGGAAGAAGGAATGGTAATAAGTATGACTGAGGGGAAACTACAGCCCAAAGAGTAAATTCTAGATCATTGCAAAGATCTCAGTCATAATTTTTCCCTGTTCAGGAACCTGAAATAATAGAGACACCTTAGAGCAAAACAGATGCTTAGAGGCATGCTCAAGGGACTCTAGACTTTCTAGATTTCTTTTAGCATTGAGTCACAGCATGATGCAAAGACATTTATTTCCCCAAGGACCTGCACTTTCTAGAAAAAAAAAAAAAAAAGTTTTTATCATTGGTTTCACTACTTGTTGTGTCCCAACTACTAAATTGACATTTACTATGCTATGTGCAAAAGCACTTAAATATCTCCAAAACATTGCATAGCAAAATAGAATATATATAAATTGCTCTGTCATTGCAATTACAAAAAACTACTCAAGGCTGGAAAGTATTAAACTAGAGAAATACATTTCCATAAGCATGACTGTACCCTTTTTTGATGGCTGACACTGAGTAGCACAGTGAGGATGAAGCCCAGAAAAAGGCAAGGACCTAGCCCTGCCTTTTGAGACTGCTGCTCTGAGGTGTAGGCCAGCAGCTCTCGGGGGGAGCTGTGAAGCTGAACGTAACATTTTAAAAACTAAGGGGTTTTGGAGAAGATAAGAGACA